>BJBW01002464.1:140366-166674 GCA_004320125.1 Scolopax mira
CTGGCAGATGATGCCAGAAACTTGCCTAGGGGTGCAGAGGGCCTGGAATGGTTCTGGTTTTTGGAGTCCAGCTCTGTCAGCTGGGGCAATTAGGGCAGCCCCTCTCACTGATAAATGGCAGCATCAAGGGCTACGCCCAGTTCTGACTTGTGCAGGAGAGAACAGTTTTCCACTTCTATACGGGCACTGAGCCCAAACAGCAGCCTGGTCTGACAACTGGGGAGAGAAGTTCATTGGCAAATTACTTATACATTTTTCTCAGTAGCTTGATTTCTTTTAACATACTGTGTTGAAGCCATGAAATAAAAGTACTTTAGAGAACTGCTGTTATTCACAATAATATTGTTGGGTAAATAATGTAGATGAGGCATCCACTAATTTAGATCTGTGCTTCTGTTGAAGGTCTTGATGCATTTCTACTAGTTGGCCTGGACAATACACAGAATTTGACTGAACTTCGGGAAATAGAGTTTGGCAGAGGGTTTGGATACAATGAACCTCTGAGCATTGGGTTTGCAGAGATTGCAAACATGTTGCAGAGAAATCTTGTAAGTCCTTCTGTAATATAAACAAAAGGGGGGAAAATCAGTCTTTGTTTTATGATTAATATACATAAATGAAATGTTTCTTGTAATTTTTCAGGATACTGTTGCAGAAAGGAAATGCTGTAAGGTTGTTTGTAAATGCCTTGGAGAAACTGGTGATCGTGGTGGCCAGGGAAGTCATGGAAGGAAGGTAGGTGAGCTAAGATAGATATTACTTAAGAATTGTTTTATTTTTCAAAGTATTTTCCTTTTTTGTAGTATTTCAGAGTGTGCATGCATGCCATGTGCCCATGACCTTTGCTATTAGGACAGACGGAGGAGAAACATGAAATGTGATTATTTCTCTGCTGCATGTTCCTGTTTCAAAAATATTTTTGTAATGAAAGTCATTAATACATATAAAAAGCATTAAGCACTCTCCTTTACCAATTCAGCAGCAAATAGAGAGGGATTAAAAAAATTGTCTGATTAGCCAAAAGGCTTATTAGCTATTGTGAACAAGAAACTTCCAGCCAACAAGCTGAGAATTGAAAATAATCCTTCTTCATTATGTGTGAGCCTTATCCTTTTGTGACACTAGTTATTTCAAATATCCTCTGCTATAAGTTTTTTCTTATCAAGTACAGTACTAATTTACATTATTTAAGATTTTCTATTGTCCTCAACCTTTCAAGTACTACAGCTATCACTTTTACAGCATGCTAATCATCATTAAGCTTTTTAGTATATGTAGTCTCTGTTTGAATACTATTGATTCCATTATTTCTAGTTATTCCAGTGACATGCTCAGTAAATTGTATCTGTATTTCACACACTGCAATTAAATGAATTTCATTTATGTCTTGGCAAAAATATCTGTCTTCTAATATTTATTTATAAACCAATTTCCTGGTTTCTTCCATTACTCTTGCTGATTTTCCTGCACCTTTCTATTTTGCTAAAATGTCTAGATCAACATACTTAGACAAAACAGTGTGAAGAACATAGACATTGTTGTTTGTCTGGGTTGTACAGCCTACAATTGTAAAAGCATGCTTTTGCAGCACAAATTCATGTCTCTTTTTTGTTCATCTGCATTCTTAGAAATTCCATTTGTTCTAGTTTCTCTCTGTTCAAGTTTTTGCCCTGAAGGCATGAGGTTTGTATTTCTTCAAACACAAAGTTGTGATATTCTTAGAAGTCTTCATAAAGTATTGCAATGTCTTTGACCTGACAAGTTTTCAACTCCTTATATTTTTTTTCATTTCACCTTAGAATTTCATAACTGTATAATGCTTCTTTTTCCAAGTCACTAAGAAAGATATTTAATTTGACTAAATATCCTAATGAACATTCTTAACCCATCAGGCAGTTTCCTGTAATAACATCCTGAAATTTTTATATTGAATGTTGTTGTGGTTTGGTTGCTTTTTTCTGCATAGCCTTGTCAAGTACATAGGACTGTGCAGAGTGTCTGTGTAAATGTAGCTGAGGGAACCTGCCCTACTCAGAATAACCAGATCTAATTTTCAGGAAATGTTTTCTATCTCCATGTGCAGAGTAATCTGATAGAAATAAACCCAGTGTGCTTGGAGAACAGTGTTACTTACCACTCAAATTCCTGTGTTTCAGGGAAGTACGGGGTACAGAGGATCTCCTGGCCATCCTGGTGAGGAAGGTAGAATTGTAAGTAAACATTATTCCTTCCTGCTAAGATGATGTTGGTTGATGCCTGAGTCTGTCTGCAGTCATACAGTCAGTCAGTGCTCACCAATGTTAACCCAAAATGTGTTTAAGCAACATATATCTTAAGGTAAATATATGGACTTGATTCTCTATGCATCTGCACTTCAACGTAATAATAGCTTCCAACACAGATAAAGAATCAATTAGAAAAAAGTCACACAACATCATGTGGTATATTTCTGGCTAAATCATATACTAATTTTTCATGACAGACTGTCCCAGATTCTCTGCTGAAGGTTCTTACAAAAAAGGTCATCCTTTCCCTTCTTAGCATGAGTGAATATTGTTTGACTGGATAACACATATTTGCTGATTTCCAAATCCTTTGCAGTGTGCTGTTCCTGACCTAAATTTCAATATAATGTGCAGAAACACACTGGCAGTAATTTTTCCTCCTTTGCTGTCTAGAAACAAACGAAACTCCCATAAATAATAGGATATCATTTCCTTAGGGACTAAGAAAGAAACGAAACTCCCATAAATAATAGGATATCATTTCCTTAGGGACATAGTTTCCTAAACCTAGTTCTAGGTTTAACTGGGTTACAGCGCTGCACCCATGACATGTGTATTACTCCTGTCTACAGATCAGAATCTTGCAAACCAAGAACCAGCCAGTGATCTCTCTAGATAACTGTAAAATTGACATTGGAGTAGTTCTCACAGTAGATTACTTAGCCTGAATTTGCCTTTGGTGAGGCAGCCTTGGGCAAGCTGTACTATCTATTCGGAGAAAGGCGGTAGTGGAAAAGAAGAGTTGTCATCTGGGATTATCAAGAAAGTGCATTATCATGGTGGTTTTACAATTTCTTTGGAAATGACTGGCTGTCTCCAGAGAAACTGGAGTGGTTTCCACAGAATTATTTTTTTTCAGCTGGCCTGATTTGCTGAACAATAGAATAAAATTCCATATGAGCAATTTCCAGAATTATTTTAAAAAAATTTGGTAGTCAGGAATAGAACTATTTTCACCTCCTGTTACAAAAATTAATGTCCTAAGTAGGAATTAGAATTCAAACCGTGAGGGGCTTTTAGAATGAGAGACTTTTTGAATACATTGAAATAGGATGTCCCAAATTTTTCACCACATCATTTTTATTTGAAAGATTCTAAATCTTGTCTTTTTTGAAATGGTGAGGTAGAAACAATTTTTAATTTGGTTTTGTGTATCAAATTGAATTTCTACTTTTGACTTTCTGAGAATCCAGAATAATCTTCTAGAACAGATAAATTACGGAAGTTTTCTTTCTGAATTTTCTGGTCCCTTTGTTTTCCTTTTCTTTACTGTGGAAGGATGAGAAGAAGTCATGTGTGCTCTTTCAGAAACTTTCTCCATCATCTCCTACCTGTAAGGCCTACAAGTGACTTTCACATTGTAAATTTTCCTTGCCAAATGTTTTTCTGATCTTAGGCTCTTCAAGGTTATCTTCTCTTTTGCATGGTAGTACAGGAGCTCTCATGTTTACGGTGTGTTTGTTCTCATTTTGTTTGACATTGTTTACCTTTGAGACAGCAATTTCAAGGGGATCTGCTGGGAGATGCTGCTCTCCTTCCAATATTTTTTAGAACTTCCATACTAACAAACCTGGAGTAGAAATCTTCAGAGATCAGTGACTAGAGGAAAGTAATTCAATATTCAGTTAAAATCCAACACACCCAAAAGGCCTACCTTCAAGTACAGAGATTTCAGTCTGAGATTGCTAGTGCAGTCTAACACATGGCATGATAGTGAGAGCAGAGAACCAGGTGCAACTCAAACTAATAATTGACTGTTCTCTTACAGCCAGTATGAAAATTTTCAGGTGACTTCCATATGTGTACTTAGTGCAGTGAATGGTAATATAATTCTGTCTTGCTTTAATCTTATGTGGTGTCTTAACCGATACCCATCATTGTGTGGATGAGTTTGAACATTCTCTTTTGTTTCTTAGGGGGAGAAAGGCCCAGTTGGTTTCAGTGGGACTCAAGGAGACAGGGGATGTCCAGGTGCCAGAGGCCATAAGGCAAGTATGTAATTTCCTAATTTTGTTTCCAGCAAAGCTGTTCTGTACTGGAAACAAATCCCTGTGCTGTCTACTTGAAGCATGGATGGACAAGTGAGGAGACAATTTTTGCTGTCTCCTTTTGAGAGGTACTCAAAGAATGGTCAAATGGCTAAATAGATTGCTGACTCAGCAACTTACTAGTAACTCTTCCACCCCAAACTCCAGACTGGCCTTAGGTAAAGCTATAAAGCTTTCCAGAATGGGAATGAAAGTGAAGGCTGCACTGCCTTCCCATAGGAAAGGGGTCATATGTGGCAGTGGTGACTATGAATAGTGAGCCCAGCATGCCTCTGCACAGCAAGCTATTGTGCCCTACTTCTCAAGCTCGATAAAAATGCCTTCACCAAATTTCATCTATGTTTATTTTCAATTTCAGGGGTCCAGAGGCTATAGAGGAAGCCAGGTTTGTGTTTTCATGTGTGATTGATTTTCTTTGAGAACAGTGTTCTGATTCCTTTTAAATTCATTACCTTGTGAGATAAAAATATCAACAAGGAAGCAAAGCAATGTAAAAACTTTGCTATGGTTGTATAAGAGTGGATTTAAGCAATTAATGGATTAAAAATCAGCAGTCTTACTTGTATTTTTAGCATGGTTGCAATAATAGTTGATTTAGTCTAATTGACAGGAAAAGAATTTATTTGCTGGCTATTTAATCTGTCAAGGTGGTAATTCTGGTCAGCTCAATCTCATGTTCTAATTGTTGAGGAAGCAGAGCAGAAAGGGGAAAAAGTAATCTAACTAATGTTTATTGTGGATTTCAACAGCATTTGCACTGAATTGCTATTGACACTTTTTCATCATTCAGACTTGTCTTCAGCTGGTTTTGTCATCCACTGATCTTGCAGCTCTGCTTAGTTAAGCTTTCAAACATACCTTCATCAAAGAGATATTGGTGACAATTTGTTAATAAAATGTGAAGCCTGGAAGACAGTGATCTATAATGGCAACGTTAGTTCCCAGGTTAGAGCAATTAAAATGGAATTCAAATGATAAGTGCTTTGATACAAAACTACATATTGACTAATGGCTTTAATGACACAACATAATGAAGACACTCACTTATTCATTGGATTTCAGCAGGGTTTGTGCTCCTTATAATTCCTACCACACAATTCAACTTGGACAAATCAAAATTGTCAGCAAGAACTCTCCCTCTTCTATAGTTAGATGTTTCAGATATTTAAAGGAGGTCAAATTACTTTAGGGAACAGAACAGAAAATTGAAAAGGGAAGAAAAACGCAAGGAAGGATTAAAAGAGTCAGTACAGAACAGTACTTTAAACAGAGCTGAGGTATCAGAAACATTCTCTGAACTTTCTCATATGAACAGCTGCTCAGGTTTGGAAGCAAACATCTTCTGAATCTTTGAGGATCCTAATACTTTTCTAGGAGTAGTTTTGTATCAAAGCACCCAATATAATTTGAATTCCATTTTAATTGCTCTAACCTGGGAACTAATGTTGCCATTATAGATCACTGTCTTCCAGGCTTCACATTTTATTAACAAATTGTCACCAGTATCTTTTTGATGAAGGTATGTTTGAAAGCTTAAATAAGCAGAGCTGCAAGATCAGTGGATGACAAAAACTACATATATGAAACTTTCAGCACATAAAAAAGCATGATTCAATACTGCTCTCTTAGCAAGGTTGGGGCAGTGTGTAAGGCATTTCAGTACAGCTGGTCTCAGAGAAAAAAGGCAACACTGAATATTTAATACTATGAAGTTTGGCTCAAGTTTTTCTGAGGTAGGAAATGACTAATGGAAAAATTAAAACTTGAATAAAAGTTATGATTGCGTAGTCTTCTACATTTTTCTGGAATGCTTATTCAAGAAATTATTGGTTGTGACATTAATCTTATCAAAATGTACAGTCACATTTGTTTTTCTTCTAGTACAAGCAAAACTGTTAAAAATTAATGAAAATTTTCCTCAGGAAATTTAACTTTGTGTTTTTGCAAAAAGTCAATTTATCGTCAACGCCTACAAAGGAATTGCATCTGTTCTCTCTATCAGAGTGACACTCCTGTTGGTTTAACTACCGTTTACAGCATGCTCTTGTGCCATTTCCAGTGATTTGTTGAATATCCTTTCTGCTTTCAGGGTAGTGGTCTCTGCTAATTTAATTTCCTACTAAAATTAAAACATCACAGTTAATTCCTTCATTTTTATCCTTGTAAAGAAAGACAGAAGAAGCACTTAAAAATGTCCTTTAAAAATTGAGTGTGTTATTTGGCCAAGTATGAAACACTGAAGA
The DNA here is from genome assembly GCA_004320125.1 of Scolopax mira. Lineage (NCBI taxonomy): Eukaryota > Metazoa > Chordata > Aves > Charadriiformes > Scolopacidae > Scolopax > Scolopax mira. Next base: position 146,943 of record BJBW01002464.1, read on the forward strand.
GGATACATAAATGAAATAAAGTTCTCACAGTTATAACTATATTCAGAAGCCTCTCTCTTCACCTGAACAACAAGTTAACATTGCAAACTCCATAAGGTTGGGATGGGTGTTTTGTAAGAAAATGCCTTCCATAAATGGTTGCAGCATTCATTTTTGCAGACAGAGGGAGGAAAAGAGCAGTCTGAGTGTGTGTGACAACTGTTTATGTAGCAAGCATCACGTTACTGAAACAGTAATAAAGTTTCTTTTACAAATCCTAGAGCCTGAGATCAGTTTTCTTTAATTGCTTTTATCATGGTTCGTTCGTTCTTTCTATTTATTCATTCTAGCTTTTCAATACACTGTTCATGGTATGAAATTATTAAAAACAAAAAAGAAGAAAAAAGCACAATATAAACACATATGATGATTGACACCAGAATTACAAGGTCATCAGTGTTTTAGATCAGATACTAGTAGTTATATTTTGGAATATATCTAGATTTTGAAGGTGCTGCTGTTGGGAAGAAGATTTGAAACCTTCAGATGGAAAAGCAGATTTTAAATGCTGGTGAAGATCTCTAGATTTAATAATCATTATTAAATGTTCTTAACTATGAACTTTAAAAAAGTTAATAATTCATTAAAATATGAATTATTAATTCCTATTTATAATTATTACTTATTCATGCTAGCCATTGAAAACCACTGTTCTTATTCTAGTTTCCCAAAGTAGGGCGAACACTTCTTGCCCTGCTCAGAGGCAAGTGGACTGATGCTAATAGGGCTTTTTTTGCTTATTATTACAGGGTGAACATGGTGAGAGTGGCTTTGATGGCACTGATGGAGAGCAGGTAATCATTGCTTTAAACGTGCAGTGCAATTAAAGACACTTATCTCAGTGTAGTAAAGTACAGATTTTTGTGCCTTTTAGTGGGCTTTAAACACGAACAGAAATTCTGTTGTTCAGAGTTTTGTATCTGATTCAAGTTTAATTCTGCCAGACAAAATTTGAAAACCATGTTTGTCAGAAAGAACTATCATTAATTTTTTCTTCTTTCTTCCCTCTTTGTGAATCTAGGGAGAAAGTGGAATTCCTGGACCATCTGGAGAGAAAGGCAACACAGGAAAACAAGTAAAATATCCTTTATAGTAACGTTTAGATTTTATGGAAACATCTTTACAAAGTGTAATGCTGTCTGTAATGTCTGTGAGTTAGTTTTAATAGCTGCCTCTTTTCTAATGTGTTGTGGCTCCTGTTGTGAATCACTGTAGCTCCATTGGCTTAAACAGATCAGTGTTCTTTTACCTGGCCTTCCTCTGCCACAGATACCATTTCTACATGTACCAAAATGGCTTGTGTTTTTTTTTATGTATTTAGGGCAGAAAAGGCCACAGAGGAGAACCAGGTGAACGAGGAGAACCTGGTCTAAGAGGAGATCATGTAAGTGTATTCCTTCATTTTTCTTAGGTTGCACTGATTTGTGCCTGGATTTTGTGATAGAGCTGCCTGATATATATGTGATTTGAAGAGTTTTTCACAATCCTAGATGGCACAGTACTCTGCAAGCAGTACTCTTCAAGCAGTATGGCATACTCCAGGAGTCCTGAACTCGTTAGATGCAGATGGACTGATGTGTTTTGATATGTTGCTTGGAAGCAGGTGTTTAAGCCTCAGGTCTCCTGCTTGTTCTATTTGTTTTATTTATTTGTTTGTTTTTATCGTGGGCAACATAATTCCTTTTTGGAGCTACTCAGTCCTCCCTGGTGGTGCCCACCCAACAGAGGAATTTCTGGATCATTTGACAACCCTGTACACTGACTCCTGATTAGCAATTTATAATGATGTAAAGGCAAGTTACTTCTTCACGCTGACATTTTTTTCCTTGTGTGCTCCAGAGCCTTATATAAATGCAGTCCCTGAGTACTAAAATTTCAGTGGTGACACCACATACATTTCAAAGACCTTTGTTCCAAACAGTCAAATAACCTGTTGACTCCTGTCTTCTAATGCTAAAAATGTATATATAATATATTAGGTCTCATGGTAACTTGCCTCTTTGGGAGATCAGTATTTCACCTGTGTCTAGCTAAATGGATCTCCATTGCTGTGGAACCCCATCTGAAACTCACTAACTAGTTATGATCTTAACTCAATTATCTGTACTCAAACATCCAGAGCAGCTTCATATTTTCAGGGTTTAATTTGTTGTCTGTTAGTAGTATTTCTTTTCATCTCTTTGCAAAAGAAACTTGTGGACTTTGCAGAACTTCCTATATTGTGTTCTTACAAACATCTTCATTTAAAATAGCCTTTGTATTTCTTGTTGGCTGCAATGACAAATTTCATTAATCCCTTTGCCATATCCTGCCTCTGTAATCAGACTAACAAAGGTGTGGTCACTGCAAATTATGACATCTCTTCTTAACTTTTCCAGGGAGATCCTGGGACTAGCAATAATATTCCTGGTCCTAAGGGTGAAAAGGGAAGCCCAGCACGGCAGGTAAGCAAGTAGCTCTGTATTATGGAGAGAGGATTTGCATAATTGCGAAGTTCTATTGGCTGTCCAGTGACTAAGCAGCTCTTCTCTTTTATTTTGTATCTTGCCTTTAGCATATATCTGCAACACAGAATGCTTTGAGAAGTGCCTTATCGTGTAAAAAAGACAAAGTTGAAAAACTTAACAAAGACTGTGGAAATGTTTTCATACTATAGAGCTAAGGGAAGATAGGGATTTAGTATAAATGTATTATTCTGCCACAAATCTACATCATCAGCCTGAGAGGCTTTTAGTAAGGGGATATAAAGATAAAAATCATGCTGGGAAAATGCATTGGATATCAACAGGTTGTGGAACTGCTATTTCCTCAGGATGGTGGAAAAACTCCATTTTGAGCTGTAGCTAGAGTATAAGAGCTGGGATATGTGCTTATATAGTGACGTCTGCATTTTTAAGAGGTGTTTGAGCAATACTGCAAGCAAGAAAGAAACAAAAAAGCAGCACAGCCCATTTTACTGTTGCACTTTGTTTGCAAAGAATAAGCAAAGATTATAAGTAGTTGGACAGTAAATCCATCCATAAATGATGGTGGATGAAAGCTTAAGAGGGTGGGAACAAGCAACACCTGAGTAAAATCCACTATTTTTGGAAGTTTGATTCTAACTGAACAAGTAGGGTTGTGTACACGTGTTCAGGCATGTATGTTTGTATATGTCTATCTAGAGTGTGCTGGAAGCAGTACTAAAACTGTGAGGGTCACTCTTTGGATAATAATTATGTTTTGATAACTTTTTGGAAACAAACCTTATCAAACTTTCTCATCTTAAGAAGTCTAACTGAAAGGCTGAAATCAACAAAAGTGATTTCACAAGAGCCTTGACCAAATATCAACTGTTAGTAACTCATGGATTGGAAAACCAAAACAAGTATGATCTCTCTGGCTTATAATTTTTGATGATACATTATTTGCAAAAAAGAATCAACATTTAGTGTGATACAACTGATTGCAATGAAATTACTTAGGAGAAGATGCAAAAAAGAAAAGTATAAAGATGTGTGACTACAAGAAAAAGAGAGAGTATTTAAAGAGCTTGTCCATTACTTTGTTTTGCAGGGAGATCCAGGACTACATGGACTCCAAGGAGAGCAAGGTGATGCTGGCCCCGATGTAAGAGTCATATTCAATACGGGGTGGAAGTAACTGGTACAAGATACAGTGGGATTCCCATTGAGAAAATAATTTTTTCTCTTCTTCCTTTTATCCCACACTTAAAACTCCTGCAATCAGAGGGAACAAAAATCTTCTGAAATTTTCATAGTGAAACAAATTTGGCTTGAAATTTAGTCACTTATGCATATTGCACTGTGTTTTGTTTTTTTAATATTTTTTTTAACTGGGAATTTGCTGTCCTGTTAATTTCAGGGCTTATTCATGTGAAGTCACAAGCCCTTAAATTCGATGCAACCTTTTATTCGAGCCTTAACTGCTTTATAATTTCAACATAGATAAATCTATCCCTTTTTTCTCCCTGTGATTGGAAGTTCTATACGCCTGTTAAAGCCTATATATAAACTCAGTAGCAACTGAGCTGCTTTTTTTTAATCCAGTGGATACTGGAACTCTTTAAGGCATCTCTTCTAGTTTGTCAAAAAGATGCATAATGCCGAAGTCTGGAATGATGGTCACTCAGGCTGCAGAAACATCTCAAAGGCTCCTACTGATGTGAGGTTTAACAGTAACATTTGCTAGTGCTGCTGAGAAGTGAGCAGCAGGAAGCACTGCAGACCTTTTAGCTGGAAGGAAGAGAAGAGGGCTCTTGTTCTCTTTATTTCAGCCAAGGGGAAGCTGCCTGGGAAGATATTTTCCAGAATTTTGTTGAGATTCCATCCTTCTGCACTCACTAAGGGTGTAAAGCCAATTTTTGTTTGTTTTTGTTAAGACTTAATTCTGTAAGAACTTCTGTCCCAAATCCACTCTTTTCTCATTTTTACCTTAAACCTTTCATTGCTGTATTTAATTTGGTTGTATGTATAAAGTATTTTATTGTAAGCTACAGTTTCACATAGTGCATGGTGTTCTGGATGAAATGTCTTGTGCCACTCCTTCACAGGGTGCAGCAGGTCGAAGAGGCCCTCCAGGTATAAAGGTGAGTAGCTGACCCTGCTGCTGCTGCCTATTTGTATGCAGCTGCATGTCCAGCCTTGGCATTTGTTGCTCTTCAGGGAGAAATTTAAGTGTGATCTGAGACAGAAGGGTTTTATAATCAAAAGTCTATTTCAAGCTGAGGCAGCCTTTGGATCTCAGGTGGATGTACCAGAAGTCCCCCTGACTTGAAGAATTTAAAATTGAAAAGGAGCCTTATAAATAGAAGGACGGTTGCTTTTATTAAGGCAAACGTGGGAACTTAAATAGAGACAAGACCATCACTAAAGATGATGGGAATGAATAGTCAGGCTGCATTCCTGCAGCATAAGGAGAGAAGTCTGGGATATTTTACCTCCTTTGCTGTGTGCATGCAGATGTATGCATGATGCACATATGCAGCAGAGAGAAAATCAAGGCAAGTTCTAAACATCAACATAACGTTGTTAACTACATCTCTGAATATTGGCTCAAACCATACAAATGAATCAAGATTTGGAAAACAATTTAAGACATCTAAGAGAATTAGTGTAGTATAAATGCTTGTATAGGATGTAAAGAATAGGTCAAGCCCAGTGTATGCTGACTGATCACAATCCAGAAAGATCCTCTCGTGGGAAATTCTGTCATGTCTTTGGTGGTAGCCCTGGTTTTCTTAGACCTATACCACGTGGAGCCACAATGAAAGGAAACTTTGCTGAGATTTAATTAGTAAAGATGTCAATGCCATTCTCTTAAATAAAGTTCTAAATAATGTTCTTGGAAAAGAACGCTTGTTTGTCCCAGGGTAAAATTACAAAATCCAGTTATCAAAGCAGTTCTAAAAGCTGAGTGGATTAGTACAAGTAAAAGCTAAGTTTTAGGAACATGAGAAGACTCAGATTTCTTTCCTTTTATCTTTTTTTTTTCCTTTTTTGTTTTTAAGACAAGGTAAACAAAAATTTTCCTTTGTCCTTCACACTGACAGGAGTCTATAAGAACACCTAAAAACATGACTCCCATACATGTGCTTGAAAGATATATTCATTATATCTACCTCTTGGTTGCTTTCTCAAGTATAGGTTATATGATCATTCTGGGAAACACCTTGCTCTAGCACAAGTAGTTCAGATTTGACCCAGTCTCTCTGCAGAGTTGCTAACACAGATAAGGAAGATGGTATATGCCTTGGTATAGCATTTTTCATTTATCTTAGTGCGTATAAACCCAGGGAAACATCACGATTTTATGTATGACACTGTCAGTACCTGCAGAATGGAACATGTCTGGAAGTCTTACCCTGTGTTGGAATCTGGGGAATGGGCAGAGTTGTAGCTTCTGAATAAAGGTGCAAACTAGCATTCTGAGTAGTGGTTGTTCTATGCAACTCTTCACTCACAAGCCTGGTCAGGGCAAAATTCAGATCAGCTTTACCCCACCTCTTCTTTCTGAGCCACATTCATGCAATTCCAGTGCAGTTCTAATATCAAAGAAGAGACAGGATGAAGTGCATGTACTTTTTCTCTGGCCTCAATTAGCAATTGTTTCAAAGTTCCTGTTCTCTTCATCAAAGCTCACAATATGAAAGTATTTGGCCTGTACAAAACAAGCTGTTAGAAGACCCCTGGTAACAGTTTGTTTATCTTGATATTTTTCTTCTGTTTTTAACTCTGGATGCAGTATGTAAATTGAAGTGTTTGCTGTTTTCTTAATTTGGCAAAAGGTTTGTAATTTTTCTTTAAACTTTTGCATGTATTGAGTGCCTTTTCTGCAACAGGATCTGATGGCCAAGTGTAAAACATTACTAAATAACTGTGAGAATAAGCACAATGATGCAATACAGAACTTAATTTTCATAAACGGAAAAAGGCTACTGGAAGGAACGGGATGTCTTTTAGGCCAGTAATGTTTCTGCAGCAGCACAGTGTTTGATTTGAGTTTATTACATTTAAGCTAATTCAAAACAGTTTTTCACTGGGAAATGACAGTGAGAAGTAAAGAGTTCCCCAGACTACAGTCCACTCACATACCAGCTTCATGCAATACACAGGTAGGCCTTGTGCTGAAACCCCTGCCCCAGCTGGTTTCCCAAACTTGAACTGTCGAGGGTATTGCAGATGGGAATAGACTCTGGAAGATTCTGAAAGTACTGTGCTTTGGCTGTTCACAGGGATCAGCATAACTTGACAGAACACAAACATTTTATAGTTACTGTTTACTATTTCTATTTCAGAAATTCTTTACAGTGTTTATGCAGACATTTTAAATTCAAATATTAAACAATATTCATGAGGCTTTCCTCTTAATTATTCCAATTCTTGCGTGATAGCTCAGAAATCCATTGTTTAAGAGATTATGTAGCTTTGTGCTTTCTTTTTTCTTTTCATTTAATTGCTGTAGAACTCAAAAAATCTTTGTTTGCATTTTTCTGTCAGGTACCAGCAGAAAAAAAGAAGTGAGCTCCAAGTGAGCTATGGGGGTATCAGGACAAAAATGTTGGAGTCTTTGGAACTCCAACTCTGGAAAATGCAGTCTCTGCAAATGGATTTGTACCTTATCTTTGTTGTACTAAGAACAGGAACTCTGGTGGGGTTAGAAAGTAAAAATATTCAACTTGTTCAGTAAATTCTGTTTTTGTGCAGAATAGAGTGCAGAATTAGTTAAACCTTTTGAGACAACCTTCTTTATCTCCATGGGTGTGTCCTCCCCCTGTGATAAGGCCACTCTTTCATAATATGGTAGGAAACGAGAGAGATGACTGAACATCACAGCAAGAGAGATCTTCCAAACTGTTTTCATTTAAGTACTTGATGACCAGCTGTGACTTCTAAAAGTGTAACAAAAAATACTTGCATGGGTCAGGAGGGATTAAAAGCCTCAGAGAAGTGTTTGTCGCAGACAAGAAAAACACTGCACTTTCTGTTCTGAAAGCAGAGCAAAATTGTGAAGAAAGGAAGGAAATAAACTAAAGGAAGGCATAAGAGAGAGAGAAAAGGGGAAAAAAAAGAGGGGGAAAAAAAAAAAGATGATAACAGCTCTTCTGGGTTTTATTCACAGTTAATTTAAGTAGCTGAAAACTTTTTAATGGTTTAATGGTTCTGGATTCCAGTAGAGTATGCCTAAGAACTTTTTCCATTTTCATTGCAGTCAAAGTGATTTTTGTGGAAATCTATTTCTATTTTATTTTTTTTACAGCTGCTATAAGCCTGGCATCAGCCTGCTAACTGATGTTTGTTTTACAGTTTTGTTACTCTGGCTAAAAATAAGCTTGCTCAATGCTTCCCCCCCCCCCCCCCCCCCCGCCTCCCCCCTTTTTTTTTTTTTCCAAGTATTCTTATCTTTCATCTCCATCATATTCATATGATGGAGAATGGGAGTACAGCCTTTTAAATGCAGTTTTCCTCAGGAGATTATTTCTAAACCCCTCTGTTTCCCGAGAATCTTCAGACATATGTTTATAACTTCTCCAGTGAAAGATGTGCCAGGCCTGGAATATCTTGATGCTAATTATCACCATTTTACTCATTACTGAGTCCAGCAGACAGCAAATATTTCTTATGGATGTCAGCGAAACTGACTCATCCTTAAATAGCAACTTTATGTAGCTGGGAGATTTTTGGGAAAGTTTTGGTTTGGTTTTTTTTTTTTCCCTTCATCAAGGAGGTTTTTACTTGCCTTGCTGAGTAACCAGAGTGAAAGATGGGGAGTTATAAAGGCATCTAATTGTAGAATGAAGCGTGAAGTTACGGTTCCCCCTCAGGATAGTTCTCCGTGGATAAGAGTGAAGGGGAACTGTCCTGGTGGCCCTGGCTTTATGACTTCTCATGGTCTCTGCAGTAGATAAGGACAAGGGCAATGCAGGAATATTGCTCAGACTGTGGAGTAAAATGCACTTAGCAAAATGCAAAGTGGATAGAACTGACCTTTTGTGCTGCAGCTCTTACAGTGATCACATACTCTAAACAACAAAAAAAGCTACTCAACTGTTTTGCTCTTCTTAATTGCGTTTTCTTCAACAGGAATTTGCTTGATAGCTGGTTGGAAGCATTGGAAAACATTCTCTCAACTGATACTCTCTGCAGATAAGAAGTTATTATCTGTTGATGTATGTATGACAGCTGCTAATTTATTTGGTTTGGTGGTTGATTTTTTTGATTTTTTTTTTTTCCTGGCAGGGTGAGCAAGGAGATCTGGGGGAAGCAGGTTACCCAGGAGACTCTGGTCTTCCAGGCCCACAGGTAACTAAAAGGAACTTCTGAGTTATTTTTATGTTTGCTATGGGGTCTATGAGTTACTAGTTTGATCTTTTGTTTTTCTATTTTGAATGCTTTTATTACTTCAACTAATTAATATTATAAGTAAGATTCTTCTGTGGCCAATTTCCTCTGTAACCCTGAAGAATTAAATGTGACAAGTTTTTCTCTTTATGTGGGTGCACTTCTAGTGAAATGAAAAGTGAGTATGGAAAGTGAATGGCAGAAGTAAGTAATTTGACCAACATCTGTAAGTGGATATCTTCAAAATTAATTAATTAGAAATTGCTAGCAATACATACATAAAATCTATCACATTTTTGAATGTACTCTATTTCCAGGGTGCATTAAAAGGATATACTGATTGACAAAACCAATGGAGAAAGCTTTGTCTTTTAAAAATGTGTGTGATGGAGTAATACTGTAGAGAATTATGGTGGTAGACTACTAACAGTAGCTTCCAACCTTAAGATGCTCTTAGATGCTCTAAAGATGCTTTTAGATTTAAGTTTTAAGCTATAGGCATCTGGAGACGGTGTGCCTAGTTGATACGTGGTTGCTTATGGCTCCCGTGGTATCTTGCACACTACAGTGGCTTTATGAACATGGCATTTAAGCATTACAGATGCTTCACACAGACAAAACCTTACAGCCAAATAGTGAGAAGTTCCACCTGTGCATTAAGGCTTGCAAAACAAGTACTTGGATTCTGGTTGTTGCAGCAATCTAACTTTCACTGCAAAGCTATTGCCATTGAACTGATGTTTTTTTCCAATGGCTTTCTTACATTAGGGCCCAAGAGGACCACAAGGAATCAGAGGACCACCAGGACCACAAGGCATGCCAGGCCCTCTGGTTAGCTTTAAATAATATATTCCTGCTGTACATATTAGGGATTTTCATCCTTACTGTTGATATTATTCCTATAAAGAGTTTTTTTAAAAATTACAAAAAGAAGAAACTGAGTACTTAAGGAACTGATTTGCAGTCTTGTGATAAAATTACAGTCTTGAAAATAATTTTAGGCAGGTGAGAAAGAAGTGAACATCAGTGTTACCACGCTTCTGCATGACTGCAATGAAAAACCTTAGCTCTAGATTTCAGCCTCTGTTCTATAGTATCAGACTACACTACACTAACGGCATGTGTAAATTCAGATGTACACTGGTCTAGTTGAGGGCAAAGTTAGATAATGATCAATGGTTTCATTAAAGTCTGGTCTTTGAGATTTAATGCTAAGTTATGATGAGGTTGTAACTACTGAGCACTGACGGCTGGTCTTCTCACTTGTGTGATGCTGTTGATTTGGGGGTTCTTATTCGTATTCCTATTATACCAGGACTGTAATATCCTACTCAGTCAGTCTTGGACATCTGCTTCAGTTGTGTAATGATGCTCATGCTTACACACCCATGTGTATGTGTGTGTATATATACTCATATAGTTTGTGCACATATCTATGTATTCACTATGTATGTGTGTAGATAGCAAGTAATATTCATGTTGTACTTAATAATGCTTGGAGTTTTAAAGAAAACAGTAAATAACTGGAATGATAGCTTGACCAGTAACTCTTACTGTGGTGCTCAAAAGCCTAACACTTTGCACTAACAGTGTGCTAATACTTATACTGATTCTGTAATAATTTCAATTGTCAGTGAATCCTTGAGTTCAATGAGCCCTTGAGTTGTCATTGTGCACCTTTTACTTCTGATTACAGGCTAGTCTGGGGACCCCAGGTTTACCTGGCTCTGTTGGGAGGTTAGGTCCAAGAGGATCAAAGGTAAGGATTTTTAAGGTACCTAATTAAAGTCATCTAACAGCATAATTCAAGAGCTGCCTGAAGAAGCATGAACGAATGCTTGCGTTGTTCCTACAGAACATGTGAAAATGTTATGTTTTGTAGATGTTTTTAGATTACATGGGAAGGCAAGTGATTTGTTCATGATAATCTTACAGGTGTCAGAGCTATACAAAGAAGTTTTTAGTGTTGCCATGGCTGCTGTTCCAATTGCTGTCATAGTTCTCAACAGTGGGGCCTGGATTCTCACAAAATGCAGTAGGACTATGACCTTTGAGCTTGTTTTATGATTCCCAGAATCTGTCCAATCCATTGAAAATATGTACCAGTTAATCATGGAATATCTCAAGTTGGAAGGGATCATCGAGTTCAACTCCCTGTTTCTCATAGCACTACAAAAACTGAAACTGTATGACTAAGAGCATCTTCCAGACACTCCTTGAACTGTGACAGGCTTGATGCCATAAATGCTTTCCCCGTGGAGCCTGTTCAGTGGCTGACCACTCTCTCAGTGAAGAACTTTTTCCTAATATTCATTCTGAACTTCCTAATTCAAGGAAGCATAGCTGCTTATTTTAACCTTTTTGTTCAGAAGATTCCTAACCTGTTCAAGCAACCTTGACTGTTATGATGTCTATTACACAGGAATGAATGTGTTGAGAAGGACTGAATCAACATGAAGTTAAACAGAACAACTTATACTACTAAGTGGTCCACATTATGGTTCACTTACTTATAATAAATGTTATTCCTTGCTTTCATTAATGGTCATTGATATGGGATTTATTTTATTAAAGAAAAATAACTCATTTTAGGTGGTGTTGCATTTCTGCATCTACAAGGCATAAGTAAGACCAGTTAGCTAAGCCTTTCAGTCTCTTTGAAGAGTTACTACATTCAGTTTATTATTACATCCAGTGACACGGAGATAACAAGAGGTCAGAGTGCTACTATGAGAAGAGTCACTGTGTGAAAGAGTGACAAAAATTGGGAAGAAATGTAAGGGTCTTATCCATGATACATTCCATTTTCTCAGTCTGGTTTTGTGCTGCTTAATATTGGAGATCTTGTTAGAAGAAAGTTCATTAAGAAAGTGAAAACCAAGAAAAGAACTGAAGAAAACAACTTGCAAGAGGACTAAGAGCATGGCTCAGACAGCCTGCCTCAGAAAAATGGTCTGCTGTCAACAGATCCTTCAGGCTGTTAGAATTCCAGGCTATGCCCTGCCAACATAAATATTAGGTTTTGCCACTGGTAATTCTGTGTAGCAATGGGAGTTTTATTGGATGAAGACCTTTGGGATTTAGCTGGATGAATGCTCAGCATATTCTGACTTGCCAAGTACTTTCCAGTTCCACCCCAAGGAACCTTCCATGAAACATGATTTGTAATGGAATGTTTTTGCCCAGCAGTAGTCTATAAAATGTATAATCACAGTTCAGTCTAACAAACAAGTTTACATTTCAGAAAGAAGAATTCTCCTGGATAAGCCAAATGAATGCCTTTTATGTTTAAATTATAACAGGGTGAACCTGGTGACCCTGGAGAGAGAGGCCCCATGGGACCAGCTGGACCGAGAGGCATGCCTGTGAGTGTCTCTGCCCAAATTCAGGGCCCCTATACCTTAATACCCATCCATCTGAATCAGTACAGTTAATTCCCTTCTATTTTCCTTATTTGATACATTAAAATTATTTCACATTTGGTTCTCAGTTTCCTTATGGACACCAGATTCCTTATGGGCTAGAGACAGTATCTTTCCCATTAGGTTCTCTAGGAGAAAGAGAATATGCTAGAGGTAGAGCACATAGTGGAGAGAAAGTGTGACCATAATTCTTGTTTTCTCTATGGATTTTGCCTCCACTTGCTACTATTTAGAGTGTGTTGTGATAATTTGCCCTACTTTATCAGCCTGGACATCTCTTTGTAATGGGAGATCTTTATTGCAAAATGGAACTGGATGTAAATCTAATCCTCTACTAAAAGCTAACTCATGGTATATTCAACCTATGCAGGGCATGGATGGCAGAGATGCCTATGGTCCTGAAGGAAGCAAAGGAACAAAGGTGAGTGCTTAGTCAGGATATCTCACAGTGTCAAATCAAATGTGACCACCCATATTTCATTCAAAAGAAATGGAAGACATGGCCACAGTGCATTTCTGAGTTTCAGAAGGAGGCTGTGTGTCTGCCCAAGGTTTGGGAAGGTCTGAATTAAAGCAATTAATAAAAACAAACAAAAACAAATTCACCCCAGAACAGTGATCCAGAAAGAGTTGATTTCCCCTGATAGCAGAGAGAAAAGCCTCTTGTATAGATTTTATTTAAGGTTGCTGTTAATATTTCAGGTTCACAGTCACATTATTCTCTTTTAGGTGTAATGTGGGGCCTATGTGCATGTAATTTTCTAGAAATTGTAGGATAAAGTTATATGGTGTTTACCAAGCATGCTCACTTCCATGGGAGGGAGCTCTTAAAATGAGGATGTATGTAAATAGTGTGAATTCTGGTAGTTCCTCTAATGCCAAGGAAAGATACGCTTCAATTCTGATTGGTCTTTGTGAGAGTTCTCATATTTCTCATATATGAGCAAAGAACAAACTGAAAACTGAAGTAACTGAAAACCATTAATGAAGTGACTTCTAATATGCCAAAGAAATACTTATGGCTTTGCTGCTTAGTATAGAGGGTACAACATTTTGAAACTGCATTTAGAAACTGAGTAGCTGAATGTGAATTCCAACATATGTTACTAGGAGGCCTAAAAAAGTTTTGATAAAACACTTATTTGAGAACTGGCATACTCTTGAAAATTCAGAAACTGATGGAAATTTCAAAATGCTCTTCCTTCAGATGAGCAAGTTGTTAATCTAAAATGGTATCATTTGAGACCAGAGTAGTAGTCACTATTAATTGAATGGGGTGGAATGCTCTGTAATTGTTTTTGATTTAGAGACATCGAACACTAAGCAGATTGCAGTGTTCTAGATTCTTATGAACAGATTCTTTTCTTCTGGTAGGGAAAATCTGGATTCACAGGAATTCCCGGTCCAGAGGTATGATTAAATGGGATGTTTGCTTTCTTTATTTTCTTGTTTTACATTATTCTTATTTGGAAGTGGTTATCTGTCTTTTCCTTGCCTATAAACTTCTGAATTTCATTCATTTTCAGGGAGAAGATGGAGACCCGGGCATTCCAGGAGCTGAAGGACCCAAAGGAGTTAGGGGTAGAAGAGTAAGAATGAGATCTGTTAACTCTGTGAAGAGTTCTATAAGTAAAGCCCTTATGTCTTAAGTGTTTTTCCTCAACAAAATTTTTTGAAATAGGTTCCCATTTTGATCTTTTATTGCAATGCTAATAATTCTCAGGTGTAGTAGTCTATCTTTATGTAAATGCAGGATCCAACTCATACTATAATTATTGATGTTTCCTCTGCTGCAATTCTACACCTGTGTGTTCAGTTATAACAAATAAAATTTGTATTTCTATTTTTAGGGAAAAGCTGGCACACCAGGTTCCCTGGGAGATCCAGGAGACCAAGGGCCATCAGGACCTATGGTAATGTATTTTTATCATAAAAAAAATCACTCTTGGATTGCTCATAAGATGGCAGTTAGATTAATGGAATATTTAATAATGTTTTATCTGGTAAACTAGGCTTAATTGGCCTGGCAGCTTCATAGAGTTATGTCTTGCCTGTGAATGTGTGTGCACAAGAGCCCCTGCTGTTAGAATTGCAACTGCAAAAATCTAATTCAGGGCATAATTTCTTCCACAGTATTTGGTATCATCTTTTGGCAGAGTAAATATCTAATTAAAAAAGAAAAGAGTACTAAAATGTAGAACTGGATTATTCTGACAATAGTAGATGTATGTTTTTCATTTAAAAAGAAAAGCCATTTAAAATCAGACTTGTAATTACAGACACGTACAGGTTACTGTCATTTAAGTTCTAAGTAAATTTTTATGTACAAGTAGATGTCTTGATGTACTTTTCCAGTGTCTGTGGTCTGCATTTTATACAACATAAAGGTTTATTCTCTATCTAATCAGGAGAGAGTATTGGTGATTTCAGTAGTATTTAGGACTAACATTGTAGGTAGTTAGGAAAATCCCTCGGTATGTCTATCTTTGTCTTGCAACAGTTCTGCAAATCAGCTCCATGGAGACAAGAAACAATCCCTATTGTTAGTTATTTTGTTGTTGAACTTTCTTAAGGTTACTCTTTCAGTTTAAATATGCAACATTATTGATAACAGTATCTTCACCTGTATAACAATGCCCATGGGATACATGCAACTTAGAAAACGTTATTTTTAATTTTTTTATATACACCGTACACAGTGAATGTACCTTTTACACACACAATGAATGTACCATACACTTTATTTGACGATGCTGGGCACAAGAATGACCAAGAGTGCCAGATGGAATGTATTACCTTCCCTGCTGCTTGGCTGCTCACATACGTTAGAGACAGACAGACCTTGTGTGATGAGCCAGATAGCTGTTGGCCTTGCCAATCCGTGGTCCAAGAAGTCTTCATTGCTCAAGAGCTCCTCTTCAGACATAGAAGCGAGAGAGGAGCTTGGGAGGTATGGGCTTGATGAAATTATTGATTATATTATTGCTCAGGCAACTCACAGTTAGCTCTTTCTGAACAGTACCAGAGAAGAATTGGGACCTGCTGAAAAACAGGAAAAGATAAAAGCACGGAATGGCTGTGGTAGTGCTAGCAGCAAGACAGCAGAGGAGATGAGGAAGGTAGCTCAGGCAGGAGATGGAGGTTAGTTGGAGGGGGAAGCAACAACTACGGAGATGGGATTGTAATTTGGGGATGTAAGGAAGTATATGATTTTGGTCAACTGTGGTGTTATGGTAGAGAGGCTAATATAAAGGTTGTGGGATGTGGAGTTCAAATTTCTCTGGTGTATTTCACTGCTGCCCCCCTGCGAGTAAGTGAAAATCTGAATTGCACACATGATCAAAACTTTAAAGCTGCCTTGAAAAAAAAATTTCTTTTCCCTGTATTTTATTCCTGTTATGAAGATTAATCAATACTTTTTTTTTTTTTTTTTTTTAAAAAAAGACAATTGGCATCCTGGTGTATGCCCACAGCTCCCAAGAAGAAGGCTACAAGAGTAGCCAAAGCTAGCTAGACTGGTCGAGCAGTCATGATGTGTGTATGGTCTTGCAGGATATCCCAGGGTAGAACTGTGGAGATTTTATGCCACAAGCGTAAAGGGCAGGCCTGTCACACATCTGAGGTTTAAAAAGATGTAAGGTACAGATAACTGAATCACAGCATAGAAATTGCTGTTTAGAAAGGAAATCCAATTCTGAATTATACTGGTCCTCAAGGGCAACAATTATTGAACATTTATAAAACCAGGAGAGAAAATGAACTGAGAAATAGGTCTGAGAAGTAGTCTGCAACTCTGTTGGGAACAGGTCCACAGAAATCTGTGCTGGGAACTGAGGTCTCCTCATATTTCGAATTCACAAATTGTTATCAGGGAAACACTGTCTGTCTGCATTTTATTTGGGCTACAGAGTCATAGATGGAAATAAGTCATCAGGGTCTGATTTTCTAGATCTGTGTTTAATTTGTTTCAGGGTGCCAAGGGACCAATGGGCACTATTTTAATGGAAGTAAGTAAATACCTTACAAGTAACCACACACTGCATGGAACTAACAGTTTTAGTCTTCTTCCATTTATAAGCGATGACTGTAATGAGCACAATTAGCTGTTAGAAAACCATATACTTTTCACTTGTCAGAGTGCAGTGGGTGCTTCTGTTTTGCAAATAATCAAAGATTGAGAAACAATTATGCATATCTATTAATGCTGTTTCCAAACTTTTACAAACTGATGAGTTGTTAATATTCCTGTATTTGTTTCTTCATTCACATCAGTTTATGCACCAGCTCAGGTTTAGGGTTGCTTTTTACCCTCTTGTAAAGGAAGGCATTTCCTCAGCAAACAGCTTTTTTCTCTGGGGATAGTAGGGCAGGATTTCTTCAGAATCCTAATCCCATGTAAAATGAACACTTCTGAGTAAAGGTTCCATCTAACCCTTGCATGGGCAAGTACCTGCACGCAATACTGTTGCAAATGTGTTCTATGTCCAAATGGGGTCCTCTTTTCCTTTGTGGACCTCCTTCTTCCTATGTGAGTTGCTATTGAAATATCTGTTCCACTATAGAAGTGCCATTGCCTGGTGACCTCCTAGATCAAATTATTACACGAAATAAAGAATGGATAAATGGTTGCTTAATACTCCAGAGAATAATTAAATGCCAACAAAGCATGTAGTAGAAAAAAACCTTAGTTTCTGCAGCAAGGGCAGAGCCCCTGTACTATTTGAAATAGAGAGGAACTGGAATGTGTGATTCTGGATTTACAGTAGAGTTAGGAGTTGGTACAGTACAGTTCAGGAGGTGGGATGCAGCTTTCAACTCAAGCCAATAGTAAGATTACCACTCCAGGATGATCTTGGATTTGCCATTAATTGGTTTTTGTTTTGCTTCTCCAGCCTTGTGAACTTGTGAATTTTACACGAAAAAACTGCCGTAAGTAGGGAACGTTTTCTTTTACCTCTGATTCCACCTAGTCACTCTTCTTAAATGGAGTAGCCTCCATTGGAAACCCTGCAGGCTGGTTGGTTGTATATGGGTTCAGTTTGATGATGACTGGTAGCTGTTAACTGTCAGAGGTTTTCAGCAGGTGTATGAAACAGGCTCACTCTTTTTTTGCTCAATATTCCTATATCTTAATTACAAAAACTGTAACACACGTCTCTTGCCCTCATTTAAGATTAAATTAATTGTTTGGAATTTTGCCAACTGTCTTGAGGAAATTATCTGAGGGAAGACAGTATTTGTATATCACCTGTCCTCCAGATTTGGAGTGTTCATTCTCTTTGAGACTTGTATGCTCAACAGAACCCAAAACTTTAGTTCTCACCCAGTAAAATTGCATTATTTTAAGTATTTGATTGTGGAAGATGAGTGTTGTCTTTCATGGACAGATTCTGTTAGCTGTCTGAGCTTTGGATCAGGCTCTGTAGTGAAAGCAAAATATGTCACTATTTTAATGAATACAAGTTCAAAACAATTTATTTGCTCTCCACTTCTTCATTCTAGCTTGTTCATCAGGTAAGCCTCTCTGCATGTCCATTTTTTTATAAACTTGAATGAAAAACTAACAATGTTTGAGTTGTGAAAAGGTTCTTATGCAATTGTTTAATTTCAATATGCAGACACGTGTCCAGTTTATCCAACTGAAGTGGTCTTTGCCTTCGATATGTCTGTGGACGTTACACGAGCTGCATTTGAAAGAATGAGGAACATTGTTATGTTATTGCTGCAGACCATTAAGATCAGTGAAAGCAATTGCCCAACAGGTGCTCGTGTCTCCATTGTTTCTTTCAATACGAATACACACTATCTCATCCGATTCTCAGAATTCCAAAAAAGTGACTTGCTGCTGCAAGCAGTCCAGAGAATACCACTAGGGAGATCCACTGGAAAACGTAATATTGGGGCAGCCATGAGATTTGTTTCAAGGAATGTCTTCAAGCGTGTTCGTCAGGGCATCCTCACAAGAAAAGTGGCCCTGTTTTTTGCCAATGGTCCGTCACAGGATGGTGTTTCCATCAACACAGCTGTACTCGAGATGAGTGCTTTGGATATCACTCCAGTTGTTATTGCCTTCAATGAAGTGCCAAATGTCAGACGTGCCTTCTTGGTAAGTAGATAGACTACAGAAAATTGAGTCAGTCATCCATTTCCTTACCTTCTGATAGTTGCATTGCCATTAGTACAGGAGAAAATTAACAATTTCTGCTTTAAAATATTACTTCAGATAAAAAGGTAGTAAGCAAAAATAAGCAATTCATTTTACCAAGTACCAAAAGAAAACAATTTTAAGTATCTTTAAGATTTCATAATATGATTCCATGTTCTTTCTCTTTTCAATTTATTTTTGTATCATCTGTGCTCAGTTTTAACTTTTTCAAAATAAAATTCCTTCCAGCTGCTGTTTCTTCAAAATTATCCTTATAGAAGGAAACTGTGTTTACTTACCTGTGACAAAAAGTGCAAAACTTGGGGTCTAAGTTCTGATCTAGTACCATCTAAGTCAGCCCTTTAATCTTAATATTACGTTTACTTTCATGCAGCCTTGTATCTATTAGTCAATTGCATATGATTACGCCTGGTATTTACATAGGTGCCAGCTTTCCCTAAATCAGTTTTCAGAGTAGAAATGTTTAAAAAAGCTGTTTAGCAGGGGGATAGGCAAAAAACACACTGCCCAGGTCTTCTTTGTGATTGCAGTGATGGGAAGGCAACCAACTTCACCACCACCACACAAGAAAATACAACCTCCCTTTTTCTTTTAGATGACTTCTGCCTTGGCAGTTGACAGATGATTTGATCTTCACGATCCTATCAGCCTGTAGCCACAGATACTTGCTGGCTTTGGTTAGTTTGGTTTAGGAGCTTCAGTTTGGAGATCACTTAAGCAGTCACTGCTAATTTTAATTCCTCTGAAGAGGCCTATCCATGTCATCTTTACAGGCATTAATCAGAGGTTAATTGTGTGTGTGTGTGTTGTGTATAACACACACAAAGCTGAAGTTTAGTGCAAAGAAGTAATTCTTTCCTCATCATTTTAGTTTATCCATATATGTGGTTCATTTCTTTCAATATGATGATATTTTGCAGACATTTTTATTTATCTTAGTCCACAAAGAAATGTTTTTATCCCTTGAATCACATTTGGATGGGGTTGGCTGATTGGTGAAATTGTAGGTTGGAAGGGACCTTTTAAAATCATCTAGTCCAACCAGTGAAACAAACAAACAAAAAAACCCACACACAAACCCCACACCACACCCAAAACAACACCAATCCACTACTAATCCATATCCCCGAGCACCATGTCAACTCATCTCTTGAATACCTCCAGGGATGGTGCCTCAACCACCTCCCTGGGCAGCCCATTCCAAGGCCTGACAACCCTTTCAGGAAAGAAATATTTCCTAATATCTAACCTGAACCTGCCCTGGC
>BJBW01002465.1:0-158575 GCA_004320125.1 Scolopax mira
TCCCTTCCAACTCTAAAATTCAGTGAAATTCAGTGAGAATTCAGTAAAGTACAGGCAACAGCAAAGGTCTTGCCAAAAGTGCTTTCTCCTGTTGAAGATTCAACCAAGTCTTCTTCATTTGGAGAATGCTGCATGGCCACTAATGAGTTCAGGGTCTATTGTCTTCCTTCAGTATCCTGTGGACTTTTTTACTTTTTAAAAATCCTCTTGATCGGTAACTTCTCTCTGTTCACATCAGGGCAGCTGAGAACTGACGCCCTGTGGATAAGTCTGATTTTGTCTGCATACCTCTTTTTTTCCGCTTTATTTGTAACTCTTGCTCACTGAACAACCATCTTCCTTATTATTTGTTTTCTCATAACAGGCTTTTCTGAAATCTAGAAAACTGCAGTCAAACTTACCATATAACTAATATATTTCTTCTGTGTGCAGACAGCATTTTATTAATACTGAAGTATCTTCAAGAACACTTAGTAATAAGCCAATTTTGCTTATTGGCAAATCCCAATTTGCTTATTGGGACAGTTACTCATACTATTTTCCTCCAGTCACATACTTTTACTCAAGTCACTAAACTGCTTTTAACAGCTCAAATAAAAAGTCTTTTTTAAAATTTCAACTTATTTTTAAACAAGTAAGCAACTTTAAAAGCTTAACATGAAGGTTTAGTTTTCAAAAAATAGAAAGCAATCAGAAGAATCTTGTAAAAGGAGTCAATCCTTATGTATCTGCCCAACGTTTTACCATAGGCTGCATTTTTCTTTTTCCTTGAGAAGCAGTACAATGTTGCTATTGTTCAGTCTCATGTTAGTTCTGGCTGCTTTTCTACATATCCCATGGACAATATGGTAATCTAAAGGGGCCCCTTTATGTCTGGGTGGGAAAGGAATTGAAACAATAATGTTTTAAATATTCTTAAAAAGTTCTTAATGGTTAACTTGTTCAAGTGACCCAGTCACATGAATGAGGACATTTTAAAATGTCTTAGTGATGCATTTGAATCTTATCTCACTTCCTAAAATAATTAAAAGCCAATTTTCCTTACATGTGTAATGTCTCTAGTCAGTTTGGTGGTTTTAATCTGGGTAAAATCTGAGTAAGATTAAGTAATCTACAGACCTGCAAATGAACCTTTCTGAAGCCTTTAAAACACTATTGAACTCATCAGAATTATATGATCATTACGCACTACTATGCATCCAAATTCTTTTCCAAGTCTTAATGGGGTCTGGAGCACAAGCCTTATGAGGAGAGGCTGAGGGAGCTGGGTTGTTCAGCCTGGAGAAAAGGAGACTGAGGGGAGACCTTATCACTCTCTACAACTACCTGAAAGGAGGGTGTGGAGAGGCAGGGGTCGGTTTCTTCTCCCAAGTCAAAGGAGGTAGGACTAGAGAGAACGGCCTCAAGTTATGCCAGGGGAGGTTCAGACTGGATATTAGGAAATATTTTTTCACTGAAAGGGTTATCAGACATTGGAATGGGCTGCCCAGGGTGGTGGTTGAGGCACTATTCCTGGAGGTGTTCAACAGACAGATTGATGTGGTGCTGGGAGACATGGTTTAGTGATGGTGTTGCATTTTGTGGGTGTTTATTTTTGTCGGACTTAGGTTGATGGTTGGACAAGATGATCTTGAAGGTCCCTTCCAACCTAGAAGATTCTATGATTCTATGATGAATGCAGCTAGAAAGCCAGCTTCTCCTGGGGCCACCTGGTCACATGAAAAAAAACTCACTAAACATTTTCTTGCCCTGGAAACTGTTTAAGATTAATTTTCTCTTTCAATAATCTTTAAAAAAAAGAAAAAGTAAAATATGTCACTAAAGAAAAAGTGTATTATATTCTTCAGAAACTGATGTTTAAGCTAGAGAATTTTTCTATAGCAGGATAAGGTTTTAGGTTGGCTTTACATATTATCATGTTCAGTGGAACTGAGTTTCTTTTAAAAGAGACAGGTTTTTCAGAAGAGTGATTTTTTGTTTTATTTCATGATGCAGATAAATATAAAGGGATGAGAAGTTATTAATTTCATAGAGAACAATGCAAGTTGTGACAGCTGACAGATGCAAGGAGTCAAGGTTAGTTTAAGTAAATTAATATCCATTGATGTTGTTTCTCCTAATCAAAGCTCCAGATTTTAGCTGGCCTTGAGTTTAATCTGATATTTATTTAAAAATATATGCTCCCATGGAGACCTAGTGTGCAAATCTGAAGGGAAAATACCAGGAATGTCTGTCTAGATGTCGCTGGCCGAAGGAGTGTAAGCCCACTTCCACGATGGGGAAGAAGCCTCATGGGCCTCCTGTTCCCAATGAAAGTGGATAAAAACATAGTCATGAAAACCGGATGAACTGAAGCACAAGGTCTCATTTTTCATTAGAGGACGGATAACTGCAAGTGAAAGTTAGAAAAGAACTGAACCCAAGTGTTTAGGAAAGAGACACTACTGGGGCTTGTTTAAACTTGGGAAGCTGAAGCAAACCAATGGTGCAGGGACTGGATATGAACACTACAGCTGGAAAACCAACTGTAGTCAGGGCTATAGTTATAATCAAAGTTTCATTGAAAACTTTGATATTTATGAAGTAGCAAATGACATGGGAAAAATTAATACAAAGCTAGATACTGTTTTGTATTAGCAACGACAACAACTTCGCAATTGACAGCTAATCTGCATGTGGTTTGGCTTACAATATTGGCATGAATTCTGTAAGCTCATTAATTCACTGATACAGATTAGAAAAATGGATGTATTCTTTTTCTGTCAAAACATATAGATGTAACACAAAGCAAAATGAGTCTCTGCTTTCTCAACTCATGATGTAGTGCAAACCGAGTTTTCAAAACCTTCTTTGAGATGTACTTAAGGACTTGCTGGGGGAGAAGTGGTGACATCTACTGGAATTTTTAAACACTTCATCATATGTTTCCAAGGCTGCTAGAAAGATGTATTTGGTTTAGGTCTAAAGTTGAATGAATAATGCAGAAACAATTTCTACTTGTATTTGTGCAAATTTGGAAACAAATCTTCAGCAATCTTGGGGTTGCATTTGATGTCATTTCCTGCACACACTCGTAGAGTTATTAAACTTGAATCATGTAACTGTGGGCAAAAAATAAATGTTAAGCTCACACAGGAATACTATGAAGAGTGAATTTCTAATGTGCTTTCTGTGTACCACAAAGCGGATTCCATGAGTTATGTTCATTAGACTGGAGGATGGAAACAATATTAAGTGATTTATGGGATAAACTGCAATTGAACAGTGAGTTTATGCTTGAAGTAGCAATGCCTTACTTTAAAAGAAATTATAAAAAAATTCAATGAGAAAAGGAATATGTGAAGCAAATTGCAAACTTCTCCCCTCCCTATATTTCATGGTAAGAAGGAAGGAAACTCATCCATCATTAAACGCGTTCATTAAAAATTATTCACTCAGATCCATTTAAACCATGTTCTAACTTTAATCTCTTGATTTCTTGGGGCTAGATTGTGATGTGTACTGCATGCCCAATAAGCACGTGAAGGCTTTTCTTGCATCCTGATGTAGGTTACTTGGACCTTGGGACTGGGCCTGCAGGAGCAGCAGGGTTATACGTCTGCTTCCTCTCTCCCCTCAGAGGGAGCGTGTGGAGGGGAAGGAAAGGGGGATGGGGTTGCAGAAGATAAAGAAATCCCTCTTGTCACGAAAAAACCCATCTGACTGGCTTGTTGGGATTGGCTGGGGATCAGGGGCAGTAAAATTTCCCAAAATTTTGCTACTATAAAATCAGTGATAAATGATTCCCACTGGGACAAGGAAAATTGTGAGATGTACCCTTGAGGTGTGTTATCCAATGTTATCTGTGTGCTACTACAATTTGCCTATCTCATTCCTTTTAGTCTATGTCTAATCTTTAATCACAGAATCATAGAATCATAATCCTTACAATCCAAAGAGTTTATGATTTTAGAAAGCTTATGACCTGATTGTATGATGCCGTTGTCAATTACAATTAAAAACGCTAGAAAGTGAGGAGTAGGAGTATTCCTACTCACCTTAAACTAACAGCCAAAATACCGACGTCTGATGTAGTTCCACAGGCTCTCAGCATCTCTCTCTTTTACCTGGCACTTTGCATTTCCAGCCTTTGCATACAATGGACTAAATAAACTGTGTGATTTCTGATCGGTGATGTTAAACGATTGTTCAGTGTCTAATTCAAAATTATCTAGTGGAGTCAAACTCATCTTCCAAGTAAGAAAGCTAATCATTGGTAGACCCTGCAGCACTGAGATTTTTCTGCCATATTTAAAGTAACAGGCAGAAGAAATATCCAGGAAAAAGAGAATGATGCTTCTTGAAATCCCATCACCATTTTTCAATCTTATTAAGAACCGTTTCAAATATTGCAAGTTACTGGTTCACGTTGTTGTGCCTGGTTTGGTTTTTTTTACCAATTATATCCTGTTTGTTAAAAATATTTTAATCTGTGAGAAACTTTCTGTAAGGCTTTCCACCAAGCTGTCCTTGAGGATTTTCTACTGTTAAGTAGAATTATTATTATGGTATGACAAAAGGAAACCATCTGCTGGCATTCATCAAAATGCAAGTCTACCACCAGTCTTACTTCTAATTCTGAAAACTGCAGGTGTGTGGAGATTTTTTGTTGATTTTTGCACCTATGACTATATGACCTGTTGTAATATCCTATTCCTGCAGCCTTCAGTTGAGTTCTGTGATTCAAAGTAGATCTCCAGTCACAACAGCTTTTCTTGTAATGGGAGTTGTCTCACTTCAGCAGTGTGTTGTGGTTAGGAGACTGCCTGGCTGAAGAGATTGTACATGTGATAATCTAACTTACTACAAAATTGGAACTGTTTGGCTGTCAGCATTATGGTGAGAACTCTGACATAACTTTATCAATAAGTTTTATTCCTCCAAACAAATTTTGTTATTACATGTTGACTTTCCTGCATTGTGTTTCTGATTTGCTAGACTGACAAGTTTCTATCAATCTGGCCTTCTGCTCACAAGTTTCTCTAGATTTATCATGACAAACACATTTTTAATTGAACAGAGGTTCCCTGGTTCCACATCCCTTTCTAACCATTTTCATGGATAAAACCTAGTCCTACTGCAGACCTTTGAATAACCAAGATCTGTACACAAAGCTTTTGTATATTTCCAGTTAGTACTTTTCATAACCACACTTTGCTGAATCTGGTCAGGGTGCTCAGTCTGGTGGGAAACATACCTGTATGTAAGAAATGCAAATTCCATACTATCTGGCACACATTGGTAGTAGTATTTTAGTACTACATCAACTTATACCAGCTAAAGATCTGGCTGCAAACTCTTAGCTACAATACTCTATGTTAAGTTAATTAAACAATACATGTTTGAGGGTGTGAGAGTATTGAAATCTTCCCCAGAGAGTAACACACGATACCCAATGAATAGTTACAGTAAATCTGTCTGAAATGTATTTCATGTCATTTGCGTCAAGATTTGCTTTCAGTCAGAGATTACAGAGAACATTCAAATTAGCAATGACAATGACCCTGAATAACAAGCTCATTATTTACTGTATTTGCACTGTATTTGCCTTTTGTTGACCTCATCAGTAGCGCTGCCTGGTTAGATTTTGTGGATCCTTTTCTATCCTTTCTGCACAAAAAAACTATGGAACATTTCTGAAAGCAACAATTGTGATTTTATAATGAACCACAAGAGGGGGGAGAATGTACATAAATGAAAGAACTTGATTTTAATGAACAACTGTTACATTTAGGACAAAGTCGTATCAACGCTGAATTTAAGAATCTTGGCCAGGTATTGGCTGTGGAATGAAGAGTTTGAACTAATGGTGAGACACTGTTCTTAAGATTCCTCCTTTTAGGTCTGCTGATTTATTACTGAGCTTCACTTACAGCTGTGGACAAACCACACTTGCGAAATTGCAAAACGCCATGCTGCGTGTACTCATCCCTCTCTTTATTGCCTTGATCAAACAGAAAAAAATGCTAATGAAATGATAAAAATAGAGATCTCTGTGACCTGAATAATCAGTTTTAAAGTCTTCTACCCTGACTTTTAATTTTTTCCGCCAATTATATAATGGAGTTCTCTAACTCAAATAATCAAGGAATTTCTCCCCGGAGCATTGATGACTTTTTGGTGTCAATATGAAAACTAAATCATCTCACTGTTGTGACAGTGGACTGACACAGGGTTGGTGAAATTCTAAGAGTGTTTTCAAACTACTTTTTAAAGAAGGCTCATCATCCCCTGCTCCTCACGTGCAGAAGCAGCTATAGTGATGACAAAGCTGGGGACTGCTAGAGATGGTACTCGGGGACTGCTGAGAGCACATGCCCCCACAGCTGGATCAACTCTTGGGAGAGCATGCACAGGCAGCTTTGGCAAGCAACCAGCTTCTAACTCCAGGGCTCTGTGGGCTTGATGGCAGTTCCTAGAGCCAGCTGGAGAGCAAGGAAGGAAAACAGATTTCAAGAAGTCACTCCACTTTCTCTGATTTCAAAGTGGATACAAGGGGCAGGCAACTTTCCCAACTTTTAGTCCTCTGTATCTCATTTTCTGTGTCCCTCCTGGCCTAGGTTGTCAGTGTCCTGGGAAAGGGATAGGAAAGAAAATGATTCTTACTGTCCTCCAGACTAAGAAAGGAGTAAAGCAACAATTATAAGAGTAATATGAGGATGGTATTGCAGCAGGTGGTTGCAGTATGGCAAAAAATAGTAGCATAGGCAGAAAACCTTCTCAGCTTCTCTCTGCAAGTAATCACAAGTAGCCCAGTAGACTATAACTCTGAGAGAACACCATGTAATGTTATTAGGCAAAATTATAATGTCCTTAATTTCATGTTCAAAAGATGAACAGTGCTGAAGGAGGCTTGTAGAACGAAATTAAGACAGTTATACTAGAAGAAGACAGAATGTTGATTACCAGCAGTGAGGTACCCAGATTTGACTAATGGCACAGTTATTGTATGCATAAGCCTTAATGGTGTTTAAGTGGTTGCTAGAATGAATGCAATTAATGTAATCTATTTGTCAGCATCCAAACACTATAATACTGGGAATAGGATGGGAGGTCCCTTGCCTAGCATGTAGCCCTATGAATATTTTTCAGTCTCTTTTCACAAGTACACAAAACCAGTGACTGATTTTCATTTTTTTTTTAATTCTCCTCAATTTAGGGGGAGTCATTTACACAGCTCCACTGCTTTAAACTGAATTTTTCTTGTTTTGTGTCATGGATTTTGGAGGGATACTTTAGGCCAATCTAGTCTGGCTCGCCACTCGAAGGCAGTAAGTGGCCTTGCATCTATCCTATAGCTCCTGAGTGAGTATATGCTTTTTTAGAGAGATCCTTCTAGTTTGGCTGAACTACTGTAGGGTTAACAGTAAATTGATTCCTTTCTTAAATTGTTCCAGTGATTAGCAGATTCGTTATTCTTGACAAATTAAAATTGATGCATGTGCTAAGGTTAACAGCAAAACTTTATCAACATGCATTTTCTTTTCAAGTAAGTTATTTAAAAATATTAACAGCCTCTTTAAGTTACTGCTCCCTGGAGCACTGAGGACTGACATTGTAGGACTGTGATGAGACACGGTTGCCTTTCAGTTTGGATCGAGATCAACTACCCTACTGTGAAGCCACCAACAAGAAAGCTGTGATTGGGCTGTATATCAAAGTTCAACACAAATAGCAGCTGTGAAAACCATCAGATTAATTATTGTTCATTAATCATGTCTTGTTCAAGATAGAGAAGCCTTCCAAATCAAGGCACAGAAAACTTGGAACTGCTGTTTACAGCACCAGACAGGTATTTTTGATGAGGGTTTATGGATTTGTAAAATGTTTATTATTTACATTTACTGGAAGTATCTCCTTCCATACCCAACAACACGTTAAAGTTTTAAAAATCTCAGAAGAGATAAATCAATGCAGTTCCATAGTGGAGCTATGCAAATATATATGACTGCTTCCTCTTTATTCTCCCTGAGTTACATGACTAGATTGAAGGCAGTGTCATGCTTAGGGTAGCTTAAAGTAGCACAGAATTTTTTTCTTAAGATATAACTACAAATGAAAGGCTTTCCTGTTCTTTGTCAGAGTTTGGCTAGGAAAATGTACACAGTGAAAAGCATGGTTAATAGGGAAACTCCTTGTAGTGGAACAAATAAACAATTAATAGTGGCAGTCTTGTGAAACAATGAAAGACTAAAATTTAGATCTGATTCAGAAAGCAGTAAATTACTAACTTTTTTTAACAATCAGCTCTATTAAAAAATGTATCCTAGTGACTATGTGCTTCTGAGTTCTTCACTGCCTCTCAGAATCTTTGACTTGCTTTTTGTTGTTGTCTTAATCTTAGGAAAACCTGTGAGTGAGAAGCTTGACTTAACATTGTGGTTGAATTATACTGTGCATTATTTCCCATACATACAGTCTATACAAGGATAAACCTGAGGTGCTTGTGTTTTTAACTCCAATAGTCACAACTAAAAAACCACAAGTGGACTTTTCATTTTTCCCTTGCAAGAACTATAAAACCTAAGGTAAACCCTCTGGCCAAATCGCTTTTATGGGAACCTCACTTTCCCCTTCACTAGTTTTACTCCAATTAATTAAAAGTAACACTCCTGCCCTTCGCTGTGGTTTCCAAGGTATTCATGGGGGGCAGGTGCCCACATCCAGAGTCCTGAGTGAGACTGAACGGGAGGTCCTTGATGGGTTAATACCTGTGGATTTGAGTTGCAGTGTCCATAAAGTCCCCATCTCCAAAAGATGAAAACCTTACAATGCTGAAATGAGCAGGCCACTTTAAACTTTATAAAGCAATGAAGACTCAGTCCCAATTCTTTTATTTGTTGGTTGTTGTTTTTTCTTTTTTTTCCAAATAGGATCAATGATTTTGATGCCTCTAAAAGGAAAAGGTGAGCTGAATATTTAAATCTATGGGATTTGGGGTGTTGTTGGTTATTATTTTTTTTTGACAATAAAAGTTCTCGAAGCATTCTGTGTTCCATTTGCTTTCCAATTAAGTTTTCTGGGCTTTCAAATGTGGTCCTCAGAGTGCTGGAAAGTAACAGAAACAAGAATGCATTTAATACCTGGCCTGGTGTCTTGGCAGCAAAGCTTAGCACTCCGGTGTGGGGAGCAGCAGGTTCAAGACCAACCCCAGGAGTCTTACTACTTGGACTGGCAGAGGGCTAGTGTAATGCACAGACAGTGAGCTCATTCTGCAGGTGGAGTGTTCAGCTGCATTGATCTTATGGCAAACCCAGCCTGCTAAGGTTGTGGAGAAACATTGGCTCTGATCTAAAAGGAAATTGTGCTGCCTTTCCCTGTCTTTCCACTAGTTTAGCTTGCAAGCTCTAATAACATTAAAACATACTTTAAGCGAGAAGGCTGACACAGCTACAGAGACACAAAGTAATTTCCTAGAAATAGTAAATACAATAAGCAAAACTCTCTAATCTCTCATTAGGTAATTGTATTTTCATGGGGTCTGCCAGCCTCCCTGGCCAGGTTGAGGTCAATTCTAAAATATGTGTATTATATACATTAGGCATCTGTTAATGAAGCATAAATTTCATCAGCAATCTGGGTGCCAAAATCAACTCATTTGGGTACATGGTTTGCATCTACAGTGGTGTCTTATGGATTTGTTCCATAGCTGAAACAGCAAGTTTGCGTAGATGCCACGAATGGCATATAATAAGGAAAAAAAACCAAAAACACAAGCATCTTAAAGGATCATAAATCCTCCAAATTTTTGCTAGATGAAATTCAGAGGGTTGTAAGATGATAGTAAATAAAGGGTAAGGAAGAGAACATGTTACCAGAGCCAAGAATATCTTTTCAGTGCTAATAATGATTTTCTTTGACAAAAGACAAAATAAAAATAGATACCTATAAAGTAAACTCTCTGTTTTACAACACCATTTATTTCCTAGAAGGAAATCAGTGGTGGTTCACTTTAAAAAATCACCAGTATTTTGCTCAGATCTATCACAGGGGCCCTGGTAGAGCAGCAACAAGATGCCACCCCACCAGCAATCAAGCAACAAGCCCTCGCATTTCTTTCTTCTCCCGTCAGCCTGGGGTGGTAAAAGTAGGATTTTTTTCCCAACAATGGCAAGTCTAGGAATGAGAACAGGTTCAATAACCCTAATGCCAAACCTTATAATCATCGTATGACAATACTCTTCCTTTGCAAACGTACAACCAAAAGTGCTCGTCTGTTTCCAAGTGGAGTGAGGTTATGTGTTCCCTCTTAATATGTAGACTGGAATATTGTTTTGTTTTATTTAACTACCACAGGGTCTAAGGACGGCAATGATTTTTGACCATTTTTTACTGCCCGTTAAAGTGGCAGAAGTGTTTCAGAGTAGTAGCCAATGTAAAAAAGAATATGAAATAAAATAAATTCTTCTGAGTTCAGAAACAGTCCCTTTTCATTCATTAAGTTTCCATAGCTGAGCACAGGATTGGTGTGTGCTTTGGCAGTGAAAAATAACATAACATTTTGGAAAGAGCAAACTTTAACAGTAGCACATGTTGGAGCAACACTATAGGCTCCAAGTTGTGTTAAGCCAACTGTAAGTTTGACAGCAGAAATATATCAGTCTCTTTGAACAAATAATCTGAGGACTATATGTAGATTCATCTGAGCTGTTCTCTTAGTTTCAATCCAGTAATTTTCATGCAAAGTAAAGGTGAAATTTTAGTAGGCAATGGCATGAGCAAATTATTGGGAAAAAGAATACACCATGCCAAGAATTGTCCCACAAGACATTGTATCCTGTTGAGAACTGATGACCAGCAAGTGCGTGAGGGGAAAAGCCGATCTCCTAATTCTTCATTCCTCTTCCTTTTCCAGTTGAGGAGAGGATGGGTAAGTAAAGGGAAGCAGGTCCTTCTTACTCCTGCGTATCCATACTTCAGGGGGAAAGGAAATTAATAAATAGGAATATGGAGAAGGGGAGGATATATCTCTGTGTTTATATGTGAATATGAGAAGGTAGATAGAGACAGAGACTCCTGTTGAATCCAAGCCAGAGTCTGACACTAGATACCTGTATATATGTATATATTGAACCTCGGGTTTATGCTGCTTAATAAATAAACCTCAAAGTTGAAAACAGATGAATCAAAGTGCAGCATATGCTACCTGTTAGCAAGAGTAAATTTTATGTCCCCTCTTCCTTGTAAAAAAATATTTTCCTTCTTGCAAATAAAGGAAAGTCTTTCTGGTTTCCTAACCTAGGAATAGAAATTCTGAATTCAAGGGACAGATGTCAATGATCCTGTTAATTGAAATAACAAGATATATCTTGAGGTTGATAATTGAAGTGTTGTGCAGGCATCTAGTTATAGAATTCCATGTAGATTTTTTCTCACTTGAAAAAGACATCCTTTTCTTGCTCTCTCAGAAAATATTTATCAACTTAATAAAGAGCTTGATAAGCTCATTTCTTGATGAAATCCACCTCTCTCATGGACAGGGATCACTAATTATATCCATCTTCTTCAGAGCTTCAATTGTGCCACCTGTGGCCATTAATTATGCCATTCTGTTCACACAGTTTGGTGGCTCAGATGATTAGAAGGCACTGTGATGAATGCAGTAAGTAAAATGTACCCGTGAATACTGACGAGAGCTTGGAATACCTTTGGTGGCTTATATATGTATACGGTATAGTGCTAAGTATCCAGCAGCTGGATACTCCATTGTGCCTTTGCAAATTATGAGCTATTGCTAATTCTGTAACCACTGAGGTTTAGTGTAGTTCAAGTCCAATTAGTCTGAGCTTAGGTGGACTGAGTGTCTCTCTTGCACAGCTATGTGGGAGGTTGACTCAGGACAAAATGTTAAGAGACAGTAGCCAGTAACAGAGAACAAAGTTTTGGTAAAGAATAACCAGTGGATGAACAGTTTCATGGTTTGAGTATAAAACAGGAGTTTTTGAGATGTAATGATATGTATCAGAAAAGGCATGTGAAGGCATGACCCTCAAAAGCAGTTAGCATGCATGTAAACTGAGAGTTCTTCATTAAAAGAAATGCATAGTCTTTTCTATGGGCATCCTTACCCGGCTGTAAAAACTAGTGAGACTCGCAGAAGCCCTTCCATCTATTTCAGTGGGCTTTGGGACAGACTGATTCCCATTGGAATGTTGGTACAAGGTCCCTTCAGAGATTGTTTCCATTCTGCTACAGCTAATAGCATTACAGTCTAATGGTTAAGAAGCTTTTTATGCGTACAAGTTGAAAAGAAGCAGATCCTGATTACCTCTGCAAAAGAAAGCAGCGAGTGAGACACCTTAGGTTTTTAATACTGTTAGCTTCCATGTTAAACAGGACTGATTCTCTTTTTGAAAATCTCTGTGCTGTTGAAATTAGTGTAAACACTATTACGAATTTCTTGAGAGGAAAAAAAATCCATGACATATTTCCCCCCTTATCCATCTAGCTCTGGGGAATGTAATGCTGCTGAATACGCTCGCTTTTGTAAGAGACGTAAAACAGAGTCTGTGATCATTTGTGGTCATTAAGGATCACTTTTTTTTTTCCTTTTTCATGAATAGAGGTGTTAGTGAAGGTGTTCTGGCCTCATTCCAGCTCTGGTAATTGGATTTTTTTTCTTTCTTTTTTTTTTTAACCTACACACATTCCTTCAGCAGTTTCATTTGGCTATGTATGTTGGGCTCAATTCAGTGCTGCCCCATTGACCACCCTTGTGTCAGCCAGACCGATGCAAACAGACACTAAGACAACTGTAAGCTCTTCTTTCCCTCTCATACAGACTTTTGTCCTAAGAATATAATGCTTCACACAGCTTCATCAGATGTGTTTTCAGTGTTCTATCTGGTAGTGTGGGCATTTCTAGATGGTAGGGGGTATTCAGTAGGGAGCCAAAAAGTGAATGGATCAACTATTAGAGAGGGAGTGGACTCTGGAGGCTGAGTCACTCTTCTAACACAATGATTTTTAGCCCCGTAGTGGTACACAGGAACCCTTGTCAGGTCACCTTGTGGCATAAGGTGTAACCCACCATGTGCAGCACAGTTGGATTTCTAGTGATAGATGGTATCAGCAAGAGATAAAGAGAATTCTGTCTCTCTGTCAAACCTGGTAAAATGCTTCCAAAATTTGTCAGAGAGGGAATAAGTAAGTTGGGCAGAAGTGCAGTATTAGATGGGAAAAAGAAAGAAACACATGAGGCTGGGACAAGAATCTGAATCAAAATAAGATATCCTTTGCTCTAACAGATATGAGGGCATAAAAGAAAACAAAGTTGCAAGGTCTTTCTGGTGTTGTGCGTAACTGAAGGCACAAATGATGATGTAAGATCAGATAACAGTGCAAACCTCTCACTTTTCCTCTAGACTTTGAATAGTTTCCAATGTGTTACATGCTACCAGTTTTGGTCCTTCCACCCTATGTTATACTCTCTTTGGCCAGGAGCTCTTCGGCCAGCCATGGGACACCCTAGGATGCTTAAACAGCCTGGGGGTGGCTGAGGGTTGATGAACTACTAGAAATCTGTTTTTTTGGTCTTTTCACAAAGATCAACAGAGTTAATATGAGGCCAAGCAACCAAGCTCAGAGATTTCCCTTAAAAGATGTATTTTTATCCTGTGTAACTCCATGCATGCCATAGTTTTAAACCTGCTGGTAAACCCTTACCTGTACACCAGACAAAGTCCTTTCACTCATGAAAGAGTGATTAGGGATCATTATGTGTTTAACTAGACTGGAAATTCCCCCAGTCCTCCTTGAAGGTTATTTTTCAGTAACAGTGAGAGAGGCTTCCAAATTAGAGCACAGTCCAAACCCCAGTGCTAAAAGCCTGCAATGAAAACTTTACCTCAGGTGACAGACTGTGCCTCTGTCCCCAGGCTGTGACCCTCAGCAGAACTGGAGATCACAGACAGACAGTATAGAGAAGAGAGGTATCCAGGATAGACGAAAGCAATGCACTTAGTAAAACATGCATGTATAGAGCTAAAGCCTATTACTCTTTTCAGGAATATAAGTGTGTTTGCTCCTAGAAAACTTCACCATAGGCTATAAAGGGTTAAAAAAGCATTTCAAAATCAGCTTCTATTGGACTATTTTGTTTGGCCAATATCTGACATGGGTTGTACTGAGCACGTTTTGCCACCTGGCCAATTTTTTTTCCTGCCAAGCTATTCACTCAGGCTTGTGGTGTGAAAAATAGATGTTTAATAGTCAATGAAGTTCTATAGTGGGTAATAGTTTATAAATTTCCATGACTTATTATACTCAGCCTAAGTGACTGTTTATTAAGTGTATTTAAAGCCCCCCATCTCATTAACTTACAGTACTGGTGATTCCCTCCTCCCACCACTGCTATTTTTAATGGAAAATATTCACCCATATCTTTTGCCTGTGAAACATTTTTTTTTGCATGTGAAACAACTCAGCGGAAAAGAGACTGCCTGGATAAGAACAGGACACCATCCTTGGTGAGGTACAATGTGTTTATCATTTTCAGAAGTAAAGTGAATCTGAAATATGATATATATATATATATTGTTGACCAAAAAATCTATAAATGTCCTTTGTATAAGATACAGCTGCCAATATCCTACCCTTTTCTGCTTTGGGTTTACAGTGAATGACACAGTTGGTTTTATCAGTAAAGCATGTCTCATGTAAAAAAATATTAAACCGGCAACTTAATTATGAAAAACTGCCTTTATTTTCTTAATGAAATTCCATAGTACTTCAGGGAAATATTACATACTAAGGTTAAATAAATTCTCTGTTAACAAAAAACAGGCCCAGTCTTGACTTTAGGGATATACTATTGGCTGTGCAATGGATAGAGGCGAGTTTCTATAGCTGGGAAAGACTGCTAATTATAAAAGAATGTATTTTGTTCCCCTATATTAACCCCTAGAATGAAAAAGGCCATTGGTTGCTCTTGATAAATTCTGTGAAATCTATGAAAAGTATCCCACTGACATCAATGAGATCAGTGTCCTTTTCTCATATATAATATTTTAGTAACGCTATGCAAGTAAAACTCCAAATTAATCCCTGACGTAATTCCATTGAATCTACTAAAAACATAATACAGTTTAGTCCTCTAACACTTGGCTTGCTGCTTCACGCTCTTTACACCTATTTCCTGAAGGTCTCTTGGAAGCTGAAGATAAACATAAGATAATGACAATATGAAAACAAAAAAAATGGTAAGTATTATGATAATGTGAAGAGATGGCTCTAATAAAGGTAAAGGAAGTCCTGCATAAAATTCCCTCTGGTAAAGAGCATCTGAGAATATAGTTTTTCTAAACTGGGATATTAAGCTGTCACAGATGTTACAGAGCAGCCCCTTCTGTATAATCTCAGATGCCACCTACAAAAACAACCCAAACATCACCTCAACCTGTGACGGTGACGAGCAGAGCAAGAGCAGGGCCACCTGTGCTGCGGAGAATGAAGGGCTCTCTTTTGGCCTGCTCCCAGGTACACAGCAAATATAAAAATACATACCCGCAGTATTGAAGGAGTTAATGTGACATTGCAAAATGAGCTTTGCTATTTGCTGTTTTGTTTGGCCAATAGCTGACACAAGCACATTTTGCCACCTGGCTAATTTTGTGCTGCCAAGTTATTCATTCAGGCCAGTGGTGTGAAAAAGGAGACATTTAATAGTCAACAGAGCGCTATATAGGGTAATAGTTTATGATTTTCCATGACTACTTAGATGCTGTTCAAATTATTCTTGATTGAGCAAATTATTCTTTTTTAAAATCATTCCATTCATTTATTTACTAATGATTCTATCCCTTCCCTCACCGTTTTTTTTTTTTTTTTAATGGGAATGATCAGCCATTTCCACATTTCAGGGGATTTAACCAAATGAAAACTGAGCATATTATAGCTTAGATTACAACTTTGAAAGCCCTTTTGTCAGGGCACTAGAGGCAGATCCCTTTCTGAGTGTTCCAGGTCACCCTGCACTGAGGTAAGGTGGGCTGTATGAAAACACTGACATGAGGAAAAGCTGAGACATCTGGGTCTGTTCAGCCTGGAGATAGGAAGGCTGAGAGGGGATCTCATCAATGCTTACAAATATCTAAAGGTTGAGTGTCAGGAGGATGGGGTTGGGCTCTTCTTAGTGCTGCCCAGTGACAGGGCAAGTGGCGACAGACACAAGTTGGAACACAGGCAATTCCACCTCAACATGAGGATAAATTTTGAGGATGACTGAGCACTGGCACAGGCTGCCCAGAGAGGTTTTGGAATCTTCTTCTCTGGAGATACTCAAAACCTGCATTCCTGTCTGTGTTCCTGTGCAGCCTGCTCTAGTGACCCTGCTTTGGCAGGCAGTTGGACTAGGTGATGTTCCTTCCAACCCCTACCGTGCTGTGATTCTACCATCTTGGTTTAGCAGATGAAAATTTTAATCCTCCCTCCCCTCAATTTTTTTTTTTATTTTTTTTTTCACCAGGTGGTTGGTTGGTTTTTAAGATGAACTAGCTCCTGACGGGATTTGTCCAGTTATGTGTCAGAGATCTTCCATGCCAGGAGGAGACGGCCTGGCAGCCCCAGACAGGATGGGCCGGGCCAGGCCCAAGGTGCGAGGCAGAGACAGGTCCGCGGGCATGAGGCAGTTGGGAGACGTGCCCCAAAAGGCGCCTCAGTCAGGGATGAAAGGCCCGTCTCCCACCGGGACAGGCCTCCAGAGGCCTCCAGGTCACTCCTCACCCAGCGGGGCCAGCTGCGGGATGGCTGAGCTGCCAAAGGCTCTAGGGCAGGGCCGGTGAGGGGAGCAGGGACGCAAAGTCCTTGCCCCGAGCTAGCACTGCTCCCACCGGCCAGGGGAAGCGCGGTGTCCCCCTGTCCCCAAGCCCTGTGCTGCAGCCGAGTTGCTGCCTCTCCCTCTCTCTGTTTTTATTTTTGTTTCGGTTACCTAGTTGAAAGCCCTCTAACCCTTTGCTGAAAGGGAATTCATGGCAAGGCCACCCAAGGCTAATGTTGAAACAGCAAACTGTTCTTCAGGTTCATAATCCCGTTCATAATCCACCTTGCAAGGTACAGGTGCTTACATGCATGCCAGATACATCATTCTTTGGCAGATCTCTTTCATACTTGTTTGCTTTTATAGGTACTTCATGAGGTGGTGGAAGCACACAGGAAAGGCAATCCGTTGCCTTTTGTAACAAACACACTAATACTGCATCTAAATTGGTTTTCCAGACTTTCGCTTAGCTTTGTTAAACCAAAGGCAGGATGGCAGATCAATCCATCTTGCCTTACAGATGCTAGTTTATTAAGCTGTAGCACCAGGAGTTGTTGAAGCAAAATTATGCTCACTTCTGTGAGTTTATCTTATGTTTAGAAAAACACTGGTGTTAATATTCATTGTATGGCTCAATAGCTTTGATACTCCCTAGCAACACGAGTATGGTGAGATGCTTGTTATGTAGGTCTTCGTGTTGTTTCAAAGTCTTTATTATTATGACAGCAAAGTCTTGTTCATTAAAGTTTCACAATCCATTTTCATTAGGATGAAACTGATTCTGTAAATGAACAGTTGCTCTGAAAAATCAAACCCTTGCAGCTATCACAGGGGAGGTACGAAGTCTGTATTAATTATCAGGAATATGGTGTCGATCGAAGATGTTAATTGCCCTGATGGTTAGTTATTTGGGGAATTGCCATGCATTTCATGCAGGGATAATAAAAATGAATTTTTAAACAAAGAGATCTTAAAATAATATATAATCTGTAGAGAATACCAACATCAAAGGCTTATCTCAAAGCTTTGAATTCTATCTTTGTGGTCCAAAATGTTAAAGATGAACTGAGCAATATTTCAGCTGGTTCAAGTTTGTGAGAGAAAAACAAAACAAGAGTTAATTAACTGTTATTACAAACCTTTTCAACTTTAATTTGACTTTCAAATATTAGCATTTATCTATGAACTATGCTTCTGGGTTTGACAAATTAGCTTTCACGGAACAAGTTTAATTAGGCTTCATTGTGCTTTTATGTCACTTTGCACAGTTCCAGACAATGAATGGATTAACTTACTAAAAGTCATATGTTTAAAAGAATTTGTTGAATGCTAAAAAGGTTGACAAAGTTTCAAGGCTTTACCAGCCTAATGCAGAAAAGATGCATCCTGTTTAGCATGATAACACTCATTCTTTGGAGAAAACAGCTGGTGCTGACATACACAACCCTGCCTGGTTGCTCCCAGTACCCACAGGCTGTGTCAACCCAGTACCACTCTGAGACAGTGGTGGGGTGTGTGTGCCTAATACCTGTGAAAGTCAGGAAGCAGAGAGAGCTTCAGGTGCACACCACATGACTAGGCGTGCTGCTTCTCTAGCTGGAATAAAATTATCTCAATGTGAACCTGCATTTCTGTTTTATTTTTAGATACTTTTTTTTTACCAGTGGCGTTAGGGATGCTCCATTTTTATGCCTGAGAGATCAAAAAAAAAAAAAAGAAGAAAAGTAACTATGAGACTCTGAAGCAATATAGCAAGTGGATTTGACCCAACTTAGTCCCAAGTGAGAGTGGTGAGTGTTGTAGAAAAGTATAAATAGATCCTGAAGTTTGACAAACGTGTTGTTGCTCTCCCACACAAAGGGTTATGTCACTTTAGGACTCACTAAATATAGATCCGGCAATACAGTAGGTCCTACCTATATATAGGGGAGCTTGTTTTGTGACTGGCTATTACATCTTTTCTAGCTCTTCCTGGCTTCTTTTCCTTCTCTTTAGCCACCACGTGCTTCTCTGCCCTGCCAGGGACATTGTAGTGTTAACCTCTCTTGTCTAGACAAGCTAACTGGGGCGCAGCAGAGTCAGGAGACCCTGAAGATGCACCTTTGCTTAGTGACCATTTTGTAAAGAGTCCTTTAAATATAGGAGCCCTATCTGCATACTATAAAGTTGCACCTTTTCCTCCATTCTAGCTGGCAAGTGCCAGTTATTCTGTTTTTCTGTATGCTCATTATTGGAATTTTCCTGTAACTTTGCACAATTTATACAAGTATATTCAAAAGAAATTTAGATGAAATGAAGTGAGGAAGAAATTGGACGCTTTTATACCTTAAACTC
Source organism: Scolopax mira (assembly GCA_004320125.1). Taxonomy (NCBI): domain Eukaryota; kingdom Metazoa; phylum Chordata; class Aves; order Charadriiformes; family Scolopacidae; genus Scolopax; species Scolopax mira. Next base: position 19,130 of record BJBW01002465.1, read on the forward strand.
CCATTACCCTTATCAGGATTAATGAGTACTGAATAAGGATGGGCACATATTAAACACCTTTAACATTATCTTATATTTTCCTAAAATTCTGCTCAAAAAGTTATAAAATCTAAAAGGTTATATATATAATAACTAGCCAGAAAATGGAAAAACTCTTTATGGAATACTTCAAAATACTTGACATAATTTCTGTTTTATAAAGTTGAAAAGTGAGTAATGCTTGCAAAACACACTATATTTAATATATATGTATGTATATATATATATGTATATATATATACACTATTCACTATTATGTACTAATCTATACACTTTTGCTATTTTATATATACACACATTCATGGTATTTTCTTGCCTGTCTTATTTTTCCCTTTTGGTACTGGGTCAGTTAAAATCCATAATGTCTACACATGCTTACTTCCAACTTTCCTCCTGTTGTCATTCTCTCTCCTCTGCTTTATCTACACTGGGAAAGTTATAATAAAAAAACATTGAAAAAAAGGAGCCCCTTCTTTCCTAAGCCCAAGAAATAAAAAAAGATTTCAGTTCCAGAATACAAATTTACATGAAACTAAACACCTTATTTTGCTAAAGAACATTTCTCAGCAGCTTTGACGTGTAAGACTCTCATGTGTAATATCTTGGTCTGAAAACACCTTTCAGTACTCTTTTCATTATTTATCCTGATTTATTCCAATGAGAGATTTCTGAATAAGAGTAGTGTAAAATATTAAGTAAGGACTTCAGGATTTGGTGTGCTTACATTGAAGTCCCCGGTGTTGGAAAGGTTTATACATTTGCTTTAAATGTGTGCACTATAAGTAGGTCTTTTGAAGTCAGTGGGACAAATCCTCAGTTGATACTGATTGCTATTCCTCACTGATTTCAATGAAGCGATAGCATTTATGGTAGCTGAAGACCTGTCCCGCAGGGAGTAAATGCTATTGTAAAGTTGGATGCTTAGAAGCTTTTTCTGCACTTTACACCAAGTCTGTTTCCTCTCTGTTCATAGAACCTTCAAGCAGCCTTTTATAGTATTTCGTTTCACTGCGGTGATGACAGGAGTTTCATTTCAATGATGGAAGAGAATCCTATACTTCTGTGGAGCATAAAATGTTATAAACAAAAGGCAAGTGATAAATCAGACGCACCTACTGTACTATACTTATATACTTTCATTGTATATAGTTTACTCCTTGTACTGGTGTGGAATTCTTTCACATATGGTTTTGATCCGTTAAAAGATTGTACTCCTTTCTGCCACTTTTAACTCCTGAATTGGAGTGAACTCACTGGATTCTGTGAAAATGTGGCCATTGAATTTTGGTTTTTGTCCTGTTGAAAGGTGGAAGCAAGTAGGATTTTTCATCCATATTGTCATACTTGACAAAGGGCTTACAGGACAATTTATAATCTCAATTTTTGCCTGTGCAGCCCCTTCTTTTCTTTCAACTGTTCGGCTGATTTTAGAGTGCACCCATCAGAAACCTCTCTCTGAGACTTCCCTGTGTTTTCTCTTGTAACTTCTTGTATGCTCATGCAATGCCAAGTCGAGCTTGGCTGTGTGTTAAGACACAACATACAATAGTCAGTGTTTTTCATGGCTTATCCTTTAACTTTCCTATTTGTCCTCTGGTTTCAGTGCCTATGGTAGCATCAAAATGAATGTTTAGGTTGATTTTCATAGTCTTGTAATTAGACCCAGAAATACTTTGGGAGGGAAATTAAAAAAAAAAAAAAAGTTTTGTAGTTATTTTTCCAAATGAGCACTTTCAGAAGATAAGATGAAGCATAAAGGTTGGTACCAGGGAGAGTTGTCGAGTTTTTTTAAAAAAATCTGAACTTAAATTCTTCCACACTGCAAATCCTGACAGATGAACTTTGGAGCAACAAGCTTCAGCTGTGTGTGAGACAATTGGGAAAAGACAGGATCATCAGACTTAGCCAAATCATTTTGACATGCCAGTCCTTCCATAAGCAGAACACAAATGTAGGGCTCAGGCTAAGTCTTTTGCTGCTGAATCAGGGAATTTAAGTATTTTCACACTTCTTTTCTGCAAAACAGCAAAACGATCTTGGGTGATTAGAAACAGTAGCCTTACTTGTAGACTCAGCAATATATAAACTCTGTATCTGTCTTTTCATCCAAAGCATGGTTCCCAGACCATAGAAGACATGGCCCAAGGCCAGAATTCCTAACTCACCCTTACTCAGGGGAGGAATTATGGTCTCTTGCTGAAGGAAGATTGTACACCTCTTGCTTCTGAGGTACAGAAACTGTGAGTGTGCTTAATCCTTGGGGAGGGAAGTTCTCTTGTGTTCTTTTTGTGATAACCTCTCCTGTCAGCTTCAAATGCTACGTGAAGTTGTGTCCAGCTATCTTCAGCAAGAAACTGATCTGTTGGATGAAAATGGGAGAGATAAAAGGAGGTAAAACAGAGATCCCCAGATTTTAGGGGATGGAAAATGAATTATTCCCCCTTCTTGTGTGAAAATGTAAAGTATGAAAAGATGTCTTCTTTGGAGGTATTAATTCTTAAGAAATCTGTCACTGCAAGAACTTGGTGATGTATTTCCTTTATGGAGAAATCTGTCAGTAGCAAACTATGCACTTTGCTCACCAGTAACCTATTGTTACTGCAGATTTTGCAGGTAGATTGTCACCCATTTGCTGAGTCGTTTTGTGCAATCTCTAAATCATTGCAGGCCATCTATTTGAAAAGCGTTAGTGGAGGAAGCATAATGTGCTTTCATGGTAATGTAAAATGCATTAGAAATGAATTGCATGATGCTTACCTCTCAAATTACAGAAAAGACAATGACAGCCATATGTGCAAATGCAAATCATATATAAAAATATCACAGATGAATCCCTGAGCTGTAACACTTGTTGTTCATTTCTATAAATATTAACATATCAGGATTTATTTTGACATACCACTAAGATAAGTGCTAGAACTGACAATAATAATGTATAATTTATGTCCTTCATATTACCTTAACATCACTGTGCTTACATTATTGCATAAATTAATTTAATGTTTCTGACATGCAGCAGATTATTCAAGCATTTGTTCTTTTGTCTTCTACTGGTTTCTGTTGCTGTTTTCCAAATTACAGAATATTATTATACTCTAATGTTTATTTTATGGTACATACAATTCATAAAGTCACTTTAAAGTTCTGAAAGCTTTTATTTAGCACTCAGATGAACATGTGTTGTTACATGATGTGGAAGGAGCATTAAAGCTTTTGTATATTAAATAACTTTATGCTTGTGATGCAAATTGACAATAGCTGAGAAATGCAAAGCTCAGGATAAGTTGAATATGCAGCCTGTACTGTTAGGGTACTTAGGAATTGTGCAGTTGGTCCTCTGTGTGCGTGAGAATCTTTCCCAAATGCATGTAAAAAGTCCTTACTTTAGCAAAAATTCTATTGGAATTTGTCTGTTTGAGCCACAGTCCTGTCACTACCTGGCCCATACCATAAGTTGTACATAATCAAATGCGCATTTTTATATGGACACCAAATGCAAAACTATGTGCTTATTGCATCCCACTTATCATACTGGAGTTTTATTTTGCACTTGAGGCAAGAATTCAACTTATTATTTTCTACAAAAAATCCCCCCACGAAAGGCACAATATCCTCTATGGACATACAATATCTTTAATTTAGGAATAAATTTCTAAGAATTGACAATTAAACCCCTTCATTTCTTTGCATTTAATAGAAATGAAAAATTAATTCTCTTTGAAAAAAAACCCCACAAACCAGCAGCATCTCTGTCATTTCCTCTCTCTCAAATGGTTACAACAATGCATAATTGGAGGCATTTTAAACCCTCACTAGCTGTTAGTTATAGCAGTTGTGCCTCTTCACTGAATCTGGAGAAAAGAGAGTGCAATAAAGCTGTTCTCAGTTAGCCCAGGCCAGTAGCCTGGAGAACTCCGCGTGAAGGATTCCCAAGCTGAAACTTTGACTCCTGCAGTGTCCCAGGGAAGTACTACCCTTTACCTGGGGCTTAAGGGAAAACAGCTCCACTTTGGCTGTAACAGCTCCAGGGTGTGAAAGATGAAATGCACATAGCAAGAGTTTTCACTGGTAGATTATTTGGACTGCTTTCCTTAGTCTTCAAAGTCTTCATGGCTACATATCTGCTACCTGTTAGTATTTTTTAAAGTTTAAAAAAATAATTGAAGAAATTCAAGTATAGGTACTGGCTTTGACCTGATTCCGTTTTCCATGTTCTCAGAAAAAAAGTCAACACTAGAGAGAATATATTTACAATTTAAAGGCCAGATTCATGTGCACAGTGTGGTAGTCTTCTGTGCTTGCCTCCAAATCCAAAACTTTTCTAAGTCTCATTTACAGTACCTGGCGGTGTGTTTAGTAAATCTGTAAATGTCCTCTAAAATGAATAAAAAATATTCAATATCAATGCTAAGTAACAAATCAGTAGCAGTATCACTTGCTTCTTGTGTTTGTATACTGGTTTTGTTTGGATATTAAATAACTGTGAAGCTTCTCTGACAACACCATACAGGAAGGCAGAATTAAGGTCAAGATTATGTCAGCAATTTGGAAGAGGCAGATGTAAATACATTAATATTGTAATAAACCCAAATCAAATGATACAAATACTGGAAAGATCCACTGAAGATTTGGATACTTCAAATTTAATTTCAGCCAGCAATTTGTAGGCACCTGATCTTCAAGGTAGAATCTATAACCCTACATTACATTTCTATCTTTTCTGGATAGTGACTGGGGAAAGTTAATCTTCTCAAAAAGTCAGTCTTCAAAATAATTTTCATATGTACAGGGAGCTCCTAAACCCTGGACAGCAAGGAAATACCAAGCAAGGGTGTTTTCTAACATTCTGCAGCTCTCCCGGTGTAAGGTCCCCAGTGACAAGTAGGGGCTTCTGTCCATCAGGGACTCCCATTGCAGGATGGTACATCCAGCTGCCTTTCTAAGTATAGCTTTATTGAAGGCTTGCACTCCCACCAGTTCCCTCCCAGTTGATGTGTACACACATTGCTCCTCTCCTGGGAGATTATCCTAGTCATCATGATAAGAATTGCATGGTCAGGGTATGCTCTATCCCTTTATCTGTATGTCTCTCTGCCAAAAAGGGTGCAAGACACATTGTGTCAGAGCTGAATTCTCTGTCTTGTGATGGCAGATTTCTGGGGATTACTTTTATCTCTTGAGGAATGCTTTTGCATTTTACCTGCAATGAGGTAAGTATCTGGGAAAGGAGGAAATCTTCTGAATTGCCTTTTATTAATTGTTTGATATAGGTAACCTGTTTCTCCAAGAAATCTCACTATAGTCTTTTATTCTTTCCCAAGAAATCTGGCAACGACTTGTTGCATTTGCTTGATTGAAGACATTAGTAATCAAGGCACTAGTTTTCTGTGCTGAAAGACTATTAGCAAAGCAATCCCTTATGCATATTTGCGGACGACCTCTGATGCTGCTGAGTATGGAGCCTATTTGGAGGTGCTGGCTACACCACACTTGATGGTGGCTGACACAACGAAATGGCCTGTTGGAATTTAATTGCTACTCATGTATTTGTATATGAAAACAAACATCCTCACAGGATGCTGGGAATTATAATTTCACAGTACTCTGATCATTAAAACTTCAACTTAAATGAAGATTTAGATGTTTCATTTTAAATCCCAAGAAAGAAAACTCTTTTAAAAGGTAGTGTATTTTGTGGTCATTTAGGTCAGCTATATAAAGGAGCATTAAAAAACAATCTTTTGAGGAAAAACATTCCTTATTTTAACAAAGTTTTTGTTTTCTCCCTGCTGAATGCTTGAGATGCCAAAATATTATCTGTTTAAGACAGTTTCCCATTTTCACTGGAGTCTGCTCTCAGCAGTGGTAGAAAATAGGATATTCCTACTCTTGTGACTAATTCTGATGTAAATTCATCCCTTACTTTATGATTGGACTTTCTCCCTTAGTAGGAGAAATAGGAGCATTTATTATTTTTTGGTTTTACTGTATATTAAGGGCAGAAGAGTTATTAAAAAATCAAAACACTGCTCTGCAGAGCAGAGCAACACCTTCAGAATTTTACTGATGAAGAGGCATGGGAGAGGCAATTGTATTCTGTAGTAGCTAACTGCAAAAGCTGCACTCTGACTAGAGCAGAATAGCTTTTTAAATGTGCAAAGGGAGCAGTCCTGTCTGATAACCTGGTGCAGCAGCAGAAATTGTTGCCCACAGAAAAAGTAGAGATCCCGGTTTAAAAGAGAACTATGTGCAGGAGGCAATAATGCTTGAGAAAGGCAAAAAAACTGATGAGGGGCTGTAAGTGGTAGTAGATCAACACACCAAAGCACAACTTCAGCAGCATATCAGAAATGGCATGTTCCAAAAGTCATTTAGGTTGAGAATCTGCAGCTGGGCAAAGACCATAACCAGGTGATGGAACGGCAGCTGATAGCAATTATTAGCAAAGGTATCAACTGCAAACCAGAGCTGAGCCCAGAAGCATAAAGGCTTTGTGGAGAGCAGAGGGAAGATAAGGTACCTGAAATCACTAAGGAGGTAGTGGGATAATTCAACTTTTCTCCTAAGTTTAGTTTAATGTCATGTTGATACCCCTATAGCAAGCTGTCAGGACAAGAAAGAAAGGCAAAAAAAGGAGTAAATACGTTAAATGTAGCCTTCTGGAAAAAGGATAGAAGAGTGAGGTAGCTGGAAGCAGTCAAGAAGAGGCAAAAGCAGAAAAAAAGGAAACATCTCTAATATCTTTAATCTTCTAGGGAGAAGCTTTGTTATGATGCACTGACATATGTGCTTCTGCTTCAATAATCAATTACTAGCCACGGCAGTGAAAAATGTGTGAGGCGTGAGAAGGAAAGTATTCAGAAAAGACCTACTACAAACTTCAGGATACCAGAGACAGTATTGCAGGAGTCAGGTAACTTTTTTTTATTGTATTTTATTTATTGTCTCAGAGAGACCAACAAACACACATTGCCATACTACACATTGGGGAACTACAGGCCAGTCAGAGTGGGTCCATAGGAGGGCCATGAAGATGATCAGAGGGCTGGAGCACCTCTGCTATGAAAAGGGGCTGAGAGAGTTGGGGTTGCTCAGCCTGGAGAAGAGAAAGCTCTAGAGAGACCTTCCAGTACCTAAAGGGGACCTACAGGAGAGGTGGGGAGGGACTCTTTATCAGGGAGTGGAGTGATAGGACTAGGGGTAATGGTTTTAAACTGAAAGAGTGGAGATTAGGAATGTAGATAGATATGAGGAAGAAATTCCTTAGTGTGAGAGTGGTAAGATACTGGATAAGGTTGTCCAGAGAAGATGTGGATGCCCCTTCCCTAGAAGTGTTCAAGGCCAGGCTGGATGGGGCTTTGAGTAACNNGGGAGGTGTCCCTGCCCATGGCAGGGGGCTTGGAACTCAATGATCTTTAAGGTCCCTTCCAACTCTAACCATTCTATGAAATAACTGTTAGGTTGAGACCAAGAGTGTGCCTACACTTGAAAGCCAGTGACGGTAGAGCTGTAAAAGTCTGTAACACCAGTGATCCCTAGTCTGGACACAGCTGTACTGGCAAAACTATCTCCCCAGAGAGAAATTAGCTATGCTGGCAAAAGCTCAATTTTGCCAGTAAACCCACATCTACGCTAGGGCCTTTTGCCAGCACAGCTGTGTTGGTTGCAAATCCCATGTCCTCACACTCCTGACTTTCTGCTAGCAAAAGTTTAGTATAAGATTTGCTTCAGAAAGAAAATAATAGGGAGATTCACTTGTATTTATTTAACGCTACTTGTTTTAATATAGAAAGTAAGGCAAAATCTCCGTAACTTTATTCAGTCTCTATTTAGAGCTTTTCTCACTTGCATTTCTTAAATGTTGATTTTTATTTTGTGTTGAGTACTTTAATACCAAATCATCAAAAACGCAATCTGGTAACCTGAGCCACATTACAACTTCAATGCAGCACTGCCTTATTCTTTGCTGAACCACAGTTCTTTGATTAAAAAAACCCCACAAACCATGATAAAGAGCTACATTGTACAAAACACAGTACAGCCAGCTGCAAATATTCCAGGGCTATCCAATAGTAAATTGGATAGCATAAAGTACAGAATGTGTGGAGGCTAATGCTCTCATTCATTTCTGGATATATATGTTGGGTTTTTTAAAGTAAAAATCAGATAAAAGACGCCATGTAAAATCTGCCTACCATCAGCTGAAAGCACGGAGAAAACCGAGTGATTTTATCGCTTAGTTGCCAAATGAGAACACAGTGCAAATATAGATGTACTTTCAGAGCTCTAAACTAGATTTAAGAGTGAACTAAAGCTCTAGAGTTTTTCTTCTCTGTGCTCTAAAAAATTGGGATTGGACCTTATTTTTGTGGGTCAAATCCTTCTAATTTTACCACTTTGAGAAAGCAGACTTAGAAAGGTTGATACTCTTAGTGTTACCGAAATATAAGAAAATAAATCTTCAGAAAATGTGTATGCATAAAGGGTCTGAAGATATAGCTCTTTCAAAGGGGCCTGCGTAATGAATGAGGCTGATCTATGGGATCTGTCTCCCCAGCTTGTTTGTTAGTGAATCTGATGCAGAGTTTCTTTCCAAAGGGGAACAAAAAAGCAATGAATTAGCTTTGAAAGTGTACGGACATGCGCAAGTGCAAGCAGACGGAGTATTCCCAAGCTTTACTGTTGCTGAGCTACGTGAATGCTAACAGCAAAATGAAAGGTAAAAGCAAGTAATTCCAGGAGCGCAAGAGCTGTTGCACCCTGGTTTTCTATGGAACTGATCATAATGCTTGACGGCTGTAGGGTTATCATTCTGCTTTTTAAAAGCAGAAAATTATTCTTGTCTTCCCTGTATAAACTTTTCAGGAGATCAGTAAGCACACAAGCCCAACTTGCAGCTTTTCCTTCTGTTAATGGCCTGCTTTTACTCAATATCTTTGCTACTAGTTCTGCTTGCAAATGTGGCTGATGTGGGGAGCTTTGGGAAAAACAGATAAACAAATGTGATTACATCAGCCTTGTTTTCTGAGGAAATCAGGCTTAAAAACCCTTTGCACAACTGTAGTAACTACAGGAGAGCTTTGGGTCACCCCTTGAAAAAGATTGCTCAGTAGGTAGAATGTCCTTTTCCAAAATGCTACCTGAGTCTAATATGACAGTTGTAGGAAAACTGTCTCTTGCCAGAAATATCCTGAAGTGGTGCCAGAGGCTTGCTGGCTTTGAGACGTGTTAGGAGTTATTCATAACTCAGTGTGGGTACCTACTAGTACTGGAATGTGCAAAGTGATTTTTTCAAAACCCACACAGAATCTTCAGAAGATGGTCATATTTGATGTAGGCTTTTTCATGCTATAGAGACTGTGCATATGAAATCATAGCATGCATAAACAGTGCCAAGACTTGAAATTCCAGACTTTTCCCAAGGAGACAGTTCCCACATTATTTCTTTTTTCCTCCTTAGTTTTCTTTTTTTGGTCATGCCCTGGCCAGGAGATTAGGATGTGAAATATTAATTGTATTTTTGACATGGTGAAAATTACACTTGTGTTGCTGTAGCTCTTAGTGAATATTGTGATGTTCAGGTATGTCAGTAGCACCAAAGAATTAAAAAGAATTTCTGCACAGTCACAACTTGTCAGGAAGAAAGCTTAAACTCAGATAGATTTAAGTGGTTTATGTTTTGTTTTGCTACAGCTGTTAACACAGGCTAGGCCTAAGTCTGACTGCTGAAAACAGTACTTCTCCTGAAGCTCTGTGAAAGATAGAGTACTGTGGTCATTGCAAGGAATTTTAATGATGACTTGTTTTTTCTTAGAAATGAGCAGCTTTGTGTATATGTGTGAGTAGATGCAAAACTACTGTTTGATTTCTTTTTTTTTTTTTTTATTCTTTATTGCCACGTATTATAGTTTCTTAGGCTACCAAAGGGAAGAGCCTTAAAACAAATACCAAGTAATAGGGTGAATGGGATGACTAAAATGTATGCAGCATATTCAGAAACACTACAAGAGACTGGAAGTGATTCTAGGTGACAAATTATGCAACAGAATACATAGATGTGACACACTGTATGGTATAGATTACCATCATGACACCTGCTTGAGATCAAGAAAGAATATCCCATATTCCAGTATTGATTACTGAAAAAGGATGGCTGCTCTTAGAGTGACTGTCTCTGTGCCACAGACATGGTATACATATCTTTGCAAATATGAGAAAGACCATGTTGTCAAACACTCCTGCCATGGAGCCTTGAACTACTTGTTAGTGAAACATCTATTCCTTTAAAGTCTGTGTGCATTTTTTTTCTTGTAAAAATCTTTAAGTAGTGAAATTTATTCTGAAAGAGTTGAACTTATGAGTCTCTTCTAATACCGTAAGTTCCTTTTGTTTTTGTTCTGACTTCCTGGAGATGGTTGTAACCAAATACTTTTTATAAGTCTCAGGTCAACAGATCTCTAAATATATTTCTTTCCGTGGTGATAAAATAATCTGTTCATGAAAGCCTGAGTTTGTAGGGGACCTTCTAAGTCATAGAGTACTTCCAGCCTCTGATAACATTAAATAAATTAAGAATTTGTCTGCTCTTCTTGCTACAGAGATCTATCCCATATGTTTGTTGTGCTTACTGTCAGTAGAAGGAAAGGTCAAACAGCTATTCCTTCCTGTGCTGTTTTGTGTCAACGTACATGAGATATGCCAAAGAATTTGGGGTCTCGCATTCCAGCAGCGAGGAACTTGCCTGCTCTGTGACAGAAAAGGGGTTGCTTGATGGGTTTTTCTTTTGCTTGTGGAAGGTCCATTGGACAAGCCTCTATATTAGGAAGTAAATAAATAGTGTTTTGGTAGTCTTCAGATTACTCAGAAAATGTGAAGTTTACTGGAGATCATTGGGATAAATAACTTCCTTTCTGCAAGTGGTTCAGTGTGTGGCTGTAAACGTGATGGAACAATTTGAGTTGGTGTCGATTAAAGGTCAAACAGATGGTTATCCCCTTACTTGCCTTGGGGCAGATGCACTTTTTTGCGTTGTCATTTTTTTATTGAATTGCCAAGATACACCGATAGGTGATGTAAGGAAAGATTTGGCTGCCTTCCCCTCCTTTTTTCTTACCTGGAAATGTGTGGTCCTGACCTACAGAAATTGCTCAATATCAGATCAGGCTAAATTACAACTCTTACTGCTTCACAGACTCGTTTCTTTGGAGTTAGGCTGTAGTTTCCAGCTGCTGAATAACTGAATGGGAAGCTCAGGGAAAGGTCATCGTTCCCCATGGTGCAGTGAGCTGTGATCCCTTTGAGCGACCAGTTCTCTGAGGTCAGGAAGAAGGGAACTAGGGTTATAGCTCTCTGTGCTTTCTGACCAGTTTTGCAGTAGGGAGCAGTTTGGAGTGTGAGCGTTTGGACTGCCTCTGCTCTTTTTGATGCTTTTTCCCTTTAACCGAGGTAGGCCTCGGTCCTGAACGCTGATGGGCCTTTTGCTTCTCTCTGTGGAAGAGCAGCCTGCTCTGCTCGGCTGCAGCACGAGCTGGGGCCGCACCGTTGACAAGGCCCCTACCTGCAGTCTCCCACCACTTTGGCAGAGCTGAGTGCAAATATAATGGCTGTGAAAAGCAAACACAAGTGGGATGTGCTCTGCTGATCGATTCTGAACTGTTGAGTGAATGCTTTCAAAAAAAACATTTTCTTTGTTGGCCAATTTTCCGTTTCCCTTTTTTTTTTTTTTTTTTTTTTTTTGTCTATGCCATGACTTCCAGTCCTTCTGGCTTAAAAGGAAAAGACATTATTTCAAAACCCTTAGGGTTCTAAAATCAATAAATGGGGAAGATTCTCTGTTTTCAAGCAGCACAGAAGGACAAAAGCCACTCTTTCTGGATGCAGACACAGAGAGAGAACATAGATGGGGTTTATTTTTTGTAAGGTCTAGTACAGAATGTGCCTCTTGGTGAGAAAATGAATTGTTGAATGGCTAAACAGCATCTGTATTTGATCAATGATCTTTGGGGGCTTCAAACCAGATAACCTGACTTCTGTGGGAGCAGTTTTGGAATCAATGGTTAGGTGTCAGTTTCTTCTTCTCTTCTCTTCTCTTTCTGGGCCTATCCTACATGGAAAAGTCCTAGTTTTTAATACATGCACTCTAAAACTCCTGCTGAGCAGGGCAATTTGGGAATCCCCTACTTGGGCTGTAAGACCCCCAGTTAAAGAATGCAACTGGGGTGCATTTCTGGCTCCCTGTCTAGGAAATCTGTGGTGAATCAAAGCAGCAATGACACACTCGCTCTCCCTCCTGGTACAGAAGGATCTGGCCTGCAGGAGCCCTTCAATATATGGTAGGAATAAGAAGCGCCTGGAAGGAGGACTCAGTTATGTGGGAATTACTCTAAAGAGAAAGATAAAGAAGTGCAGAAAATGAGGTGGATCCCCGGGGAGATAGTGTGGCAAGGAGGAAGGTGGACAATACAGAGAGTTAGGAGAACAGAAGTACATGGGGAGCGAGGAAGGTGAACAAAGGGAAGAACAAAAAACCAAGGCAACTTAGCTGTAATGGGCTGTGAAATGCAAAGGCAAAAAGAAATTAAGTCAGTCTCAAAATGCAACATGATCTTTTATTAATTGGATGAAGCTGCGACATTAACTCCTTTCCCAAAGCCACCAGGATAATCTCTTTATTCTACTGCAGCCCATCCACTGGCCTAGCTGGCATGAGCTATAGCCCCTTACAAAATAGGCATTTATTGCAAGACAAGCTGACCCATAAAATAAGAGCTTTCTGAAATGGGGTATGAGGAAATTATTTGGCTCCACAGACAAGATTACAGTATTCTTTAATGAAAGTTTTGTGTTAGACTTTCCAAAAGAGATAGAGGGAGGCCTTGCAGCAATTGCATAATTTTAAATATCAAGGGTGTAAATTTGATAAGGCCTAAAAGCATGCATGAGGCTTAATTTTTCCACATTCTCAAGATGGATTGTGCATCAGTTTATGAATTTCAACTTTGTTTCTGATGTTTTAAAATTGAGTTTACTTTCTAGTACTTTTTTCATTTCCTACCAGTTTTCCAGGATTATAAACAGAGAACACAATAGAGAGATGGTTACATCCTGTTACATACACTTCTTTGAAACTTTGACCCTTTACAGATGTCCTCGTTTCCTTGCAATGATTTTTCAGTGCTTACTTTTACTTCAGAGAGAAGAATGTATAATCAGTCTCTGCTAATTTTATTAAGAGTAGTTTCCAAAATGAAGGATGGTGGGCGACTGATACTTATGGTGGGAATTTGCTCAAAAACCTGAGCAAACTATTGCAACTCAGTTGTAAGAACTGCTATCACGCCACATACTAGGGCAAATGTATGGTGTGTTTAGTCCAGTGCATTTTCTTTGACAATTGCCAGAAGCGGAGACATTTCAGAGAAAAAAGTATCTTGCTTCTGTGACTCCCCTGTGGTAGGAAATGTCCTACAGAACCACTCTGAAACCTCACTTTGCTGTAAACAGAACTAAGTACCGAAAAAATATTTTTCTGCCTTAGTGAGTGCAAATATTCTCACTGACACAAAAATGAAGTCTCTGTTTTTGCTTGTGTCATGTTGAGCTGTTTGGTAATTCAGTTACTAGTAACAATTGTGTGTGTGTTCTATGTATACACATTCAACAGTATTCTTAAACAAATTACTTCCATAATTGTGCAAAATGGAAATGAATAATTTACTGTCAAGTAGGTCCTTGCAAACAGTAATTTACCCAAGAAACTCTTAAGGACAGCATGAGGGACAGGAATGAAAGAAGTGATAGGAAAAATTGAACAACAGAGGAAGCAGATATATAGAGGAAGTGAAGATGCGACAGCATTGAACACTTGGGAACAAATGGTATGAGTTGTCGTGGGTAGATTCAGGTTCCAAATTGGGAGCAAAACTAACTATCAGAGCAGTGAGAGACTAGAACTGCTTTTCCGTTAGCCCTATGGACCAAAATTGCCGTTTCCGATTTAGCTTTAGTTTCCAGGTTTAGCTGCTTAGGAAAGCCTTCTATGAAGCAGTGAGACCAGGAGCTGATAGTCCAAGCAGCCCTGTCATCTTCCGTAGTTCTGCAGCAGGCTGGTGCATACAGCTATCATGTGTATAGTTTAGTCATCCTAACACAGTGCTTATTTTCCCATTTTAAAACATAATATTGTGTATAGACAGTTAAGGGTCAGACTATATGTTGCACAAAAAAAACTTCCCATATTTTTTATTTCAAAATATATACAATTAATAATAAACGTCACAGTAATCATTATGAGGCTACAGCTCATCTTGCATTCAGAAAGTGAAAATCTCCTTTACAAAGTATTTCTGGGGTTTCATCATTAACAGTTACTATTTTATATGCAGTCACATAACACTAGGCAGTAAATGGTAGTAGTCAGGTAGATTTAATTTAGTTTTTAGAATTTTTTTCATGTGAGACCCAGTCCTTGCCTCTACTGAGAACAGGCGGAGAGACATGGGCAGAATCTATGTCAAGGCTATTACAGTACAGCCTACAAAATTGGTGACATTCCATTTTTAGTCTTTGTGTAGCTCCACACTTGAAAATTATACTGGTATGGTTTTTTTAATAACAGAAGAGAGTTTGCACATAAGCCAATTGATTCCTAAATCCATCTGCTCAGACCAGTATGCTATGCACTGTAAATCTGGAAACTCATGAAAAATGAAAAGTGGTGTTATCATATTAGAGAATTTTGCACTCTTTGGCAATACATATATAATGCCAGTTCCCATAATCGACTAGACTTTTCCCTGTGCTTTCAGAAGCCTCCAGGCTAAATGGAAGTGAATGCCGTGGGCATTATTGTCTTGATTATATGGTATATCCATTTTCATATCCTGGATGTCTGACCATAGCCTCTGGGCATCTGTAACAGAGGAGCAGGTCTCCTAACTCATGCATTTGTTACTTATATCTACAGCTGCACTTTATAATGGTTTGGAGCACTTCTGTTAAAACTGCAGTAAGAACTATTTTGAATAAGTCATCCTGAATGGCTAATTTTGTTCTGGCTATTAGCTTTCACAGGTACAGTTCCTCATTAGATCCCAACTATTCTTCCCTGAGACTACCATGCTTTCCAAGTTCTATTTTCATTATGTTTTTCCACTCCTGCTCCTCTAATAATCAGCATCCCCATGGGCACCTAAAAGCTTACACAAGCTTGAGTCACTCAGAACAATGTTTCAGTATTAGGTTTCTGTGATGAGAAGGTGGAGTGTCATGCAGAAAACAGTAAAATATATTTCTATAGAAGACTGAATTGAAGGGTAGTGGACAAGAAGGTGGTATAGGGAATTTGTATGTTACTTTGTCAGTTTTCTACAAAAATGGTATCTTGCTTCTCATTCTAAGCTCAACGTTTCCTTTGTTGTGAAAGAAAAAAAAAGTAAAACTGAGCATTTTTTTTTTTCTTGTTAAATGCACTAATTTCAGTTTCTGGAGCTTTGACTTCTTGCTCAGCGTTTCAATTTACCCACGTGAATAAACATTTATCAAAGTGTAAGAGGAGACATTTTTCATCTACTTTCTGGGGGAAAATTTTGATAGTGCTAATAGGAGCTAAAACCAGAGAAGTCACAGAAACCAAAGTAAGCAAGCTGAGCAGTCTTTGGAATTTTTGTGACGTAGTTTGCTTTCCCATCTTGAAACTCCTCCTTACTGTTTTCTCCTGACCTTGCCCCTGAAATAATGCTTCTCAATATATGTTTTCCTCCAAAGCATTTTGGAGGCCAGCTACGTGATAGTCTTCCCAGTTTGTGTGTGTGTAAATATATATATATTTATATATCAAAATGCTCTCTTGGGTCATGACTTGCAATTATCATTGAGGATCCTGTTCCCAAAAGTCTGTGCCATGAGCCTGTGGGTACAAAACTGTATTTAAACAACAACGTTTGGGTGGTGGGTGTGGTGGTATTCATGTGAGGGGTTTTGTTGCTTTTAAATTGTGGGGTATTTTTGGAGAGATTTAGCCTGAGTAGTAGTTATTTAACATAAATATGTTTCTGTGTGGTGACCCACCTGGCTTGCGTTACCTAGATTGGTGTGCTGCTCTCCTGCATGGAAGCAGGGTTTGATATCTACTTTTGTGCTAGTTGAAGGTCCAGTCCTTTTGGCTGGCCGTGCAGAAGAATAACTTCCCCCACCTGTGCTTTTGCAATGCTGGTGCCACTTGGCATGTGCATCCCCAGGCAATTTCATTCCCTTTAAAAAGACTTTCTGTCTGAAACTTGTGTTCCTGACAGTCCTGGTTAGTATCGTGCAACTCACCTATCCAGTGAGTTCCCAATTCCAGCGGGGAACCAGGACACTGCAAAGGAAGAGGCACAAGACACGCTTTCTCTAGCCTTGGAGATACACGGTTCTGTGACTAACCTGCCCACCCAGTTTTCCTAGAACACTATGAAGGCTTGGGAGACTCATGCAAAATCGCAAGTGAGGAGGCTGAGAATAGGCTGACTGGGTAAGAATGAGAGATGTAAAGTTCTGGTGAAAGTGCTACAAGCATTCCATGCCAGTACCTGAAATTTAGTGTATGAGGTAGAGCAGTTTTGCGGGACGTGATAGATACACAAGGGAAAAGCAGTCTTTGCATTGAAGCATTCATGGTTTCAAAAGGCAGGATAAAAGAAAATATTTCTGCTGTTCCCATTTTACAGAAAGGAGCAAAAGAGATATGAAATGTTTAACTCAAAAATGCCTAGGAAGCATGTGTTAAAGAAGGAAATGGAGCCTGAAGCTTCTGTATCCCAGTCAGTGTTCTGAAGGACCAGCTTTTAAAAGGCACATGTCCTGAATATTCTGTTACTAATGGTGATTTACATAACAGCTTGTAGCCCCATTTCGGTATTACAGAATAGGACTTACTCTTCTTTTGTGAAAATGACCTGGATTTATATCAGCAGTAGTAAAATCCTGTTGCAGTGAAGGGCTGTGAAGGGGGGAGGGAGTATGAAACTAAAAATAAGAAATATGTACAGTACATAATTCTAACAATGTTATCTGAAAGACAGTAAAAATAGACTCAATTAGATATTGTCAGAGCTTTTTTCTCCGTGCAGCTGCCTAGCCAAATATGACAATTTTTCAACAATATAAAAGTTCTAACACAATGCACGATGCATTGTACTGAATTCATTAACACTTTGTTACCTTAAACATCATTGCAAAGAAGGAAAATAATGTAAGGGAAGCTTGTCATTTTTTGTTGTTGTTCCTTTTGTTTCTGTGACATGTTTGGAATTGCACGCCTGTGAGAGTTTTGTGATCTAAATTTAATGATCCTAAAAGGAATTTAGTAAGATATTGTTCTTTTCTCCTGCAGACATCCCTAGGCTGAGTACTACATGAAAAGTGTGACTCAATTATAAAAAAAAAAAAGTAATTTATCTTTAAAAATAAAAAGCCTCTTTATGCAGTATTTCCACAGGGATGTAGCGTTAGTGTAGAGATTTCTTAGCTCTGCTCTGCAGCAGTATAATTCCTATAGAATGAGAATTTGCATACATTGTGCAGAATATGTGCATGTGTACCCCCCTCCTTTCATGCATAAAGATATTATGATGACACTCAATATGTTTGGCTTTGATTTGGCATTTAGATCTGCAGATCTCTGCTCTCATTCAGTGTTGTCAATTTTCAGAATTAATAGAATGGGCAGTTGGTCATAGTGCAGATATTAAAACTTTGAAAATCGTATCTTCAGCTGTATTGACCTGCATTAGGCTGAAATGTTGGGTTCATTTCTAATCCTTGTGCAAACCAGCTCTTTTGGCTACCTTTTTTTTTTTTTTACAGAGTACTGTGTTTGAGAGAGGCATTTGCAAAATTATTGGAGGTTATGTTAAAGTTAAAAGTAGGAATAACAAGTTGTTATCGTATAAACATCATTTAAAGTAAAAAAAAAAAACCTTTTGGCATGCTGTTGATTGTAAGAATATTGTTTGTGTGTATAATATGCTGTCATGTACATATGATTTGACCATCTCACTTGAACTACAGAGAAAGCTTCTAATGATGAAAAAGAATCTGATGCATTTTTTGAAAGGAAATAAAGCTGAAGACCAAGAATATGTATTGCTTATTTGGCACTATCATAAAATTGCAGATCTTTTATTATTTTGTCTTTTGTCTCAATTTAGTGCCATGTATACTTCTGGCGAATTATCTGGAAATATTACATTCTAAGTTGGACAAAACTTACCCAGGGTCCTTTTACTCTGCTCTTTTATCCTTAGCCCTAGGAATCAGGAATGGTATCTATCCTGTGTGGTGAAAGCATGAACAAAGGATTGCTGTGATTAGTTAATCAAGATATGGTATGTGATAGCACATACTTTCTAGGTGGTTAGACTAGAGTCCTCTTCCTTCCTAGCCAGGAGTTGCTAGCTGTATAGAACTAATTTTCCTGTTGCTGTTTTCTGTGGCACCTATCAGAAGTGGTCGTTCACTGCTGTTTGGCTTGTATTGCTTCCTGGGACTTTGCAACTCCAGCCCAGGAGTGACAGAAATGTGGAATGCCAGTGTGACATAGAGTTTGCATTGCTATATATGTGTGTACATGCATGTACCAGATTATCTCTGTTTCTCCTTTCTAAAGTAGACTTTGGAAAACTGCTTTCTCTTTCAGATACTGGTCACACTTTATAAGTAAAGAAGCTTACAAGGGTGAAAACTACACAGAGCAATGAGTTACCCTAAGAATCTGGTCTTAATATTTAACACTGAAGAACTGATAAAAATTTGAGTCTGACGGGAGCCTATTGCAGCCCTTTAAAGATATTCTCTCAATAAACTTGTAAAGTACTGCATATCAAAATTTGGAAGAAGATATTGGAATTGAAGAACTTTGAATTTGTAGGTCACTGCCATGTCGTTTTCACCAACTATCATCTTTGTTGTGATGTCTTATCCAAATTGAACTGGATTCTACATGGAAAGGGACTGTACCAGTCAAACACTGAAGAGATTAAGGCAACTGAAGAGAGAGTAGCACACAATACCTATTATAGGGTAGGATTAGTGTGAAAGAGCAAGACATATTTATTAGGAACCATTAAACAGTGCAAGCAATAAAAATTATGTTGGAGTTTGGGAAACACCCTGTGCCAAGGCACTGCTCTCGCGTTTCACCTTACTTTTAATGTGAGTAATACACCAGCCTGCACTGGGAAATCTAGTGTGGAACCCCTTAAACTCAGTCGTTTCTGCATAAGCTTATTGAGTTCATTCTTCTTACCATTCCACACTGTGTAATAATTACTTTAGTTCCATCTGAGCGGAGTGTACACTTCTATCTCCAACTGGAACTTTTTAACAAAGTCTCTAATTAGAAATAAATTTAAATCATATAAGATTGTATGTATATATTAATAATACATTTCTGTTGCATCTATCTATATGTAAAGTATAGAAGAGCCTTGCAAAACTCAACCAAAAAATCCCGTAGAACTTCGTGCCTATTTTGCACTGTATTAATTTGAATTGGGGCATACGGAGTTGGTCCAGTTGTATTTATGTTCTGACAGGCACCAGTACAGATTGAGTTTTGTCTAGGAGTCCTGTAAGCTTGGTTCTTAGCTCTTTGCTGGCCTGAATGTCTCTAGCATTGCTTTGTGGCCATGGCACGCAGCTACAACCTGCTTACATCTGCTGAGGATCTTTGCTGGTGTGGCAGCCAGTCTTGGATAATATTTTTGGCAATACTTTGCTAATACTGAAGTAGTCCACTAATAGGCTTTGTGGCAGCACTCTTCAGAGAGTAAACCAGCAACATAATTGAAAGTATGTGCTACTATATTATGTAAATTATATGTAGCCACTTCTAATTTGGGAATACGCAGTTTGCTAATCCTTTATTTAGGCATACAAGGCCTGATATCTTATGGCTTAACAGAATTGCACTTTGCCAATCAGCCTTGACAGTTAATTTATTTACTTTATGACTTTTATCTTAGGATCCAATGGGAGCAAGAGGGGATGGGGCTGCATTGAGCTAAATTCTGCTAATGTTCGCTGAAGCACTCTTTGCTGCTTTTCATAGCATTGCTATGGACTTTTAAACAGTTGAAGGACTTCTGTTCCAGAGAGGTTTCGGTTTGATTGGTGAATCAGTCCCTCCCTCATCTTAGTTACAAAAGTCTCCATTTGTGAGAGCTCTTCAAGATCCTTTCAGATGAAAGATGCTAATAGATGTAAGATAATGGGTACAAGCAAGATTGTCATCATTTATAAATATTGAAGAAAAAAAAAGACTCTCTGTGAACGATGTAGAATAACACCAATGAGTATTTAATCTGTTTTTTTAATTGAATTTTCAGCTTAAAGAGGGGAACTTTTCTTCTTTCTTGAAAAACTGAAATAGAAAAATGAATATTGAAATGTATTGGCTTGGGATTTTCAACGCAGTTTAAATAACTAATTAAGAAAAAGTTGCAGGGAGGAAAAACATTAAAATATGCAATAATTTATTTTTAATAAGCATAAAACAGATTATTTTAATTACCATGTTTTTAAAAATACAGGGTAAATAAAATGCCTTAAATTGTCACTCATAGAGATTTGGAATTGAAGTGTAGAGATTAAAGCCTTTTATCAGTAGATGTAGACAAAAGACTTAATGAATAACGAACACAGAAATTAGCTGAAATGACAGAACCCCCTGTGCTACTTTTTTTTTTCCTTGGTTTACCATGCTCACTGGCTTTTTTCACTTCTTTAGTATTGCTTTTTAGAGTAAGCTGTTAGCCAGGTGAGGTTTCATGTTATCTTCTATATCAGCATTTCCTTTTTATAAAGCTTTAAAACTGCTTTTAAATACAGCTCCTTGCCTTTAGAATAACAGCTACCTGGTTGACCTCCTCTGCTGTACAAGGGCTTAAAGGTAGATGCTAGTCCATATAATTTTTTTACATTTAATTTCCAGTCGCCTAGGTTTCCATTGAAATCCTCGTAAACAACGTTGCCAAAATCACCTAAGGCCAATCAAGCTTTGGCAAGGTTATGGACTCTGGCTGGAGTTAGAATTATATATTGCTACATAAATTTTGGATCCAAGTGCTCCCTGTTTATCTTGGAACTTTTCCGGAGGGGGGTTTGAGGAGCCATCCCGCTGTCTGTCAGTGTATGAGCTCAGTTCTCTGAACTGAGGTGTCTCTTGGAGAGCTGTGTGTGGTAGTGAAGATCTCGCCCTTTGGTGTAACAAACGCAATGCAGAAATAGAGCACAACTGAGCGTTATTTGCTGTGTTAAGCCAAGTGGGGATAAGGGTTCCTTTTTTGGGTAAGCACATGGGTTTTTGTTGACTTGATCAAAAATGTCTAAATGATACGTGCTCTGTGTTATTCACTCCATGTTTATCCAAAAACAGAGTCTGGGGAAGAGGAGACAGAGGGGAGACCTTATCGCTCTCTACAACTGCCTGAAAGGAGGGTGTAGAGAGGTGGGGGTTGGTCTCTTCTCCCAGATCACCAGTGATAGAACAAGGGGTAACGGCTTCAAGTTGCACCAGGGGAGGTTCNNNNGTCAGACTTTGGAATGGGCTGCCCAGGGTGGTGGTTGAGACACCATCCCTGGAGGTATTCAAGAGACGAGTTGACATGGTGCTCAGGGATATGGATTAGTGTTGGGTGGTGTTTAGTGTGGTGTGGGTTGTGGTGTGGTGGTTTTTGTTTGGTTGTTTTTTTTCTTTTTTTTTTTCTCATTGGTTGGACTAGATGATCTTAAAAGGTCCCTTCCAACCTAGGTGATTCTGTGACCCCGAAGTGCTATATTTCTCCTGGTTGTTAAAGGTTGTATGCTCATTGTGCATAAATGACTAATTGTCCTTTAGAGGCCTGTGCTCTAGTTCAGTGTGTTAGGGCTGCTGAGCCAACAAGCACAGAAAGAGCTGTACTTTGGCATCATCCCAGAAAGTTAGAGGTTGAGAGCCAAAAACCCCAGGAAAGCCTTTTGGCTTTCCCGTCAGCCCGGTGTGCTGGAGTTCAGAGCTGGTGATCTCACCTGGAACTGGGCAGCAGCAGCGTGGGGACAGGGAGGGGGGGGCAGCTGTTTCCAGGGAAGGAGTGTACAAATGCTCCGACTCTTCCAGCAATGGAGGAAGCTGTCCTGCTACCGAGCAGGAAAACAAGTAATTTTTTGCCTCTAATTTTCCTGAGAAGTATTTGTTCTCCTCTTTGCTTGCTTCCTCATGTATCTTAATTTCCTGGCTTGATAAAGGGGGAAGAAGATACACCAAGAAACCTTTCCATCTATAAGCCAGAATAGTTCTGTTGCATCTCCGTCTCGTTTTAGCACTCTGGATCATCTTCTAAGTAGGGAAAAATAATCTGTGAGGTCAGTGGAAGTTTTGCTGTTTTGTAAGGAAACATTAAAGATGGGAGGATTTGGCCTGATGGTAGCTGAAAGCACTCAGCCTCTGCCAGGATTTAATTCCTTGTGAACTCTGACCTGGAATGAATACAACATATGTGCTACTGTTCCTCTATAATTTAGCATCCCTTTTTCCTGTGCAAGTTCTTTTCTCCCCCATTCACTTCTGTTAAACCCAGCTGAGTGGTTTACCCTTTATAACTTGTATCCCTGCAAGGGAGAGGCTCTCGCTGTTTTTACAGGCCTCTTAAGACTCCAGCTAAAAGGTGCTGGAGATTTGCCTCCGCTTGCGTTAGTAACATTGCTGTTTTTGGATCCATGGGCCTCCAGTTCAAATCCCCCCAGTAGAGTTAGATTCCTCACAAAGTAAAAAGGCACTCCTCGGATTAAAGGAACTGATTGAATGCTGCTGTGTAGACCACTAATGTGCTACAAGGGTACTCTGTTCTTTAGCAGGGATTGCGGTGTGCTGCTGGGGGACTTCTCAGGCACTGTTACTTCGAAATTACATGGTGCTACACCAGCTCTGGGACTTGTAGATTTGCATTCATTCTGCAGCTTCATTAACAATTTTAACTGGGACGTATTTAGACTACTCAAGCTGCTTCTATAGGGTTGATTATTTTGTCTTGTCCTTAGAAAACAGCTTATCCTTGTGAAAATAACATATAAATTGTACTATTATATTTAGTGCTGCAAGCTTTGCTGTTGCTGTTAGTTTTCTTTTCTTTTTGACGACATGGAATTTCTGACAAATAATTTCTTCTGAGTTAAAATCCACCATCATAAGAACATATTCTGTGCCTTTTCCATTCTTTCAGTGAATTCTGTGAACCTCTGTCATTAGCATGGTTATTGCCTAGAGAATAAAGAAAAGGGAGGACGGGTGCTTGAGTGAGTAAGATGCAAGATGCTTCAGACTTGTTATATGATGCAGAGAAAATTATTATTAAATTGCTGAGTACCTCCATTCTATCTATAAAGCACATGTAATAATATCTGTTCACCTCTGGAGCGTTGTGTATGCCTTAATTTGTTGAAGGATTTTTAATCTCTCCTATGGAAGCTTTTGTAGAAACAAAAGTGCTACTCTCACGATCGCAGGTGTTTTATGGTTGTGAAATCTGCTGCAGAATCATTCTCCTTATACAGAGCAGTGGTCCAGAAGTTGTAATCTAGGTGTCAGTGTTGAACTGCAGAAAAAATAATTGTGTAAATATTTCCTTTCCTAGAACTCAAATGTCCAGAATAATCTCTCTAAACATAAGGTGTGGCCTGAAATGTAAGGATAGCAGGTTTTGTTATAATTAAAACAATTTGTAATTATCGCAGGAACATCTGCAATATATACATTCATTGGTCATCATTTCATCTTCCTGTCGTGAGGAATATGAAAATACAATGTTACAAGCTGTAGACACTTAGATCATTCTCATCGGAAGTACATGGAAATAATGCAAGGATAATAGTGCAAGTTACAGGCAAGCTGTAAGAGCCTTAAATGGAACTAGATAACACAGGAGCAAGTAAACTTTATGTATTATTCAATTCCCTTTATTTTACATTGGAAAGATCCAGCTTATCTGAAATTAAATAAAGCTGCCAAAGCATTTTTAGATCAGGATGGCATTTGAGACTTAATTTCTCCTGTGAAAGCACTGATCATTTCTGTGGAATTCTACGGGTGTATATGTTTTTACCGCTTGAGATCCAGAGGGTTTTACATTTTGAGATGTTCAGTACGTTCAGCTTCACGCAAAGCCTGTAGTAAGCAATCTGTCAATTAAAGAATATGCCTCGCCAGTTCATCCTTTTTCAAGTTTCTTATGTGTATGCTTAAACAAAAAAGGACAAGCCTAAATACTGTTTGCTTTCTGTTATTGTTTTCTGAGTAGCAGGAAACGATTATCACACTTGATAAAGCTCAGCCTTCATAAAGAAATGAAGAGCTATGCACTAGAGCGTAAAACAGCTTAGGGAACAGTGATGAAAATATGTTGCAGTAGCAAGTCACTTCTTAGTAACTTCTTGGAGAAAAAGAAACTGAGCGGTTTCCAAGGATTTTTGAACAGGGGTTTTGGGCTTTTTTTTTATTGCCTGATCCTATAGACTGCAATTTTTTTTTATCATCGTTGAGGAACGGAGTAACCACTGGAATTCTTTACTCTCCTACATTTCATTCAGGAGTCTGTGTGTGTGCATGTATTTTTATTATTTTTAGTTATCCATACTAAAAATGTGCTTCATGGACAAAGTAAGGCTTGGATTATATTTGCAGTGGCTAAGAAATCACTAAAGACTATTTTCTTCTCTGCTTTGAATCCACCTATTTCTCTTTCTTTCCCTTGTTGCTGGAATTGATTAACTTTTACCCTTTCGTCCATAGCTACTCACTGTAGGTGAGCTTTCCTGTCGCAGAAGGCTTAAAAATAATTCTCATCTGGTTATGAACTTTAATGTAATAAGAAATATGATCATTTAATGGTGTTAGTTAAAAAACAAATACAGCATTGACTAACCAGCTAATTTGCTTTGCTGTGGATTTTGGATGGCACTAAACTTTTTGCTAGAATCACACTTGAACCAATTTAAAGCATGATTAAGAGCAGCCAGATAGTTTCTGAAGAAATACCTGTTTATTATTTTTAAGAAAATAAGCAGTGGGTGTTTTCTTTAGTATGTTTTAAGTGTTGATAATTTTTCTACGTGCATTTGGAAGAACTGCCATCTGCATTTCTGATGGTTGCCATTGGGTGGTGCCAGGCAATCAGTATATACAATATGAGACAATGGTTTCTTTTTGTACATATCAAGAGCGAAGGAGCTTTAAAATCTGATCTCAAATAATTTATAGTGCAAATAAACGAAGCAGCCAGTGCAAATAGTTACTTTGATGCTTCTTTTTTATACTTAAAGGAAGGGTCTGTCTGATACATGCTTCTTTATGTGTGCATGTTTATGTGTGTGTATATATATGTGTATATGCATACACATGTATGTGTGAGTGTGTATGAAGTTTGACCTGAAATGTGTTTTTGCCCTAAGGATGCTGATGCCTTGTTTTTGATCACGTTGTACTAATGTGGCTTAATTAATTGCCCTCTTAATGTCTCTGCTAATGTTCAGGCTGTTGTTGCTTGCATGTGTATTTGTTATAAACCTGCTAAGTGTTAAAGCTGACTGGGTACAAATGATAGATTTCTAAATTTAGGGAAACAATATCTATTTAATGCATGTTTAAGGAAGACAAATTTACTGCCTGAGCTCACAATTGAGTGCCCAATGAAAGCAATGAAATATTAATATTTTGAATTAATGTTTTAAATATCGCTGGTATACCTGGTTCAAAACCTATATGATGTTAATTATACAGATGGACCAATTTATTCTTTGAGCTAAGTCAGTTTCTAAAGTATTTGGTTTATAATAACTGAGGGGGAAAATTAGGACTGTAGTTAATGAGGAGATACAAATGTTTATTGAATATCACATTTGAATGGGTTATTGTCTAAGATAAAATTATAATAGTTGAGAATTAAAAAAAATATTGTTGGCAATTGATTATGTGGATTAGGACAGTCTAAAATGCTTGATTTCACATTTCTGTTTGTATTCACTTTTAATAGAGGGGTTGGAGGCTTATGTTTAGAAAACCATATCTTGGGGGGGGGGGATAAGAAATTAACATTCACTCATTTGCTTTTGAACACCTTTTGTTAATGTATGAAATGAAATGAAATGCAGCATGTGGCCTGGCAACTGAATAAGATAAAATTTAAAAATTATTTGTTTACCTTATATGGGTTCAGAGTTACATGGAGCAAAACGGTAATTCTTCTGACAAATTTTAGATTATGCTGTTTTCTTTGCCAGATAGTCACAACTTAAAAAAAAAAAAAAGCCAACACAGAGCCCCCTGTGCATTGCTCAACCCCAAACAAACACACACAAAGAAAAGGCCACCCCACAATTCTTCTTTCTAATTTAAAAATAAAATTAACCTAGACATGGCCTAATAAATGAATTCAATAATTTCAAATTCAGAAGAATAACTTTGAAGGATTGGTGTAAATAAGCAACAGCCTAACAACACAATTGATTCAAACTTCTTGACATATTAATTTTCCCCTTGGTGAATAGGTGTAAGACACACTTGTATTTAAGAAGATGGCCCGAGTGACACTTTGAGGCTAAAAGCTTCTAAAATATTTGTAATAATTTAGATAGTGATTACCCTGTCTAGACCTTTTACTCTTTGCTAGACTTTCATTTAAATGTTGGACCTTTTTGCAGGCCATAAATCAGTGGCAAATGTGCACATTTGGACTCTCCGAAGTTTTACTTTGAGAATGTTTTCTTAAAGCATTCCAAAACCCTGAAATCCTGGAATGGCAAGTTAAAAAAAAAAAAAAATCAAGTCAAAGTAAAAGCAAAAATTATTTATGGAGCCTTTTGTCTCTAATCCTAAAACTGAGAGTACTAATAGCAGCAGTGATGAGCTTAGCTGATTCTTGTGGCTACTGCTTTTCATGAAGTCAAATTTGATTGACGTTTCATCATAAATTTCTATTCCTCGTAACAAATATTTCTTTTCCTCTCTTTATAAGTGCCTTTTTAAGATGCTTCCTTTAAAACAATGTAACAGTCATTTACAGCTTTTATGGCATCTAAATGTATGCCGTTATGCTGGCTTGGTTCTACTGACATTTTAACATTGTTAATAATCACTGGCCATTTGTGTGTGCTGTGTAAAGGCATAATGTGCTTTTATATAAAACACTGTTATGAGGGCTCATTATCTGGTGAGGCAGCAGTTATAATGAAAATTAAACAATTGCAAACTTGCTTTGCCAAGTGTTTTTTAAATAAATTTAACCAGGCTGGCTCACAGCTCCTACCTGATTCTGCGGGGTTATATATCAAAGCTGTCGGAGAGTTGCATGCATAAATCCCTTCATGCAGTCAGGAGAGCAATGTGCAGTAGGCTTTTCAGTGCTCTGCTACAACTGATCAGGAAATGCTTGTTCCACAGGCAAGATCCCAGCCAGGCATGAAATAAGTGTAAACCTTTGAAACTAATCTCCCTGGTATCGATAGTTAAATGGGGTTTACAAATGACCTTTTACTTACAGGTAGCCACGGAAGTACTAGGTCTGCAATCTGTGAGCTACTGCTGCTGTTGTACTAAACATTGAAAACACCAGCTATTTACAATTGCATGATTAAAAATTACTGACATGGTTGCTTTCCTCAAGCTAAGAAAAGGTTGAGAATGTAAATACGGGACATTCAGTTTTCAGTTTATAGACTGCAAGGTTTTACCAAACACTTTACAAAATGACGATTTTTTTTTTTTTTACAACTTCTCTAGTGTTTCTACATTAAGTTATTTGAACAATAACTACTTTAAGAATAAAGTAAACGAATGGTGAGAAATCTGGCTAGGCTTCTCCATGGCGTCTGCGTTTTAGCAGTTACTGTAGCTGAGGATCTGGCCAATTGGAATTCACTTTTCAAATGACTGTTGCTGAGCACTTTTTCAAAGCTGAGCTAACCAGTGCAGTTTGTGTAATTTCTGACATGCTTCCCTTCTGGTAGGATACCAGATTTGTCCTTGTAGGAGTGTATTCGACTGCTCCTCTGTCTCTTATTTTAATGCAGCACTTAGACGCGGATTATTCCAGTACTGCAGTAGTTAGGGAAACCAAATTTCCTTTTTTTTTTTCCTTTGCACATGTTTAATTTTGAAAGCTACCAAGGCATGAAACAGTAATTCAGAACGGCTCCGTTTCAAATTACCTTTCTTCATTAAAAAATAAAATAACCAGGAGGTCTAGCACATTATGTCACTAAGTCACACAGTAAGAGGGACCATCAAAGAATGGTGGGAATTATCACAGCAGCTTGCTCCTTGTTAGAAGCATTTACCTCATGACCCTTTCATTTGCCTACTGCCACTTTAGTTTAAGAGTGACAACACTGTATAGCACTCTGTGCTTTCCGCTCCCCCCGCCGCCCTCGCCCCCCCGCCCTTTCCCTTAGCACCAGATGCCTTTGTAAAGCAGGCTGGTGAAGCAGTGAACAAAACCTTGTGGGATAAGTCTGACACTGGAAGTTAATGATTATCAGTCGAAACAAAACACTTGTTTACATGTTGTAGTCATTAGAGGTTCCAGTCAGTCATACCTCGGCTGGGATTCCTGCCAAATGTTTTGAGGGTTCTTTCACAAGCTGTGCAATTTTGTAAATACAAAAGCACTCTTATTAAGCCTTTTTAGTATTAGACTGTGCAATTAAGATTATGGGTAATTAGATTCCTTTATTTGGCGTAGAATGGTCCAAGATACACACACAACTTTCTTAGCCACAGGATACCATCAGATCTCTATTTGGGTGTTCCATTACAGATCAATGACTAAAAGAAACTCTTTTGTATTGTGCACATTTTTTCTTTATTAGAAATTGCACTCAAAACTTGGGGCAGTATGGATTTTTCTTCACCTTACTGTCAGCACCTCTGTCACAGCCATAAAACTTTCTTCTTCGATTAGCGTGTCTCGATTTGCTGGAAACAGTTTGCTTACATCTCTTTTAGTATTGCTGGCTTTTAATTTCAGCCTTATTACAACTAGGATTAAGGAGGTGATTTGACTATGAAGGAATTTAGGAAATTTTCCAGTAAGCTAAGGATGAATTTAAGTTAACTGCAGGATAAGAGCGTTGTAGAAATGAATGTTTCTTTTAACACCTGTGAATTAGTCCATACCTGAATAAATAAACGATTCCTTTGGTATTTGAAGTTGGTATAAAGCAGCTCAAATCCCACCATTTTCTTGTATACACTTTAATCATGCAAAGATGCATCTAATACAAATAATCATGTGAGTTGGTGAACCTGTTTCACCTACTCTTCTGCTTTGACAGAATTCTCTGCATTGAGCGTGATGGTAAATTATTTAAGGTTTGGGAGGCCATTTTTTGTAACTGTGAATTGTAAGACAACTGAATCATCCATACATATTTTATCTCTATTTTTTTCTCTTTGCCAAAGAAGATATCAGTTTTAGTTGCTCCAATACAGGACTGCTCGCTTTGACATTTCCCGGTTGTCTGTAGTACTAGGCAATAATTAAATATCAGGTGCATAAGCTGCTCTTTAATTTGACATGTGTGCTCCAGGCAATAAACACATGCAGTGCTACGTGGGAGTGTAATTGCTAAGGAATAAAATCTTGTACCAAGTGAGATCATTGTATCAGGTACTGTGTGACAGCTCATTTGATCATTATGCCCAGGCTAAAGAGGTTGCCTAATTAGTTTCCATTAAAACTCACCCTTTAATCAGGAATTATTCTTGCATAAAGAATGTCACTTGGTCCAGATGAATGAACAATGGTTCCCCCTTGAGATTCAACTATCTGTTACACTTGGGATGCCATATGTCTTTTCAAACAATTCAGCTACGATAGTATTCTATGAATTTCGATCTCATAGCACTATGCAGTATTTGCATTTTCTTGATAACAGCAATCATCCTATAGCTAAATCGCAATGGTATATGCTCATCAAACCAGAGAAGCAATGTTCAAGCAGCAGGAAGTGTGCTGTAAACATACAAATGACTAATGGACCTCTCTTAACTAATGTGTCTTAGTTGTTGTATATCTTTCATAAGTGATATACACAGCATATAAGCTGTTACCTGGAGCTAGACTTTGGTCTCTTATGTAGAAACATCAAGAATCATCTGCATTTTATATTTTGAAGGGAAATAACTTTCTAGTTGATCTTTTTCTTGTGACAATAGCTTTGTCAGCTAAAGCTGATCACAGAAGTAGCTGTGATTTTTTTTTTTATTTTTTTTTTTTCTCCCCTCCCCTCTGCTTCCCCTCACCTCCCTTCCCCCCACTCCCCCAGATCTTGCTGGTACTTAAGTACCTTTCCCCTGCTCACACAAGATACATGAGGCTCAGCAGGTTACTGGGTTCATGCGAATCACAGATGTGGAGCTCAGTTGTTTGGTATGTTTCAGTCTGAGCCACGGCTACAGCTGGCAAGTTCCTGGTTGTCCAGCTGATTTGGCTTATCTGCCACATAGCAACTGCAGTGGCTCATCTGAGCTGACCAGAAACTGCTCTCCAGGAGAGGCTTCTCCTTCTGCCAGTATAAGCTATTGTAGGCAAGGTGAAGAGGAAGACCATTCCAAATCAAAGGCTCCAGCATTAGTAGTCAGTGGCCTCAGTCAACATCCTTAATATATCTGCTTCTACAGATGTGAACTGATTTTGTGATGTATGCAAAATGCCATGGGCTGTACTGGCAGTTTGAAATCTAGCATGTAGGCAGACCTGCTAAGTTCTCTTGCTTTCCCCAGAGACGTCCCGGTAGTAAGTTGTGAGCTAAGTTTCCCTTCTGTTGTGGATGGATGATCCTATAACACGTCAGTGTCAGCACTGACTGATGTCCATCCTTCTTTTTCTGAAATGGTTTATGGCTCACTCAGAAAAACAGATCTCAAAAATACTTCCCTAATCTTTTTGCAGCTCAAACTGTTGCAGACTCGTGTTAAGTTTGGAGGAATGAAAAGAGGTTTTGCAGGCTTTGCATACCTGGAGGCAATGCTTTTTTACAGAAACAACTGCAATCTAAGGTTGTGTGAAAGATTGTCACAAACACTTAACCATGTGGCATGAAACAAGTCTCATGCAGAGTGCCTGCTCCATGTTCCTTCTTGGTAAGTCTGAATGTTTCAACCTTCATACTTAAACCTAAGCCGTATGAGCTTTTATACCACACGAGTGTTTAAGGCAACGGAAGGACACGCCTGCGAGGTGAAATTCAAACCCTTAATGTTTCTTGTTGCTATTGCCCTAAGTGCCTTCATTCGCCATACCCAATAGACAGCGTGTCATACCCAGAGCGAATGAAGCAGACAGAAAGAGTGGCTAAAGCACATGATTAACATCTAGAATCTGAGGAGAAGAGAAATGGTTTGCTGATCTAATGTGACTCCCTAAATAGCAGAGGCTTTTGATTTACTAGCTCTCGTACCTTGAGCTATGTGTTTAGAAAAATAAGTATTCTGTGTTGTCTGAGAGCTGCCCACCTCTACCTAATACTTTCTTTGTGGTTGCGATGAATCTCTGATACATTAGAGGAAAATGGAGAAAAAGGAATAAATGTTTCTGTGAGCGCAAACTGAATTTGATCTCCTTTTATTAATCCATACTATTTTGGCATTCGTGTATTTTACACTCTCTTCTAATATCTCCAGAAAACATATCCTTAGTTTTCTTTCGTGTTCTCAATGCCACTCCTAGTTTCTTTCCATGCCCCCTATGTGTATTTGCCTAGGCTTCTGGAGATATTTGTGGCTGATCCAGTTACAGTCATCAATTGGTGTCAGTTGCTGTCTCTTGACTACTAGTCAAAGAGGATTTGTTGCACCTTTGTTACTTCAGACCCAACAAATGCCTAGAGGGGCTCCATGATGATGATTTATGTAAATACTTTAGTGAAGCTCCTAGATGGTATCCATACTGCTCTGGTGGTATGCAGTGATAAAGATCAATTATTGCTAGAATGATATGTATTATCTGGCTATAGTATCTTTATTTTTAAGGAGGTATTGGTAGCTCAAAGGCAATGAGATATGTCTAGTAATCATGAATGAAGTGCCTTCTCCTATTCTGCAGACCTCTCTCTTCAAAGCCTGTGGACTGAAGAACACCCACAGTCTTTGTAGACGATTGATCTCAGAGCAGTGAAAAAAAAAATAAAGAAAATTTAATAGCATTAGTAGGGAGAAATACAAATGCTGATTTTGATAATGGGTAAATTGAAAATTGAATGGCAGCAGTAGTAGTAGTATTCAGCACAATGGGCAATATGCCCAAGAAAGGAGTTTCATTTTGTCTTAGATCAGGTTAACCTCTTTAGTCAGTCAGTTTTTGCGCTAAGCATCATGTTTTATATTCTTGAACTTTTGGAACTTTTCCCTATCCAACTAAGTTTTTCAATTATAACAATGAATTCTACAGGTTATTGATAAATTGTGGTTTTAAAAAAAAAGAGCAACTTTTTTATCACTCTAAAAAAATACTGTTTTTACATTCTTACTTACCCTGTATAGTTGTAGGGGACATAGGAACATCTGAATTCCCTCACACCATATGTTTATCACAGTAGCTCTAGCATGTTCCCTCCCTCTTCCCCCTGTGTTTCCTCTGCAGTAAAAAATTCCAAGTGTTTCAAGCTACCTTTCTGTGGATGTATTTGTGTGATTGCAATCATTACTGTTGGCTGGTTTTGAATCCTGTCAGCTGCCCGCTTCTTTCTTTGTGTTCTGTAGGATAGGCAGAACATACAAATTATTCTGTAGGAGGATATCCCGTTGATTTATAATATTTGAGATTATTATTTAATTTTTGAATTTTCTGAAGATATCAAGATACTTCTGTTTTAAGTGCAAGGCCATAAATCAGAGTTCATTCTAGACTTGACCCAGCTTTACTGAAAGGTTCATGAACCTAGCAAACTTGGCTCAAATATTGCTGAAAAACTGCTCTGAGATGCATCATATTTTGATTAAAATCTTGATGTAACCCTACTGTAATTATCAAACAATACCTAATTATCTTTAGTGGAAAGCTTAAAGCAAAAATGACCTAAGAAAAATACTTCTGCTATAAACAAATATAGGGGCTAAAAACAGTTTTGTGTGAGCATTCAGGGCTACTTTTACTTTCTCTGAACTTTTTTGCCAAAATCTGAATTTTATATCTTTTCCACAAAACACATTTTTCTGTTACAAATACGTATGTTTATCTTTCTATTATAAAGTGGGAACTATTTTTACTACCCTTGTTATTAATCCAAGTAATCTTTTGTGTTTCTATAAGAAATTCACTGGAGTGGAATCAAAACATTGTTCAATATAGAATTAACCTTTCCCATATGCAAAAAGCAAACTAAGCTGCATTCAACGTAAATAGAGTAAGAACCATCAGCCCTACTCAATGTAATATCCTGATACTTTACAGTCCTTTTGGACCTGAACATATCAACCATACTTCAGAAGCCTTCATAAACTTGTATAAATGTTTTCTTTTGCAATGATTTTTCAAAGTTTCCAGTAACAATCATTTATTGGCCTCTTGTGAGTTGTACTGCATGGATTGAATATTATCAAGTAAAATAAACTGGTTTTGTTTTATTTCTCTGAAGTGCTTTCTAAAAGAATTCTGTTCAAAATGTACACATTGGATCATATTCTGCCCCTAGCTATGGTATCTGATAAAATGCCATCGACTTTATTACAGTCCACTTTGACTCTGGCATATTTCCAGGTACTCTAGGCTGCCAGTATAACTGAGGAGGGAAAACTTGAGCTGGAGTACGTTTTGCTTCAGAAAGAACTGCATTATTTATCCTCGGTGAGGAAAGTACAGTAAATCACAAGTTATACATACTAGGGCAGAACTAGTCCTAGAGTCCTGTTGTAAAGGTTCCCCCTTGCAGAGCTCCCCAGTAACATAGTTCCTGGAATAGGCAGTGGCAAGCGCTCGCACATGGGGAACTGTGCTCAGCTTCAGCTTGGGGCTTCTTGGAGTCTGAAACAAAAATTTAATTCAGATACATTGCAGGTCAGGGTGAGTTCTGCTATGATAAAGAGAGCAAGGGCACTGCAGCATTGGACTTGCTAGGATGGGAAGGATTAGGACAGCGAATGTTCTTGCTGCAGTGAGGAGGTCCGTGTGCCCTAATCCACCCCACTGTCCTTGCTGGAGGCAGTGGGTACTACGGTCACCAGCTCAACTTTCTGTGGTTCTTGTACAAATGAAATGGGTTCAGAGACAACAGCCGTCTTTGCGTTGTAAGCCGATTGTCAGCTTAGGAAATAGCCAAAATTCTTTATACCTAGTTGTAGTCATAATTACCCTCTACCCTCTAAGAAGTTGTGACTGGGAATTAAAAATGAAATGTGGGTCTAGATAAGTCTCTCCATCATCTCCAGGTAAAGACTGGAAAGCTTAACTCTAATCTACATAAGAATAAGGAACTGGAAATGCTTTCCAAAAAATGTGAAAAGCCATGTCATTTACGAAAGTCTGTCCTTCTGTGTGGCTTCTTTATCATGAAACAAAAAAGCATTTTGCTTTGAAATAGCTACTGTGAGAAAGATAATTTATTTCAACTGGAATGTATTCTGGAAATTTATCTGCGTATTGAGTTCATATTTTCCAACCTTTCTCTCTAACCATGAAGAACCAATTTTGTATTTTTATTACTTTTGAAATTAAGGCTGCTTTCAAAACATGTAATTCTGGAAGAAATAGAAAATATACTAAAATTCAAGATAACATTGTTAGAATTAGAACCAATCAATACTTGTTTTCTTGAAATTTACAGCAGGCAAGATCCACACATCATCCTTAAACATCAGATCAGTACAACTAGACGTACAACGAAAAGTCTACTTTTTACAAGATCATGATGTATTTTGAATTTACTCTAAAAAATATGGAAATTTTATGTGCTATGCCTTCTTTTTTTCAAGTGTTGTTCTCTTAACTTTTCAAAAGGCCAACTTCCATGGGAGCTTGCATCTTAAGTTCAAAAAACCAGTATGCATTTACAGCTGACTTCATTTTGAAAGCTTTTACTGTTCATTCTTTCACATAGAACACATAATATTCACAGCCCTCATGATAATACGTTTGTTGGGACAAGGAAGGCTTCTTTCTTGTTCCATTTGAGTTAATACATCTGGTTTAACCACTTGAGAAATAAAGTTAGCATCTACAACCTCTTGTTTTAAAGATGTCTAGATCCCATCCTCTGTGGTCTGTCAAGTGGTTACGAAAGCGTCTCTTTTGAGCTTTGAATAAAAAACATTTTTATTCATGCCTTAAACTTAGTTTAAAACCAAGTATCACTTATTACTCTTATTTTTTGTGTTTGGTAAAGCTGCAAACTGCTAAAAGAGGACAGATGTACATGTTAAGTTGGATTGAGAAGTGAAGCAGAAGCACACGGATTTCACAAAGGGGACAGGGAAAACCTCTAATGCTTTTCTTTACAGGAAAAAAGTCACAAGTGTGGGTCTTAGAAAGTGGAGTATAAGCTTTCAGTGGCAAATGACTGGAAACATTTTTCAGTTGGCCCAAAACACTGCAATAACTAATATCTTTAGGGAATAAAGGAAGGATCAATATGTGCAAGTGCTTTGGTTATTTAAGCATTTGCTAAAGTGGTATGATTCTCTTAAGTCACAAGAAGGCACTGCTGTTATTTTACCTGTTAAAAACATAAATAAGAATTTATATATATTTACACATGCTTAAAGAAAAAGACCAATTTGTACACATCATTGATTTAATGTTTACTTATGTTGGCAATTTTTAAGAACTTGTTTGACATGCATACAATTTGCACACTATGGCTATGGTCTTCTTGACCATAAAGTTGAATCAAGAAGAGTACCTGGGCTGACTTCAGTCACAGCATACAGAAGCAGTTGTGTGGGTAGGAAAATGGCCCTACTGCCTCTCTCTCACTGGTACATGGCCCTGGAAGCCTTGGGTTGGCTGACATTACTGGAGAAGCTGAGAACATGATATTCTCTGTGGTTATTGCTGGCAGGTGGCAGCTGTACCTGCTACTGGCAGCAGATCTGGCATGTGGAATGGCTCTCTCCTGGGATCTTCCAGTCTTCTGTCCTCTTGTCCCTGTTCCCCTTCCTCCTTGGCAGAGTAGCTTGGTCTCTTCTCCTCTGGATGGCAAATCTTCTTCTGCCTACTTACCTGAAACAGTACCTAATTATATATGCACTATAATGTTTTAACTATTTATTATGTTTTGAGAGGTGGACTGACTGGGTGAGCTCTAAGATGGGTGGGAAACTGGCTGCACCAAGAGGCTGAAAGGCTTACCAGTTCAGGGTCCAGCTGGAGGCAGTTACTAGTGGTGTTCCTCGAGAGTCAATACTAGGGCCAATGTGTTTTAATGTCTTTGTTACCAAGTTGGACGTGTGATGGAGTGTACCTTCAGTGAGTTTGCAGATAACAGGATGCTGGGGAGTAAGTCCAGCAATCCAGAGCAAGCTTGGAATGCTGGAGAAATGGGACAACAGGAATCTCATGGCGTTCAACAGAGCCACATGCAAAACCCTGCAGCTGGGGTGTCAGGCTGGAAATGATGCATTTCTGTATAAAAGCACTTAGGGCCTTGGCTGATAACAAATCAAACCTGAGTCAGGTGTGTGTACTTGTGTCAAGCAAGAGAGTAGCCAGCAGGCTGAGGGACATGATCCTTTCCCCTCTCTTTGGTGAAAGGGAGATGGCATCTAAAGTGCTGTCTCCAGTTCGGGGCTTGCCACTAGACATTAATAAAAAGAAGCATGTCCAGCAGAGGTCTACCGAGATCAGCCTCCTCAACGAAGCACGTGTTATAGGAGGAGCGTCTTGAAAGTTAGTTCAGTCTGAAGAAGAGGAATCATACTGCTGTCTTCAGCTACTTGATAAATTACAAAGAAGGAGTTGGATTTTTCCTTAGATATGACCTGCAGAAGAAAAAGGGGCAGTAGACACAGGTTACAACATATGAAATCCTATTTGGATATTAGGGAAATTTCACACTGGAGATGCTCAGACATTGGTACAGGACTCCAGAGAGGGTATGAGGTCTCTATCTGAGAAGACAATCAAAATGCAACTGACCAAGGCCCTGAGAAACCCCACTTAACTTTTGAAGCTGTCTCTAACCTTGTCATTGGCCCTGCATTCAATGGGGTTTTTTGGAACAAATGACCTCCAGGGTCTCTTCCAACTTAACTTATTGTGTGCTTCTATTGTATATCTATTTCCATGTTATGGTACAACTGCCTGCTAATAGCAGTCTCCTCAAATGGAGAATGTTACAATAAGTTGTAAGTTTTAAAATGCAGATCTGATCTGAAAATTAATGCATTATTTTAAATATTAATGCAAGACACACATTATAAAAGGTCCCTACTGGATAAATTTTTGCTATAGATTTATTTGTTTTGAGCAGTTTGAGCTATTTTGTCAACAAAATCCCATTGCGGGAGAATCTTTCTCTCCCCCCATTTTTTTTTCTGTGGTGTAATTAACTGTTTACTAAGTGCTGTGGTCACTACAATATCCTCATCCTAGGTGGAAGATGACTCTCAACTTTCCTGGCTTAGGCTTTTGGCTGACGTCACCTGAGATGGTCCAGTATTTGTTATAAACTCATTATAATGAGACATCCACCCAAGTGTTTGGGGAAGAAAACCCTGAGCCATGTGCTTCTGTTCAGGAAGGCATGGCTTTGTTAAGAAAACTACAAATTAAAGGAAATATTTGTTGTTGAGAATGCCTTTGAGTACAGAAGTGCTGTGAGAACATGTCTTAGAGACAGAGAGGCCACTTAAGGGTAAGTGTGGTAACATAGGAAGTGGACATCACATGAGAAACTTTTATTCAGAGTCGGTTTGGAGAGCTCGGAAAATGCATGAAAAGAAATGAAGACTTCATTGGTACTATTATAATGATAAAGTTTTTCTATAACTATAAGGGGTCATTACAAGTATCACAACAATAACTATAACTTTTTTCTACTTACCTATATGATGAGTTTCCCTAAAGCTGGCCCAAGGGGATAGAAGTCCTTTTAGTGGCTGTGATGGATACTGTTAGGATGCTCTTGTTTGATCATGGTTGTGCTTTGTTCTTTTGGAAAGGTTGGTTCATGCTAGCAGTGGGTGCCCTAGGGGACAGAACTGGTAAGGGAAGAGGCTGCTGGGCTGTGTGGCATGGCTAGCTGGCTGGCAGGCAGGCAAGCAGTCTGGGACCACAGTGTGCTCCTGTATGAGGAGGTTATTGTGAGCTACAGGGCACTAAGGAGACATGGGAATCTTCCTGCAGTCCAAGAAAAAAGGGTTTGCTGCTATTGAGAAACCATGCTCAAATGGGGAGGGTGTTGACAGAGGAAGAGTATTTTATAAAAACTCTTCCTTTTCATGGCCTGTTTTCTGTGAATTTTCTTGTGCTTTGCCATTTCTGCAATGGAAAGGAGTATTGGTGATGCAGGCAAAAACACCCAGCTGGGGTTTCAAGGGAGGTGTCTACATGTGTGCCTATTCCAGGTCATTCCTTCAAACCACCCACCTTATCTGAGGTGGGTCTCACAGGAACTGAACTTTTTCAGTCAAAAAAGCAGCTTGCTTGTTCAGAGGGGTACAGACTGCTGTCTGAAAGGCAGTGCAGTCTGGAGCTGAGTATGAAATGAAATGTTGCAGAGATTACCTAGAGACTAATTGGAGTATTGCATTCAGTTCTGTCTGAGGAGCCTGCATTCAGGGCAGATTTCATGCCTTTATGATCTGAAGCAAACTTAGCTTGCAAAACTGAGAAGAGTTGGAAAACAGGGATTTTCATTTTCTCTTGCAACTACCTTTTCTTCTCTTGCAATGTAATTCCTCGTGGTCACTGTATGTACACTTCCAACAATGATACTGATTTCCATCATTCTAAGACATACTGCTAGTTTGTGAAGCTGCAGTGCCAATGGATCATTAGATCCAGGGAATATTGCACAATTCTGCTTCTAAGTCAAAGGCTTCAGCAGAAGGCTATGCTGACTTATTGGAGAATCTAATTTTGCAGGGACAAATTGCTGGGATTTAGAAAGTTTATCATCCCAGTTCCAACAGCGTATAGTAAGATTACCTTTGATTTTTTAGAAGAAAAAGAGATTATATTTGCTAGCTAGAGGACATGAGAGTGACCATAAAGACAGCAGTTTATACTGATACTTATATGATTTGTATATACATATGACTCTGTATATACATTTATATAGAGTTCTGTCTTAATTGGAAGAGTA
This sequence comes from Scolopax mira, assembly GCA_004320125.1. Lineage (NCBI taxonomy): Eukaryota > Metazoa > Chordata > Aves > Charadriiformes > Scolopacidae > Scolopax > Scolopax mira. Next base: position 58,475 of record BJBW01002465.1, read on the forward strand.
ATATGATCCCAAATACAGATTGATATTAACTAAACTACTATCTGGTGAATAAATTAATACCAGAGGAAGTTTTGTGTCACCTTTAGGGCTTTCTCCATCATTTTCTATCTGTCAAAAAAACCTATTATCATTGTTTATAACCCTAGAATATTAATTAATGTCTCCTGTCAGTGACTTGTTACTGCTTTTTCTAAAACTATCAAAGGACTGTTCACCACATTGCTTCTGGTATTTGAACTGTAAGTAGCAGGGTTCAAATGCTTTGTTTTTTTTCTACAGCAACTAATGTCCTGCATGACATTGTGGTCTCTAAATTGTAAAGACGTGGATTTGGCAGATGGATCATTTGGTGTATAAGGAACTGGGTAGATGTCCACACTTAAAGGGTTGCGGTCAATGGCTTGATATCCAGGTGGAAGCCAGTGACAAGTGGTGTTCATCAGGGGCTGGTATTGGGACCAGTGCTGTTTAACATCTTTGTTGGACACATGGACAGCGGGATTGAGCGCACCCTCATCAAGTTTGCCAAAGACACAAAGCTGTGTGGTGTGGTCGACACATTAGAGGAAAGGGATGCCATTCAGAGGGACCTGGACAGGCTTGAGAAGTGGGTCTGTGCAAACCTCATGAAGTTCAACTAGGCCAAGTGTAAGGTCCTGCACCTGGGTGATATCAATCCCAGGTACAAATACTGGGTGGAGAAGGGATTGAGAGCAGCCCTGAGGAGGACTTGGGAATCTTGGTAGAGGAGAAGCTCAGCATGAGCTGCCAATGTGCACTGGCAGCCCAGAAGACCAACCATGTCCTGGATTGCATTAAAAGAAGAATGGCCATCAGATTGAGGGAGGTGATTCTGACCCTCTGCTCTGCTTTGGTGAGATCCCACCTGGAGTACAGTGCCCAGCTCTGGGGCCCCCAATAGAAGAAAGACATGAACCTGTTGGAGCAAGTTCAGAGGAGAGCCACAAAGATGATGAGGGGGCTGGAGCACCTCTCCTGTGAAGACAGGCTGAGAGTGCTGGGATTGTTCAGCTGGAGAAGAGAAGACTCTGTGAAGAACTTATAGCAGCCTTCCAGTACGTATAGGGCCTACTGGAGAGAATGGGAGAGACTCTTTATCAGGGAGCGTAGCAATAGGGTAAGAGGTAGTGGTTTTAAACTTATATAGGGGAGATTTAGATTACATATTTGGAAGAAATTCTTTTCTGTGAGGATGATGAGGTACTGGACCAGGTTGCCCAGAGAAGCTGTGGATGCCCCATCTCTGGAAGTGTTCAAGGCTGTGCTGGATGTGGCTTTGAGCAACCTAGTCTGGTGGGAGGTGTCCCTGCCCATGGCAGGGGGGCTGGAACTACATCATCTTAAAGGTCCCTTCCAAGCTAAATAATTCTATTATTAGTTACAACAGGCTGTTTCCTATGATGACTGCAATAAAAACAAAGATTCATCCCAGCAGCTCTGGGAGCCTGGACTCTCTCCTGGGTATTCTGCAGGCTTTTTCCTCACTCAAAGGGACTGGCCTGGGGCTTGTAAGCCATGTAGAGGTTGAGGCAATGGAAGTGTAGTTCCAGTGCCTGGTCCATGTGGTAACCAGCATCAGGGCTGTGATAATGTGTTAGGGTTACGAGGAGTCCAAATTAATTCCAGAATGAAGTGAGAAATGCCAAAGCTGGCCTCACCAAATAGCTAGGCAGTATTTGGGAAGCCACTCTTAATGAACTATTGAAAGGCATTGCGTATTGCAGCCATGTGCAGAGAACTCGCAGTTTAGGAAGCTGGTTTAGATGTTTCAACACAAGTAACCTTAGTGGGAAAATAATCTTAGGAAACAGAGATCATTACTCGAGGGAAACAGTTTTCCTATATATTCTTCATTTTTCATAGAACTTGCTGGTGGGTGAAGTTAAGCGCCTTCATAATTTTTGTACTGTTATCCAAATAAAGCTTCCTGCTTGGATGTGCAGTGAATGTTATGGCGTTTCCCTTAATGGGAAAGGCATAGATAGGCATTGTCCATCCATCTATATTAAAATCAAGCTTGAATGTATAGATTTTTTTAATGGTGCATGAGTCTTATGCTTTAAGTAGGATGAAAACGCTTATATTACTTAGGTGCTAGAGATATCATAATTTGTCACATCTGTACAAATTGTAACTCTATGACTTCTGCATCACAAGCCAAGCCATGTTTTAAAATTACTGCTACATGAGTTATTTAAATTCAACTTGATGTACTTTGGTTTCAAACATATTGGCTGACAAGAAACTTTTATAACTTATCTCAGCTACGAGTCAGGATGTACCAGCATATGAAGAAAAGGGTGCAGATCCAGTACTGGATGAGAATTGACCAAAAAAAAAGGGAGGAAGTGTCTTAGAAATGGCCTAATTGTGGTGTAGGCCATAATAAAAAGTACATCACAAGAGCTTTCAGAAGCTGTTGTGCTTGAAGGCAGACCATTATCTTTGACATGGTGCAGAGCAGCATGTTTTTTCTTTATGATAGAGCTAACACAGGAGAAAAGTAGACAATTGTGTCCTCTCCTTTACTTTGTCTTGATACTAGCAGAGGTGAACAAGTTGAACTTTCCAAAGATTCTCCCAGGAACACATTCTTCTCATATATATTTTGTCTTTTTTATTTTGTGTCTTTTTGTCTAGAGCTTTGCGATTTCTTTGCTGCCTTCTTGTGTTTAGAGAAATGGAAGCAAAGAGGAGTGAGGAAGGGAAGGATGAATATTTTTCTGTATGTTCTGCTCAGAATCAGAACAGCTTGCCATTGCAGCTTTAAACTGCTATGTTAGGGTCTGAGCTGGAGCCTGCCCTGGTGAGGGTCAGCAGGCTAACCCTTTGCATGTTCTCTCCCCATTAAGTAAGGCAGTGAAGAACAAGTGAGGGAAAGAAGGACCAGGAAGGACCGCATCTCAGTGGCCCTTCACTGTGGGAAGGCAGTGTTAAAATAAATAAGTAGAACTTATACAGAGACCATGTTTCTCCCCAAGGCTGCAAGAGTCAAAAATCAGAATAGCTGGAAAGCAAGGTCATCAGAGAAACTGATTGCAAAGCTGGACACAGGCCTCAGGATCTGTAACCTTCTTTATATTTTTCTTTGCTAATAAATTTTGCGAGGAAGCTTATTAGAAGAAAAAAAAAAATGACAGTAGCTGGCAGCTACAGAGAAACTTAAATTTTAGTGTTTCAGGAATCATGCAAATAGCCACTTTAGTGAGAGAAGAGGGAATTAATTCAGGATTTTATAAAGCACCTTCTGAAGTGAAGATCACTAATGAGTAGTTTGGAATTGTTGTCAGATCACTGGCCAGATATGAATTTGCAGTCAAGCATTGATATTGCTACCTGTTAACAGCAATCTAATTAGTAACAGTAGTTCTAGGCTTTATGCACGTCATCCCTCTGTACGAAGAAGTTTTCTGGAATTATCAGGTGCATATTGCTAAATAGTTCATATGCTTTCAATTCTACAGTATTTTCTGAGCCTTTCCAAAAACTGACTTAAAAGAAAATTTGCTTATGTTTACATCTGTAGCTCTGTTAAAATTGATCAAGAAATGCATGGCACCGCTTTATATTGAGCTATGAAGCTACAGGTCAGATTCTAGCTAATAAAATATGAGAGAGGGAGCTAAAGTGCAAGAGAACGAGTGTGCTGAAATTATAATAGACACATACTCATGAAATTATAGTTTTCAATTATTCTTTAAAAAAAAAAAGAACATTACCCCACACAATATCTGTGTTACTGACTGCAGCTCTTCTGTAATGAAATAACTTTTTATAAACATTATAAAATGCTTTTCGTTCAACTTCTGGAGGGACTCAAATGCACAGTTTGCAGGCTTTTACAAATGAGCATAGAGAATTGTTGAACAGATGAAATATTCAGCTACGACATGTAACTAATCTCCAGCAAGTTAATTCTTCTTGACTGAAGAACAATGGACCTCTGGGCCAGGGCTGAGTGCTGACTTTCATGGGTGGCATGCACATGTGTCTATACACCAAGCTTTGCCTGAGAAATCCTAGGTGGTTAACTTGCCATTTAGAAAGATAAACAGTCTATTCAATTTAGAACAGAATAATAGTAATTTAACATACTTGAGCCAAAGTAATTACCTTTCACTGTTTCAACAGCATGAAATTACAGTCTACAATAATTTTGAAATATTGATTCTTTCAGGCATCTGATGCTAGAAGTGTTTCTTGAATGCATTGTGCATACTGGAAGAAAGTGAAGTTTTTACATGCTGATGTTGAGTAATTTGACTTCTTTTTAAATACAGTGTCTACTCTATACTTTGAGAGTCAAAATACTGTGTTGTTTGAAACTGTCTAGCAGCTGCAGAGAAGTTGCCACGGAAATTCCTAATACGTGCACCTCAGGTGCCATCAGTTTGTGTTTGTTTTATGAATTTCTAATATGCAAAAGATGCGTGATCCCAAGATAGGCTTTCTTCCTGGTTTTTCTTTGAGTTTTCTCTTGCTTCCATATCTTATTGAAAGAAACCCGTTTTGCATGGAGAATACCATTAATAATGAAATGCAGTCTGTGTGCTTTTTAAAAGTCTATTTCTTCCTTATAAATAAATGGTAATTTGTTTTAAAGCGTCATTGCACACAGTGTTCCGCTGGCTCTCATGCATTCGATTATTTTAAATAAATGTACCATAAATGGAACAAGTTCTTTCTAATTTGCAAATGATATGCAACATTTTTCAAAAAAAAAAAGAGAGAAAAAGAAAAACTGTAAAATTTGTTCTTAACTACATCTCATTAATGTGAAGCTGTTCAATGACCTGTAAAGATTAAAGAATTAGTGAATTGGTAAAATTATCAGAATGAAAAATCTGTATAATTTTGATTTCAATTTAAAAATCTGTTAAACAGTCTAGGGGCTTTAGAAAAGCATATTACTTTTTAATATCAGTTCCACGAATGTCTTAGTATCAGTGTTACAAATGGACTGAAATAAAGGCAACAAATAGTATGTTTAAATGTATAGTGTTACAACGTTCTGTTAAAGCAGGGGTTTTTTTTCTTGTCATTAAAACAACTGAAGGCATTTAATTAAGTGACCACTCTGCTAAGTGGAGCAAAAATTAATATACATAAATGAATTTATGTGTGGGCAATGAGGCATAATTAAAAATATGCTTCAAATAAGGAGTCGAGGAGAAAGAAAACAGTGTAACAAGAACCTTCAAGTCTATTGCATCCTGAATTTTTAGAGTCAGAAATGCATAGGAGTAACTTGGCTGCATTTAAACTAAAATTTATGACAAATTTTTTTTTAACATACTGGAGCTGTGGTATTATGGAACAGTGATTTACTGAAAGCTAGTCTTCACCAGAGAGATCCTCTTACTATCTTGTAACTATTGCATCTTATTCAGCTTGCTGACAATGCTAGCCTTAGGCATACCTCATCTTGTTATTCAGATTTTTATTCAGAACTTACTAAAGTTCTTCTTCTGGCAAGATATGCCAAAACTGGAGTGCACGGAAAACACTTATATGAAAACTAAAACAAGATGTGATATATAAATGTTCCTCTGACATGAGTTGATTATATTGATCATGGTATCTTCGTTGTAGGCTACCTACTTGGGATAGAATTCACCTTTTATTGCTTGGCAGTTGGAAGAAGTCAGCAAATAAAAGGAGTGAACTTCATTTCTTAAGTAAAAAATGGAGTTACTTGATCTTTGGATCCTTGGATGTTTCATGCCAATTTGTATAGCCCTCCTTTGTGGGGACAGAAGTTGTAGATTGAGCTTTTTTATGATGCAGTCTTCATAAGACTTAGTAATGCTTTTAAAAGCCATTATTCCATTCAACCTAGGGTTTCAGGCGGTTTCTCTATATTTTCCCTGTGTAATGAACAAACGTCAGAATGATGAACGTAAAGCTTTTATGTGTTGCAAATCTCATGCTCCTGTTAAGGAGTATATAAGGTATGCGGTGATGGAAAATCAGCCCTGTTTGGTCTTTTCTAACAAATACAGGAAAGAAGTGGATTTGGATTTTGGTTTTGTGATTGTTTTTGTAATACTTGTTGAGTGTTGCTTTAAAAACGCTCTATAACACAAAAGCTTTTTATGTTACAGATTTCTGAACAATTATTGCTGACTTTCAGCCCTGTTTGCTATTCTTGAAGAGAAACAAAGCAGGAAGAAAACTGCAGCATCCACCTATGCACCTCTTGTGTCACAGGGATGCTGCAACACAAAGGAGATAGGAGAGTGGCAGAGAAAGCCCTCCCTGTATTCGCCTCTCCCATTCCAGGAAGTCAGCAGCTGCAGTTCTGGTGATGTTCAGGTTAAGCTGAACTCCCATCCCTACTGAAAAAAAATAAACTCCTTTATCCCCTGTGGTATTTTACTGGCAAGTTTAGTTCAGTAATGAGAGGGCACTTTGGGGAGTACAAAAGCTAGAGTCCCTAAGGCCACATATAAAGAACAGAACAGCAACAGTTCTTTACTATTTTTTACTAATAAACACATGTAACAGTAACTGCCATTACTTAATTACTGCAAAGCAGTTTTAAACAACTGGCTTAACACTGTATTAACACAACATAAAAACAACCACACCAGGAGTATCGCTCGTCATTATTGGATATGGCCCTGTTGAAGCCAATGGCATGGAATTAATAGGTGCAGGGTTTGGCCCCTGTTGGTCTAGGAATTCATTGCCTCATGCTCAGGTTTTCCATTGCCTTACAGCTCCAGCAGTCTTATTTTCATGAGCTTTCACAGTGTTTCTATTTCTAAATAAGTATGTGTAGGTTTTTTTCATGGTACCTATCAAATAAGAGCTTAATTTCTGTAAGTAGTATGTTTGTCTGCTTCAGACATTAGTTAATCACACGAGTGGGTAACTATAGAACAACCTCTGCCTTTAACATGTAAAGCTGTTCCCAGAGGGTAGATTAGATTTCATGGATTGGATTTTTCAGATACACTTGAGCGGGTAATTTTAGTTTCTCTGTACCTGTGAGTTTTATTCAGCTTTTTCTTCTACTAGCTCAGTTCCAGAAGCACACTGTGCCTTCCATGAATGTTTACCAAGATACTTGGTTCTTATGGGGAGCAATGGAGATGAACTCAGCAGCCACCTTTCTGTTCTAACAGAGGCAATTTTTTATCCTGTGTGTCCACAAAGGCAAACAAATGCTTAGAACATGGAGTATTCTTTTTCAATGGTAGATGCTGCTTTCAGGGTTGTATGTGCTGCAGGGGTGAATAAGAAGGAAGAGGAGTTGGTAGTAACTGGTGGAAGGAGATGCTTTGAGGCAACAGAAAGCTTGAGTAGCAAGCTATGTTATTTGTCCATTGTATGGTGTTTCCATTGTTAAGAGATTAAAATAATAGCAATTTCTGCACACACACACAGTGGCTGTCAAAAGCTCATGCAAATTGCCCTGGTAAAAATTGCTTTATAATCTTCTGTCCTATAATGTTGAGAGCATTCTTCTGTTTTCATTTCCTTTCAGAATCTTTTGATACAATGCTGCACAAAGGCCTTTTCTAATTACATGCAAGTTTTGTAAGTATCATGTAGGGGTCTACTACATGAATTGATGATTTATTTTTTTTTAAAGCAACAAAGGCAAGAAGGTAATTGTGAGTTAAGTCAGTTTAGGGTATGAGGAGGTGGATGAATGAAGTGCCACAAGGATCAGTTTTAGGACTCTAATTCAGTTTACTTTATATGTTAATGATCAATAGGAAAAAAACAGGCCAAAATTATTTAAGATGGCAAAGATACAAAGCCAAAGGGTAGTCAAAATAGAGAAAGAGGGCAGTATAATTAAGAATTATTTGAATAATTAGACTACATAAATTAAAAGTCATTTATTTTTCTGGATATTAGGCTGCATAAAACTAGGGACAAGTAGGTAAAAGGAATGTAGTACTGAGAAGTTATATCTTGGGTTTGTGTTTTTAGGATAGAAAATACTGTAAATGAGGAATATTTGTGAATATGCTAAATAATTCCATCAGGACAATACTTTGAAACAGGAAACTTGCTTTTTGTGCCGCTTGATTTACAGATGAAAATTGTGTCTCCCCAGGTGTAAAGCACTTACTTTCTTTACTTCTCACTTGTTTTGTGATAGCAACTAGAACCTCCATAGTGCTGTTCACCTTAAGCTTCTGCAAAAGAAAGCACAAGGATCACAAGGACTAAATGATTTGCTTTTGAATATCTTCATAATTTTAGGAAATACCTTTTCTGCTTCTAACATATTTAGAAGAAAGATTCCAGCCTCCTGCCCCTCTTCCCAGTGCAAATTTTCCCATGCTTTTTAGACAAGGAAAGAGAACATCTAAAGCCCTTCTGCACAGTGCTTTTCTGTCTATCTAGTTTGGACAGTAGATAGTTGCATATGGCATTCTGAACGTAGCTATTACTGAGGAATATAATATTTTGAAATCCAGCCAATGTCCGTCTGTCTTCACAAGCCAGATTGTCAGTATCAAATGGTCTCCTTTGAGACCCAATCACAGGCAATATTCCTACACATAGGAGCCAGACTCTCTTCTGACACTTGAGCATTTTACCCACTGACTCAACGTTGGGTTTTTTCTCTCCCCAAAGGTTCTTTTAAAAATGTAACAAGTAACAAGTGCAGATGAGAATGAACAGAGTTATTATACCAGTCATGGGAGTATGAGATACACACATTCAGTGGAGACATCAGAGTTTCTGTGTTCCTCTCACGTTAAACTCAGGGTTTGATGATAATGGGGAAGGGGGAAAGCACTGACAGCTCTTTTGGCTAATGAAGGGATCACTGCAATCACTAGATTAGCTGGTGTCCAGCTGGGGGGGAGAATTAACACAGTCAGCATGGCTTCTGTTTAACTCCATTTTTCTGTTGCAGTGAAGGGGTAGCACCTTTCAGTCTGGACAGAGAGTAACCTTGACTGCATCTGCAGTACTTGTGGAAGGTATACTGTGTCCCCCATCTGGCTCATGCAGCAAATTTACTGTGGAAAACACATTCTTAGGAGAGTGGGAAGGAGAAAAATCAGTAAAAAATTAAGGGGGGTCTGATCAATCCATACAAATACTTACAGGGAGGGAGGGTGTCAGGAGGATGGGGCTGGTCTTTTCTCAGTGGTGCCCAGTGACAGGACAAGAGGAAATGGGCACAAACTTGAGCATAAGAAGTTCCACCTAAACCTGAGGAAGAATTTCTTTGCTGTGAGAGTGGTGGAGCGCTGGAACAGGCTGCCCAGAGAGGTGGTGGAGTATCCTCCTCTGGAGACATTAAAAACCTGCCTGGACAAGTACCTGGGTAACATGCTCTAGGTAGACCCTCTCTGGCAGGTGGGTTGGACTAGATGATCCCCTGAGGTCCCTTCCAACCCCATGTGATTCTATGATTTCTCGATCTGTGTGTTCAGATGCATATCTCAGTTCAGATATAGGCTATGCTTCTGCTTTGACCATGTAAGTCAACCCTGGAAATGATTACTCAAGTCTTTCTTTGAAAAAGGTAGTCTGATAATTTTCAACCAGAGTCACTTAGTTCAGTCTTGCCTTCTTTGGGGATAAGGCCACTTTACCTGGTTACCAGTTTCCAGTGCTTTTTTTTGCATTACCAATTAGGCAAGATTAGTGCAGGTACCGCTCTATGCTTGCTTTATGCTTCATCCTTTTGGTCTTAACGCCTTTCTGCATGTAAAGTATTAAAAAAGACTGGCAATTTTTGCTCTTGGAATTCTATGGAAAGTCCACGCAAGTTTTTCTGGCCCAACACCTGGCAAGGGGAAAGGGAAATCTGTATTTCCAAAGAAAGGTCAAACCCTGTGAAAAGAATTAGTTGAAAAATCTGTGGGAAATAATTTGGAGAAGCACTCCATCCTCACCTAATGGAATTCCACCAAAGTTGGCTTTCAGTCTGGTGGTTACTGCAGGAAGATAAACTTTTCATCTGTCATAAACGTTTGTTGTTATATTGCTCTGTTGAAATGTTAGCATCAGATTTCAGTAAAGAAAATTGAGAGATCCGAGTTCTGTAAGTCAGTTTGTATTGAAACTTCAGTATTGGTCTTCCAAAACTGGCAAATAGAAAAACTCCTAATTGCGGGAAATATTTGTGAATTTTGGATATAGAAGTTAATTTTGTTTGTTTCCTATAACTTCCCATCATAACAAAGCATGCAGAGGAGACTGAGGGTTTGGCTGGCATTTTGAATACTTTCTGTCTTCTCCTGACCCTGCCTTTGGGAATGAGACTACCCCAAAAGGAAAAATTGAGCAAAGAGAAGGTAACTCTTCAGCAGTAGTACTCCAAGCTGTACAAAACAAAATGGAACCACTATGCAAAAGTCAGATCTTCCTCTTTTTTCTCTCTCTCTCTTCCACAGACAGAGAAAACTTACCTTTTCATTCTTCAGTCTTTCACTTTCATGAAAGACAAGGGTGCTCACCTGTTACTGAAATTAAAGCAGTCTATTTAATTCTTTTTAATTCCAGATTTTGCTAATGGGTCTATATATAATATAAATTTGGTGTAAACATATTAGGTGAGGGCAATGATTTATTTTAGTTCATACCAGAGTAGGAGGAAATTGTTTGGGGGAATTCAGAACCAAAAGGAAAAAGCTCACTTTTACTTTTTATTGCACCCCCTGCTTTGCTTCAACTGTATCTGTTCCTGTCGCAGTCACTTCCTTTGCAAGTGTGGAAATACGGGCGAGATCACAGCCAATGCCAAACACAAATTTTTAATTTGCTAATATTTTCCTGCAACACCTCATCGTTTCTATTTCTTCATAACACCCCTACTGTGGGAAATAAGGTCACACAACACACTAGTACTTACTTCACAATACCTCCTGATGAGGAACATTTTATTATTCTCAAATCTCTACCCCTTTTTCTCCGCCTCTCCCTGCCCTCCTCCCTCCTACTCGGCCCCTGCTAATAGCTGGTCTAAATTTCCCAGATTAATCCAATGTGCAAGAAACGGTGATACAAACTTGAAAATTAAATATACACAAAAGCAGAGAGGCTACAGAATGGAAGATGCATGTCCTACTTGATTTACGCTGTGACAGACAGACTTATAAACAGATACACAGCTTTGCCTATAGCCACTGTATTACACAAACCCTTTGAAATATTTCAGTTTCATGTCTGGGATAATTAAAGAGCAATGACCTTCTCATTAGCGCCAAGAGGGCTGATGATGATTGTTCCCCATTTTTCTTAATGGATGCAAGCTACACGCATGATCTTAGAATATCAAAGCAATTCTCCAAGATATTTATTAGAGTCAAAATTATGAAAACACATAGCAAACCTTTAGTTTGAATTACATGTGTTAATATATGCAGAACCAAATGAATAGCTCATCTTTCTTCCTCTCTTGTATCTTAAATTTTTCATTACAAATTTCCAGGGCTTCAAAGTAGTATCTCACAGTCGGTCCCCTTTTTTCTCTCTTGCATGACAAAGAGCTGTCAAAAATTGTTCCTGTGTTTGTTAGTATTTTTCTCTTTTTTCTCTCATCTAAATGTCAAACAACTTAGCTTAAATAAAGCACAGCATTCTTCATCTGGTGCTTCTCAAAAGAAAAACAACACCACAGAAGGCATCTAAAAAGGCCCTAATTAATGTTTCTCATTGATTTTGTTTTAGTGTGATGTATTTTATGAAAAAAATATGAATCCAGAAGGCACTCTCATTAAAATCATTAGTGGCTCAATGTTAGCTGAAAACAGCTCATTCTTTGGTGCACTGTAGTGCTTAAAAGCACGTTCACACACACAGCTTCTTCTTTAACATCACAAGCTAGTGTTAGATGAAAACTAGCATTAGTTTTGTCAGGTCCTATTGAACTATGATGAGCACAATGTACAAAAGCTGTATCAAGGTAAATAATAAGAATGTACTGTTGCCATATCTTGCATGTCTCTCTAGGCCCTCTTTCATGCCTAAAACCCCAAGAATGTAACTTTCTGTAACTGATTTCTGTGTTATCCTTTTGAGAAATAGTGACAGCCAAAAGGAAAGGAAAGAATAGTCTATTACAGCAGTAAGACTTGGAGAGGTTCCGGTTTTTAGGCAAATTCCTGGAAGCTTATTGCCAAGATTAACAGAGATGTGTTGCTCTTGCAGAGCAGTGTTCACAGTTCTGGTTTGGTGCAGCCACACTGTGACTGCAGTTGCATGCCTGCTCTAGCAGTACTTTTGTGTACTTCTGTGTGTACTTTCTGGAGAAACAAACAAAAAAAAAAACAACGCCAATTATTAAATGGGTAAGGTGGTATTTTCAAATAGTTTAAAAAAATATAGCATTTTTTTTCTTCTAGTTTGCTATAATTATTATTATTTATACAGGGCAAAATGTGCTTTCCAGAGCAAATATGAAAGTCCTTTATAAAGCACTGTATGACAGGAAGCCATTTTCAGAGCAACACTGCTTTATACTGAAATACGACTTTTGCAGACAGAATTATTTGCAACATAAGAAAAGCGGTTTAATGATTTAAATCTGCTGTGTTCGAGTTAAACTGACCATCTTCATAAATCATGTCTTGTGTGTCTGAGAATGCTTCAGTCAGTCAATCAAATTCTGTGAAGTTCCAGTAGAATAATGCAGAAGAATAGGCTCAAAAGTGAGAACTGTTGGTATTGCCATACTCTGACACAAGACATGAGAAATTGCTTTGGGGTTTTTAGCTTTAGGAAGTGTAGAGCTACAAATTAAGCATAAACACATTTTGGCATCAAACATATGCATCTTATTTTGAAAAAATAATGAAACAATAAGTAATGTTATTTTTTCTACTGTCTCCTTTGGATTTTTTTAAGAATCTTTATGAGCTGCAATAATACAGCTTGTAATAATATCTTGTATTATGGAACCATACAGACGAATAGGACTAGTGAGCAGCAGTGTATAAACTGAGTAGAAATATCTGGATTAAACAGTATAGCTGTTTCAGCTGTTTAAGCTTTGTGAAAGTAGTGAAATGACTGAATTTTCATTAATTTGTTGGTTTTTTAATATGTCGTTCATTACAAAACTTCACTGAAAACGGAATCACTGATGGATGTATACTAATATATAGCACATTCTGCCACAGAAGTTGCATTTTTAGTAGAAGAGGTAATATTTATTCTGGTATGATCACTGTTAATGGGGCTGTCAACAAAATTTTTGTAGAAAAATAATTACACTGCAAGTAAGGCCATTTAGATCTAGATATGAGCAGTAAACCTGTATTAATTTAAGATTCAGACTATGTTAATGGTTTAATATTTTTTCTTTATAGAGAACACAATAGTGAGGTCATCTTTAATAAAGAGGATAATATTGAACCTTGGTAGTTTTCCTTCCTATGCCTATAGGACATTTATGGCTGAAATATTGTTGAGAGAACCTTAAAACGTTGTTTTATGGCAACCTCTGTGCAGTGCTATAAAGCACTTTCTGTTAATGATAAATAAACTACAGAAGATCTATGTCATAGTAAAGGGCTGTGTTGGTTCCCTTGTGAACAACCTGACTTTGGCAATGTTTAACTTATCACAGTTCCATGAGCCCCGATTTAACCCTTGTGCAAGCAGAAGTAGTTCTGCTGGTGTTAGTGGATGTGTAGATGAGCACACTGCTGCTGAGATTGGCCTGAGAAACACAGTAGACATAAAAATTGCCATGATCATTCTTTGACTCTTAAATGGCTTACTATCTCAGGAATTGCCTCATTAAAAATTCTATAAAATTGTCCAGTTTGTCTGCAAATAATGGCATGAGACACCTCTTATTAAAGCTGTGTGAAGCTGTCATTTGTTCCTTAACAGTTCATGAATAGGAACCACAATTGATTTTCATTCTTTGCTGAAATATTGATTGCGTTTATTCATGCTAATGAAGTTGTAGGATATAGTAGACATGGCACTGTACTGAAAATGGTAAGGGTAGCTCCTCATATTGCACTTATATGAGCCTGAAATGGTTGGAACTGAACTACCTATCTTACTCTTGATCACACAACTAGGAAGCTGAAGTAATTCCGTTAAACTCAGAGTGAATTTAATCTTATGTAAATGAGAATTTTTCTAACTTTGCAAAGGCTTTTTTTTTTTTCTTTTTTTAATTCCTGCTCCTGGAATATCTCGATTCCTGTACGCTTATCCTGGGTGCTTACTGAGACTGTAGAAAATAATATTGCAAACAGAAAAAGTCCTGAGATCTCTCAGGTCTTGGATGAAACTTGGACTATGACATCTGGAGCCTCTCCTGTGTTGTCACTTTTCTCCTTTTTACAAATGTTCAGACAGACTTTCTCCTTGCCTGTACATACTTTCTGGTGAAAGGGACACAGTGGTCTTTGTGTCAGTGTAACGCTGGATGTCTGGTCCCCATTTACAGAGTGTTTTTTGTAAGTATGATTGGCAATGAAGTCTATGTCCCTGCAATCGCTGTATCTGTTCAGTGGAAATGGTGAGCTTTCTGATGTCCTCTTTAGGATGGAGAAATAATCTTTTGGCCTTAAGGTTACAGATTGTTTGTATTTCACTGCTCGATTACTCTCAATAGATGCTATTTGCTACTCATTTATTTTACAACTGAGCCTATGATTAGATCCTTGTGTACTTAGGCTTGTGTACTTTTGTGTATCTACAAAATACAAAGCTGTCCTTGACTTTAAGATTTGCAAATACAAACAACTAACGCAGCATAGAAAAGAAGACAAAAGCAGAGAAAGAGGGGTTAAGGACATTGCTAGAGATCACACAGGCAATCCAAGAAGAGCCAGGTATCCTTCCTCTAGCCCTATTATAACTATTACTAAGTTATTGCACTACCACATTTTTGCTAAGATGTGAAGAAATATTACTTTTATTACTAATATTTGTTATAGAAGTAGAATGCTGCTTGGTTGCACAAGCTGCTTCTTGCTAAAGAAAAAGCTTCAGGGACATGGATTGTGACTGATAATTGTCTCGGATATTTTGGATGAGCCAAGTATTCATTGCCTCTGGGAAGGTGAAAAATTTTAACATTAAGAAGTTCCTGGCTCACGTGGGTGTAACCCAGTATATTTCTTTCCCTTCTGCATAGTATATCTGCATGCTATATGTGGTTACTGTCAAAGAGCTATGTACTCCAACAGCAGCCAGAATAGGTTTCTTATCTCTTTTGACTTAGAGCTTTACTCTGATGTGCAATCATTAGCCATTCTTCAATAACTAATAGATAATGCTTTTGCAGCTGTAGTTTGCTACAGCTGCATAAGAAAACTGACTGATGGACAGTGAGGAACAAGAATGAGGAAGTTTGGCTCCAGATCTAAACTTAATCAATGCTCGGAAGTTTCTTGTACATGAGCTTTATGTGCAGGATCTCCTCTATGATAGTGTCTTGCACTGGTTGCACTAACAGTTATTGGCTCCTTTTGAATGTGTTGGATTTCAGGAAGATGTTTTCCTAACTGTAAAAAAAACAGTTCTCAATACAACCAGAGAGACAATGTGTCTGACTAAAATGGACAGGAGCACACAGCCATAGTGCTGTTTCTGGATTATCTCAAATGTTAGTAAGAGAGAAGATCTGCCATATTAAGCAGATGCTATGTGCCTTACTTAATAAGTGCTTTGAATTCTTCTGGGAATACAGTTTACATATTTTTTCTTAAAGTTCTAAATATTGTATCTTGTTGATCTTCCACCACTGAAAACAACTTTTTGTAAAGCATTTGCCTCAGATGATAACCTGCATTTTTCAGATTTATATTTATGTTATCCATTTAAAACAATACAAATTCTTTACAAACCAAGGAATTTTCTGCATTTTTATGAAAATCCTCTCCTCCCTTTAATCACAGCAGTACATATGTTTTTTTGTACTTTAAGAATTCTCTCAAATTCACATTTTCATTCCTTTTTCTCTTGGATTTGCAGCCCTGAATGTGTCCTTTGTGAAATTGTGTATTGTATTATATATTGCATGTCCTTTGTGGATGTGTATTGTGCAATTCTTTAGTAAGTGTATCAACAGTGAACAGTGAGTAAAGGGAATGTATTAAGCAACATACTTCCAACTCGTGGTTTTAATTAGCTAGGGACAGGATTTAGCAAGTCACAGCTTTTATTTAAACAGTCTTGACAGAGCTCAAGACAGCAACAGCAAATTTAACACTTAAGGCCATATTAACAAACACAGATGGTTTCAGATTTTTTCTCTTTAGAATGATACTATTGCTTTAGATGATGCAGAGCAGTTGGAAACTTTTCGAAATAATTGCTGGTTGCAAGTTTCACGATTTAGCTGTGAGTTATGTCCACTATATTCTATCCATGCAAATGCCTTGATTCCTTTTATATATCAGTGTAAGAGACTTGACACATCAATGATTATTTGGCATTCAGATCTTTTACTGCAGGCCTGATTTGCCTTTATGTAGCAGTTTATACTGCCTATAACAACTGCACTATAATATTCCCTTTTTTTTTGCACTGTGAAAATATCTGAAATGTGAACCTCTTTCCCTTTACATTTCAGAATGTGAGATTTTTTCTTACTTTAAAGCTATGGGCCAAGAAGTACGTTTTTAGCAGCATGTGTAGCTGAATAAACATACAGCTCCCATTAGTGTTAATTGGAGTTGCATATTCTACTTTGCCTCTCAAAGGGTTGAATACTTATGCCTGGCTGTTTAAAATAGAGTAGGAACATGCCATTTGAAGCTACAGACTAGTGCCAGAATTTCTGGCACAGAGTAAAACCTAAATATTGAAGTAGTTTTATCATAGGCTTATGTCTAGCATAACCTTGCAGACTTTTATTTTTCTGTGCACGTGCTGCTTTACTCCATTTGTGGTGATGTTCACTGCTTAAATATATTACTAGCATGGCTTACCCGCCCATGAAGAGCTGGACTTTACTCTTAAGTCTTTTGCTTTATTGGTATCTAGATGATCTAGATGATCTTCCAGATCTCTTACAACCCAAACCATTTTACGATTCTATGAAGTTAGGATCCATTTTATCATACATATTAAAATAACTGCAGCAATTATAGAATGTCATGGCTGAGAAAATCCAATTCATGTAAGAAGTTTCGTTTTTGAATCCAGGGGAATATTAAAAAATATTGGTAGTACCTGGATTAGTGGCTAAACAGCCTCTATTTTGGTTCTGTAAAAAAATTCAAAAGACCTTGCATTTTCTGTCTTCAATATGCATTGTCTGCAAACAGATTGTCACTGCTGCCCCACTTGCCTTCACCCTTCCTTCGTGGGCAGTCTGGTTTTCCAGGGTTATGGCATAGGCACAAAAATAATAAAGCAAGGGCTGTACAGCTGTCCTTAGCAGTCAACCTGCCCGGGCAGTTGCCTGCATAGAGCTATTTCTATTTATTGACATGAATACAAGCAAATGGATTATTTGTTTTAAAAATGCTTAAAAAGAAATTGATATAAATATTCATCTTACAGGTTTATTTCTTTTAAAGACCAATCCATGCAAACACGCATTATAAGATATGGTCAGTGCCTGTAGAAAAAAGAAGATAGCATAACTATTGACTTTTTATATTATTTTGCTTTTTAGCTAAATGCTATTCAGGTCATTTCTTCTTACCCTTTTCTTCAAGCCCAAATTTATTCGCAGTTTGAATGCCTGTGTTTATGCTGTGTTTGGAGTTTGTGTACAATGTCACCAAATGACTTATTCCACCTCTTTCTGATGTTTGCTCTTTGTGCTTTAAAAAGTTTTTCTGTTTAGTTCTTGATTCTAATACTTCCAATGTTCTTTAGAACAAACAATATGCAGAGAGGCACTGTGCTCCAAAGATATTATGGTCAGCAGTTTTAAAATTCTCCTGTATCAAGACTGTTTGCAAAGCTAATACCTCGTTTTTTCCCCAGTAAACATCATGAAACTCAACTTTTTGTGAGTGTGGACCACTTTTGAATTTACAATAGGAGTTGAAAACCAGGGATGGAATGGCCTTTCAGTGTGTGACACATCATAGAAAAATGTGTAGATTGGAAGGAGAAGAAAAATTGTGATAAGCATAATTGATAAAATATGACTAATGCTTAGTAGTTTGGGCCATTAATTACAACAACAACTTGAGATACATGCCATTTCTTCCTTTCTGTTTTCTAATCAATATTATGTCTCCTTAGTGCTATAATGAAGTCTAACTCATTTGAGAGAAAAAAAAAAAAGAAAAAAAGATTTGCTGTTCTTTCAACAGTATTGCCTTGCTGCCAACGCTAATGGTAACCCTCTGGCAGTTTCTAGCATCAGAGATCAACACTCATTGGAGAAGAAAAAATATCTGAATTATATTTATATTGCAAATTAATCTTCTTTCATTTATATTTGTGCCCCAGCACCAAGGGTAGTCAGTCATAACCATATATCCTCTCCTCTAAGACTCTCAGACCTCACTG
This sequence comes from Scolopax mira, assembly GCA_004320125.1. Classification (NCBI taxonomy): domain Eukaryota; kingdom Metazoa; phylum Chordata; class Aves; order Charadriiformes; family Scolopacidae; genus Scolopax; species Scolopax mira. The sequence goes on from BJBW01002465.1 coordinate 76,925, forward strand.
AGGAGGAAGCCACTCCATCTCAGGAATTGATCTAGCAGAGGTGGCCTTGCACCTGTTCTGACAGATCTGTGTGTTCAGAGCTTATGAGACAGACCAAGGATGAAAGCATTTTTCCCAGGCAAAAATCTCGTATTTTTGGTTTTTAATATAACAGAAGTCAGAAGGCTGATTAGCAAGAACACCTGGTGAGATCTGCCCATATAGATTGGTGGTCCATCATAGTCAGAAAACACTTGCCATATTTAGTTTTTCCCATTAAACAGCTCTCCAATACTAGGATATTGAGGAAGAATTGGTAGTCTAAAGCTGCAACAGTTTTTGACTGCAGATGATGTTTTCTTGGTCAATTTAGAACTTTAGTGGTACCTAATTATCAGTATCAGAGAAAAGAAAACATGTTTTTAACAATCCCTCTAATTTATTATTTAGAATCATAGAATCATCTGGGCCGGAAGGGACCTTCAAAGGTCATCTAGTCTGACCCCCCTGCAGTCACAGGGACACCCCCAACTAGACCAGGTTGCCCAAGGCCTCGTCCAGCCTCACCTTGAATGTCTCCAGGGAAGGGGNNCAGTGCTCCACCACCCTCATAGTAAAGAACTTATTCTTAATGTCTAATCTAAATCTGCTCTTCTCCAGTTTGAATCCATTAGCCTTTGTTCTGTGTGCCTATGAGATGCTTTTCAAATTTGCATGGTTACTTTTTGGTAAGGCGATAGAGTAAATTAAGTTTTAGTAAGTACCTGAGCAGTGCATTTATCACTTCTTGAACTTGAAAGAGTTTAAAATATTGTTTTATACTTTGAATTTTCTAGCCTTAGTAATATATGTGTATGTATAAATATGCACATACACACACGTATGGATAAAATCCCCAAAATATTAATCTCACTTAACTCCCCTTTGAAATTACTTTTGTCTGAAAGTGCATGTGGATCTGTAGTTGGTTTTATTCATGCTGAGAAGTTTATTCTGGTCTCTTTGCAGATTCTCTTCTCTCCATTGCTCTTTTCTCATGTCGGCACCAAACCAAACATGTTGAAAATGCAAATATCTGAAAGCAAAGAACCAATTTGTTTAAGGATCCAGCATGATCTGCAAAGACAAACTGAGGAGCTTGTGGGGAATAAGGTATGCCTAGGGAGACAGTATGGTTGAGTCTAGGGAGTGGAAGGGTTGAGGAGGAAATGAACAATCAGTTGGAGCCTGTGAAAGAGAAAATTTCCAAAAAATAAAATCAAAAGCTCTCACATGAAAAACAGGAGGACAAGATTCTCCTGTTGGCATTGTGGTGTTCTGTCAAGTGAACAGTGAGTAAATTGCTTTGGTTTAGATCTTGGTCCCCAACTAATGTTTACTCTGCAGATAGCAATTCTGTTGGTCTTCTAAAAATAGTTCGTTCAGATTGCAAATATGCACAGATTGCATCAGCCCTGAAGAACATACGCCTTCAAGATGTTGAAGAAATGATGAAGTGCCTATATAACATGAATAAATTTTTTTTATGTATATAATTTGCTCTCTGCTAAAATTTTAACTACTGCTTGGTGAGGTTTTGGGAGCTGACACACAATTTCAATCTGATTTTTCCCTTCTATTTGCCCATTTCCTGCCTGTATAAGCACCCACCTGTTCAGTCACATTTAGAGTCTTGCAGGAGGGAGCCCACTTATTCTGTCCTTCCTGTGATGTTCCTTCTCTCCCATTTACTGTTTGTTTTTTGAAATTTATAGTTTGCTTTCTGGTAGTGTTTGGAGACCTCAGCTGTCTGCACTGTGTGCCCTTGTATCCACATAGAAACAAATAAACAGCAAACTTTGCCTTGAAGATAAGGTGATGGAAGATGCATTTATCATTTGTCGAACTGTTATGTAAAATGGAAAAAAGAGATCTGTCAGTTTTAGTTGCTTGTGAAAGACTAGGCATAAGAAATTACTTTGTTTTCCTCTGTCACAGCTAGGGAGCACTATTATGCATTATACCATTATTACGCATCATATGGATTGTGTAAGTGCCAGTGCTGAAGTACATTTCACCAGGACTATCTCAAGTTTGACGAGCTCTTTAATACATGTTAGTTTGTTTTTCTTTGGCTTCTTGCTGTCTTTTGTCTTGGAGAAAATAAATTTATGTATTGGCATTTGGTTTTGAGGCTTTACTTGGACTTTTTCCTTTTAATAGTAAATAAGTGTCTTCCTGTGTTCACTTGCTGGGACGATTATACACATAAAAATTGTTGTGTTGTAAGCTAGACTGAAGGTACTGGCAATGCAAAACTGATTAGTCTGAGATAATGTACAATGAAAGGCACTATAATTGGTAGTCAGCTAAGGTCAACAGTGGTATGATTTTAGTTGTGTGTTACCTGTTTGTGTCACATACAACTATGCTTTAGAGTAAAGGAAGGTTCTTTGGGTCTGCTTAAAAGAAGAAATTCAGAGGTCATAGTTCTAAGAAACCTTATTCAAGAAAACAGAGAAACAGAAAGTATAGAAGTAGTCATGATAACTAGCGTGCAATGGATTGTTTAAATAAATAAATTTTGTCACTCTGGTATATTAAATTACTTTGACTCAGAAGTAATGAGTGCAGGGAGACTGCACTTTCTCCACAGACCTTACATTCTGCTGGTTTTTCTTCATTATTCTCTACCACTAAACTCCTCTGGGGAGAGCTGTTCAAGTCAGGTCAGGCACTTACTAGCCCTCATGTTAGTATCTGAAATGTTTTTTTCTCTTCCTATGCTTATGCTGCTGTGTTGCTGTGATCACACCTGCCTCTTCTTATCACAGTTAACCTGCCCTCTGCTGAAAGGAAACTGAATAAAAGCTTTCTGTACACAGCTACAAGACCCAACAGGTAAGGCAGATGCTCCTTGGGATAATTTAAGTATCTTGTTTCCAAGGATCTGGATAATTATTCTGCACTGGTATTAGCTGTTGGATGGTGGCACTCTGCCTGCTTTGGTTAATTAGTGAAAAGTCAGTTGTGAAGGAAAAGGGTAGGTGGTGCTTTAGCTCCGGCTTTGAAATGTGAATGTTGCCAATACGGCAATAAAAATGCCTATGTGATGATTTAATGGTTTGTTTCCTTTAAAAATCCAGCCCACACGTGCCCAACTCTGTTTTGAAATTGTTATGTGGAAGTGTTATGTGGTTTTAAAAGTTTCTTCCAAGTAGTGACAATGTCAATTGCTGAGGCATTATTCTCCACTTGGCATTTCTTTCATGTCACCAGAAACAATTTTTAAAAGTTAGATATATTCTGCCTTTTATTTTTCATTACGTGCTCTGTCTGCTTCTGACTGAGGCTAGCAAAACTCCTTGACAACACTGCTATAATGTAATAGAACCAAAAAGATGAAAAATCAGAACGAGGAAAATAATCCCTCCTGTGATTATTCCAGTCTAAAAACTCTGCTTGTTAGCAAAGTTTTTTGAGTCAGACTGTGTTCAGTCTTTACTGTACCTGGGCTCGGTAATGGTTGGTGATAAAATACATGATAGGTGGTATAACAATTTGGGCTCTCAGAACTAAGGACTGAATGTCTGGAATTACTTTAACACCAACGTCCCAACCACTAATAAGTAGATGTTAATACTCTAAAAATTTTGGGGGATTGGGCCAATCAAGACCATTACTTTATTTTGCATAAGCAATGTAACACTATTTGATCACCTTTCACTGCTGCTTCTGTCTGAACTCATTACAAGTTTATAATTTTCTCAGGACTGAGTCTGAACCAGTTCCAGTGCTGCAGGACCAAGACATAGCACAGAGAGACCTTCTCCCTGAGTAAGGAGTGCAGAATTTGGTCCCCTAGAAATATTTGATCTTCCAGAAAAGGGAAAAATGTAATGATTAAACTGGGGAAATATAGGCTAGTACTGATGGAAAACTTGTTGGATGCATAAGATGTGGCTCACTTTTATACTCTCTTGTAAAAAATAAAAAAATCTATAGGAGGATTTGGGAAAGCATCAAATCATAATTAGAACAGCAGGGAAGAGTTTTTACTCATTATTCACAAAACAAAATAGAAAGGGACACATGCTTAACAGCAATTTATAAATCCAGGACTCAAAAGATAATGTTTGTTTTACTGTTTTTAATTATTTAACATGCAGTGACATTTCTGTTTTGCCAACAGCAGCACAATACGTCCCTAATGAACTGCACAGAGTTACTAATAATTAAACCACCAGGCAGAAGTAAGGGCATGTTATTAGATTAATATTCTTAAATAATCATTCTTTTGCTTTCTAAAGGAAACTCCTTCTGAGAGTCTTCTTCCCTACCCCAAAGCAACCAGAACTCAGCCTAGGACTTGAAAGAGCAAAGTCCGTTCATGGCTAACATTTACAGAATCCCTGAATTACCAATAAAAAAAATCTGAAGTTAGTCATATGGCTATGATGAACACTTGGTACTTCAAACTCTATCCCCTGAAAACAAACAGAAATCGATTGTTTGCCAAGGGTGTTGGTCAAGCTTTTTCCTTGCTTTAGTTAACTTCTTACTCTCATTATTGGATTGTTTTAAGAGAAAAAGTCTTGGAATACAATAAAAAGTTGGTTTGTGTGGTTTCTTGAAGGGCAGTATCAGAAGGCAGTGGACTTGTTGAAGGATGCTATTCTCTAGGGAGCAGAATATATTAGCTTGTGTAAAGAATAGGTTGGTGGTGAATAAAAATCTAGTCTAATACCTTTGAGTAAAATCTGTTATTTTTTTTCTAGAATAAATATTCAATTCTACTTGCACAGTAGCTTCAAAAGATATGGAAGAAATAAACAGGGTGTTGAAAGGGAAAACAAGAATAATTGAGGTTATGGAACAAGAATAATATGAAAAGAGATTGAAAATACTAAGCCTTGTTATTTCAGAGTAGAATGAAAAAGAAGAAATATGACAAAGGGATCAGAAGTAACCTCTGGTATAGAGAAGAAGATCAGGAACGCTATTCACCCTTTCTCTAAAAACTCAAACAAGAAACTATACAACAGAATGAAAATGAGGCAAACTCAAAACTGATAAAAAGAAATACTTCCACTTGGTTCCCTGGTGGAATTCCTTGATAAAATGTGCCACTGAATTATGGAATTCATCAAGACGTTTTTTAAAAAAACTGTCTGCTAATGCTAAGAAATATTCAAAATGAGCTGGTTATATCACCTCCAAAGTTCTGATTTTCACTCAAAATTCATTGAAAACTTGAAAATTCATTTTGCCGCAGATTATTCAATAACCAGGCTTCACTGGAAAGTAAGCGGATCTGGCCTGTGTCAGAGGCTTGTTAAGGGGTAGATGGGACACTGCTTTTCTTACATCCAAGGCAAGTTGCTTTTGATGCCTTCTTCCCTCTCAATCAAGTTGGAAAATTCAGATGAGCTGCACTGAACAGTTTGTTTTGTACCATTCATCCACAAAAATTGTGATGCGGCAGTGTCTGGGAAATGGACTGTTCTTGTTGGTAAGTAGAAGTTGTAAATGGAGAGAATGTAGCATAAAACTGTGGCAATGAAGTCACCAACTACATTTTCCAGATGGGCTCCTATATTGTTGAGAAAAGTCCACAGCTAAGCAGAATAAGGTCTCATTTGTATTTAAAATTAATCCAGATGTTGAGAAGCTAATGTAGCAGGGAAAGTGTGACTAGAAAGGAATAGTCTACATAGACCTGTGAGGAGAAATCGAATTTACCTTGGAAGAGGACTTGTTTTTTGGCTTCATTGAATTTTTCCCCACTTGTAAAAAAGTAACATTGCTTTATTTGTCTTTTTTGTCAAATGCTAAGGTAGGCAAACGGGGGTAATTTTTTGTGCAGTACTGCCAGAAGTCGGTGGGGATATTTGGGCTCCTATGAAAAGCAAAGACAACATACGTGTACTTACTTATTTGACTCATGTTAACCTTAGTAAGACCATCTTTTATGCATGGATCTTTTATATGGTGTTTTTAAGACTGACACACTGCATGATGCCTTCTTGGGACCATGTGTCTACCTTTAATCCATGTCACCCGTAGGTCAGGTCAGGCTCTACACCATACTGGTGCTAAATGGGTAAGACTAAAGTGATCCTGGACTGGTTCCAAAAGTATCCTATTAAACAGATGTACATATCCTTAGGCATATCATATATCTGACTGTTGCTTCTCTAGTCCTTAATGTTAGAGTAAACAGCATCTGACCTACTGCAGACCTAAGTCCTCCACTTGATGATCACTAGATATGGCTTTGGGTCAGTATCTTTGGTTGTACGTATCCTTTAGAGGGAAAAGAATCTTAAATGTTCCATTAGTGATAAAAAATCTGCAGTGGATCTTTCTAAAAATTGAATTATTTTCTTCAAGTTGGTACCTTAATTCATAGGTCTTTTAGCTCGTCATCAAGCATGGAAGCTTTGTCTGCTTCATAGTCCCATAACCCATGCATTTTAACGTGCCTAAGTCTTGATGTGAAATGTCTCACTACTTTGAAGGTCTTAGAGCTGCGTATTGATTCATATTACTTTCTCTCTGGTGTTTGGCAGCAGCCAGCTCATGTTCTGGAGAGGCTCCAGGTACCAGTATTTCTTATCTGTGCAGTCTGTTCAATTCATACAAATCTCTTAAAACGTCTTGCTAGTAAAAACTTTTGTTGTACTCCATATATACATCTGAGGAGATTTTGCCTTTCTCCCCAGTACATTCTCTCTGAATATTTGCTTTAAGTAGCCTAAAATCATTCATAGGTGCCCAATTTTATGCTGCTCTGCTTTGGATACATGATTTTTCTTAATTCTAATGTTACTGGGAAGCCTTAGCACTATCCCAATGTTACTGTGCTTGCAAACAGGCTGAGAAGCTGTCTGCATAACAGTTGTGTTACTGTAAATATGCACAAATACTGCACTTGCATAAAAGACAAAGCAATCAAAGGCACCATACACTATATTTTACACTTTTAAAATCCATACTATATTAGAAGATACCTGAAAATCAAAATGATTTTTACAACATCAGTAGAATTTAACAATGCTGTTTTGAAATTTTCATTACAAAGGATTTTCAGAAGTGGCTACTAGGGCTTGATTTTGTTCCCAATAAAGCAGATGTTGCTGAGTTGCAGTCTTCTGGGCTCGCAGACTGGGAAAACCTGCCCTAAAAAATATCTTTAAATGGTCCTTTAGGCTTGGTCCAAATCATAGATTGGCAAATAACCTGTCCTTGAGCAGTAGCCTGCACTCCGTGTTTCACAAGAATTGACAGAATTTTACAATAGGGAAATTCAGGCTAAACCATTTCCAGTTTTCTGTCTGGTTTTCTTGAGCAGTCATATTCCTTCTAAAAATGTTTGCCTTTACTCATGAATATTTTGGATATCCTTGAAGGTGGCATAGGTAACTCCCCCATAGGTGTTTCTGTTGACAGGCAGGCCAAGAGGACGTGTATCATGGCCATGCTACTGTGAATCTGACCGTTGTAAATGCAGAAGTTTATATGTACTGTGTGAGGAATAATTGTATGAAAAGTACATTCTTTTCCTTTTTTTTTTTTTTTTTACTTTGTGAAACACATGCAAAACAAGGGGTGCCAATTTCCTACCAGCATTTTGGGGATGGGACAACTAAGAGACTTCCCAGGTCTTATGCTTTGCAAGCTAACTTAGACTGGTATTTTTTTAATGTTCATGTAATTCACTTATGCCTATTTGTATTTATATTTCTTAAAAAAGTCTGAGGAATCTGAAGAAAAGCAGTGCATTGGAGAACTTCAACCCACTTTTGCAAATTCATGAAACTCAGCTAGTACGTGGGTTATTCAAACAGAATCTCAGCACAGAATCTTTTGAAATTTGCTCATCTGTCAAGAATATGCTATTTCATTTAAACTATGAAAAGGCTAAATAGATTCCATAATTTAGTAAATATTTTGGCTTCTGACAGCTCTTCTTTTTCTTCTACTCTACATTTTTGAGATTTTTTCCCTCCTTGATGTCATTTCTGATGAGACTTACAGGTGGAAAAAGAACTAATTTGGGAAAACAGTTAGGAGGAGAGTTTCTTGCAGTATTAAGTTCCAAAATCCTTCTTTTTCTTTTTTTTTTTTTTTTTTTTTTGTTTGTTTTTCCCTTTACATCATATAGCTAATTCTTATCATTTTGGGAAACTAACCCGAGTACTTGGTAGTGAGTAGTTGGATTGGGCCTCTTGGATTTGGGCCCCTTCTTTATATGAATGCAAAGCTGGAAAAAGTTATGTTGAATGTTTTTCTATGTGATGCATCAAAAGGTTCAGAAAAGGTTCATTTTTTTTTTTACCTTGAAGAATCGTGATTTGCCAGAAACTATGCTTTCAGAACCTGCCAACAGTCCATTTATTTGCCAGCATCAGAATGAAGCTCAGAGTTTCACTGAAAACATGTTTTTGTCTGCTAATGTAATGGGTGCTTATTTTCTGCATCTTCATGTTCCTTGGGAAAGCATCAGGGTTTCATTGTAAATCCATTATGTCTCTCTTGGTCAGAAATTATAAATGACAACTAGTCCCAAGGTAAAGAAAAGAAAGTATTATTTTGCAGAGTAAAAAGGGGTTAAATCACTTTTTATCATGAATGTCCTCCTGGTTATGACATATTCAATGTATTATTTAGTTTAAGTGCATGATTAAGATAGAACCAGGGTACTTCTGGGGAGCATTTTCACAGACGTTATACTTACCTCGTTCTGTGGTACAGAAGAAAGAAAAATGACATGTCCCTTTGTGAACCTATCCTTTTAAAATTAGGTTATAGATTATATAGTGGTGTGAGATCCTCTATGAATTTCTGGGTCAGAGGTACTTTGTTTTCTTTCTTTTATACAGCATACTCCTTGTATCTTTATTAAAAATTTATTTGCTGTCAATAATTAAATGCTTATTATTTGATCTTTAATGGGGTCATGATTCCCATATTCCCATATTAATGAAATAATGCAAAAGTAAAAAATGCCTTTCAGTTGGAAAAAGTACTTATTATTCTTTCTTTGTTCTGTGTAAAATAGTTTATCTTAAATTAAAAATTTTTAAAAAAGAATTTTCTTTAATCTTAGAATTAAATTAGTGCTAATTAGTTCTATTTTCTCTACAACATTCAAATGCTAAAGTCTTAGTCATTTCTTCAGAGTATTAATAGTGCCCTTTGGCTGTAATCAAGATTATCTTCAATTAAAAGCAATACAGCTAACTGAGTTACATTAACAGTTATTGTTCTCAAATCACAGGGTTAAGAACACAAATCTTGGGTGTTTTCAGCATGGGTACGTGGTGTGTGAAGTATGGACATTTTATTTACACATTAAAACTAAAATCCACTAACATATATAGTGTTCACTGATGAAATGCCTTCATATGTGTAATATATTCAAATGAAGCATTTTTTTAAAAATGGTGATGTAGACAGAATTTAAAGATACTGCAGTAAGCTAAGACATTTTTTGGATTCGGTCAATGTTTGAGTAGTCTCCCTCCCTGTCCCTGTACACCCCTCCCCCAGCACTTTTTACTGTAAACTCTGTAAATTATGGGGCATTTTCAATGAGTGAGTTCTGCTTGATACTCACAGCTGTTATTCTCCTTTGTGAAGAGTTAAAGAGCACTTGCCAGTCTGCAATAATTAATCTTATTTTATTAATGTTTTTTCTTAGTTCAGAAAATTTGTTATATACAGTAACAGTGGATTTCAGCTGAAAATAGAAGTATTTAATTCAAATTCCTTACTGTATTCAGTATGAATAAATGCTGGTCCCATAGAAACAGCAAAAAAAAAAGTTTTCATCCATACTCATAGAACATTTCTTTCTGGCTTCAGAAACTAAACACAGAATATGGGAAAATTTCATTGACACTACTGTGTTTACAAACAAAAAGTATAAACATCTTGAGCAAACAAAACTGATGAGGGGAACCATGCTTGCTTGTTAGCAGATTACCACCCCAATAGCAAAAATAGACTGTGATTTTTGTCTCAGTACAAGTTAATAACAGTTGGTGATATGAAAAAAAATCTTGAGAGTTGCAAAAATATTCTTACTGTATTTCTATATGCACCTGCCAATATCACTTCTGTAATGTATTCCAGACACAACAGAAAGCTCTGGGCGCTTCTTGTGGGCTCCAATACTTGACAGTTTTCATCAGTTTTGTTTAAATTTTTATTATTTAGGGGCTTTACCAAATTATAATCTGTTTATTATATTTTTATTTTTATTTAGACTCACCCATTACTAATCTGCATATCATCATGGTGGTTTCTCTTTGTTACTACTCTTCAGGAACTAATGACATAAATGGCATAACTAGACTGACACCGTCAGTAAACCATCTTAAAATTTTAGCAGGTTTCAAGGATTTTAAATTCTGTTTTCTCAAAGCATAAATGCAAGCAAGGGTTTTCTTTGAACTAACATTTGTATTCTGTGGAGCAAATACCCTTTTTGAATCTCAAAATGCTGGCACAGCCATCTTAGTTTGACACTGAGGCAATAAATCAAAAGGTATGGACAAAGATATGAAACCATGCCTTTCACAAAGAGCATTGTGTCTGTACATGCAAAAATAATTGCTTTCTTGGAATGTGACAAAAGAAAATTGAATATAAAATATGGTGTTAACAGACGACAAATCTAATTTTTAGAGGATTCCTTTTCTACCTCAGGAGGATTTTCTGAGGATTCATATATCTTTGGTACAACATGTAGCTAGGTATGCAGATAGAGGTTAATGCTTTCCTTCTTGGAGGAACATTAAAATTTGCTTAAACTTTCCCAGCATGTCACAGAGTTTGTCCCAGAATGTGACTTTTAATAAAAAGAAGAAACAAAACATACAGTCTGAAACAGAAAGTCACAATGTCTTCTTAGATTATCCTGTGATTTAGAGGAGACCAAGCAATCCTCTGGAAAACTATTAAACCAGGAATAGAGGAGTGAAGTACCTCTTAGTTTTACTCAATGGCCAGTATGTTGCTTACCTCTTTCTTAGGCCTCTCTCTTTTCTGCTCATAAGATAAGTAGAAATTTTAGGAATCAGATTTTATGCCCCTCCTCTCTGCTTATGGGAAATCCAGGGAAATGGACATATTTTATGCAAGTTCTGCATTTTTATATAAATGTATATATGCTGGGGTGGGAGAGTATGTCTACGTATTTATACAGTGTAGAGAAAAGGTTTGTCTGTGTGTGTGATTTTTCAAAAGACAGAAATGTATTAAACGTGAAGAAAATTTATAAGCACGTTTCCTTTAATGGGCATGCCCCTTAACAAAAGATACAAAACTTGATTCCACCTTGTGTCTGTCTGGTTTAGCAAGTTTTATCTCTTCATAGCTTTGTGGCTGATAAAGGCCTTGATACAGGTTACACACACAATCCTAGTCCTCTAAGTTGTAGTTGAAGTTTTATTATGAATTGTAAATCTTGAGCAGATGTTAGTCCAGAATTTCAAAGGCTGGTATCTTCTCTTTGTCTCTGCCTGTGTGTGACATCAGATGTTTCCAGAAGGAGAGTTCTGCCTTCAACTCTGCTGCTGGATTTTCTACTCAGAAGTAGAAAGTATTGGGAAGAGATAATAGGATACAGAGGCACTTTGGGGCTTCAGAGTGCCTGTTCCTGTATTGTTCATCTTTCACAGTGAGATTAGCTGATCTGGGAGTAGAATAGGCTATGTTTTGACCACAGTACAGTTAAGACTGGGATTTGTTATGTTAGGTATTTTCCTATTTATGCCAGGCTTGTTCTTTTTTTCCAGCAAGACATACCTTTATACTTATTTACGTATGAAAGTGTGAAGGACAGACATACAAAATACTTACTGTAGCAGTGATGTGTACTCAGGTGTTCCTGGTATACAGGTGTACACTCATACATCTTAGTGAACCTCAGATGATTTCCCTTTATGATACATGAAAGAGAATATGCTGCTTTTTAGTCCTATCAATTTTCATGTATTATTGTGCTGGGTAGAGGAAAGAATTACTGTTTATCTCTCTTCAGTTACCAACTGATACATCAGCTAAGGAAAATGGTCTTTAGTATCTCGATTAATTTCAATAGACATTCGATCTATCTAGAAAAAACTGCCAGGATTCCTCTGAATCTTGATGATATGTAAAAAAGAGGAGTAGGCCAGCAAAAAAAAAATCCTTTCCCCCCTAATTTCATCATGTAAAGAATGAGAAAATAATGTTTTGTCTCACAAATCTACATGAGCGGAAAATATAAAATTCAGAGTTCATTCTCTACAGAGAAATGAGGAAAAGAACCAAAGAGCTCCATCAACCCCTGGAGCTCTACTTTCAATTAATAGAGCTGTACATTAACTCCTCTGATGTTTTTACATTATGACATTCACAGTAAATTAAGGCAAAATCTGCTCTTCATTGAATTTTCAGTCTAATTTGAAATCAAAAGTAAATCAGAATTGTTTATATGTATGTGGAAAAGGTCAATCACTTTGATAGTATGTCACAAAGAACCCCCCTGGAAACCCAGTGCTGTCACCAAGTGTGGACTGTTGTGTGCCCAGCTGATGAGTTCACCCTGAATCCAGGCTTCAGGGGACGCAGCTTAGAAAACTCAGTGCAGTATTGTAGCATTCTGTATTTTTACTTTAAGTGAAGGATCTCTCTGTAGTAAGTTCCTAATATTTTTTTGATGTTTCAGGGTGTAGTGAGAGTGAGAGTGAAACAATTATTTCACAGGTATAGTTAGTGATGTGCAAGAAATTGTCTCAAATGGTTTCAGGAATTTGATTGACAAAATGAAACATGGTCCTGACATCAATTTGCTGAGATTAATTTTTAATGAATATGACTTTAAAAGCATATGCAAAATTAAGATCAGCCACAAAAAATGCATTTGGATATAGCATTTAAAGAATGATATACATAATGTATTGGATATTAACTTTTATAATCTATAGAAAACTATTCTTGTTGCTGGCTCTCAATTTCTGGGAGCTTTGGCAATGAAAATATTAATTACAAGCAAAGGAAAATGGAATTATGTATTTTTTTAATTAATATTACCTGTGTGCCAGATAATGGCCTCTTAAAATATTAGCGTACATGATTAGGGAGTTCTTTTACAGTCAAATCCTCTTATCTTCAATGCATCTTCTCTCTGAAGTTAAGGACTAGGTGTGTCTTGCAAAAAATGATTTGGCCAGAATTTTCCCCCGCGGTATTATTCATAATTTTGTACTCTTTAGATTTTTTCCCTTTTTTCTCTCTTTAGATTAATGGTATTCCTAGAGAAGATAATGAAAAAGATCACAGTGACTTCAATAACAAAGTGATAAGTCCTTTAACAAAGAGTGCATATAGCTTCATTAAGGATATATTAATTTATACTATATTCAATTATTTTGAGTCTTGATAAAACACAGTCCAGTTTGAGAATTTAAAGCCTAGGAAAAGAGCTGAAAGAATTGGATTTTCTACTATTGAAAAGAAGAGGAATCTTGGCAGTGGCTTTTCAGTGTCTAAAATGGTTATCATGCTAAATTACTCTCTCAGGTAGTCTGTCAGGTAAAGGTCGAGAGAATAGCAGCTTAGTATATGGAAAGATGTCTCCATTCAGAAAAACAATAAAGTCTCACTGTACAGATAAGTAAGCAGGTGAATAACAATTTCCATAAAGGAAGGAATGCAACTGGAGATTTTAAAGAACTGTTGGCTTTCCCTCGTAAATGTTTATTAAAGTACAGATGACTCTACCTCAAGTCATGGTATTAGACAAAGTGATCTACTGAGGTCCTTCAGATTCTTGTAATTGTCTGACTTGATGATTGCAAGAACTTATCAACAAAAAAGTTATAGAAAAAACTGTTCTTGTTCTGTTAATAAGTTTTGTGATTTTGAGGGAGAAATGCATTTCTCTCTCTTTTGCTATCTTCTTCTCTGTATTTTGAAAGTGGTGACAGCAATTTCACAACTTTCTTTTGATGATGATTTGTCCTTTAAAGAATTAGCACGATGTATGTTTGATTTTTTGATAAACCATGAGTGACTGTGCTCAAGATGTCTCCTCCTTGTTGTACACACAGTTGCACTCTGCTAGCAAAAATTGTCTCTATCATCTCATCTCCTCTCTCTACTTTAATAGCATTTAAAGGGAAGAAATGCCAAAAAATGCCTCACACTTCATAAGAGAAGACAAATGAACTGCATATAGTTTAATCTTCTCATTGACTGATAAGAGGAGTAGTTGATGGTATGGTGACTTCAAGTAGAGGCTGGGTTATTGCAGCTTATTTCTACTCAGAATAAAAATGAGATTTTCCTAGACAACTAATAGCTGAAAACTGGGGCTATTATAAGCTTGATCCTCTTTCCTAAGAAAAGGTGGGAGATCGATGGAAATGTTCTCTAGACCAGATATTGTTCTTTTCCTCCACCACAGTAAAAAAGATGTTTGGTTCCAAAGATGTACCATTTTTTTTCCTAGAGATCTGATAAGTGTCACTTAAAATTTATCACAAATTACTTTAGTAGCATCTTTGATGCAACTAGTGATGCTGTAAAAATAATTATATAATTTAGTTGATGATCTTAGTTAGTAGAAATGATTCTCTTTAGATTGTATACTTTTGGCAATAAGCAAAAGAATACTTGTGTTAACAGAACTGCTCTGCATAGCATGAAAAATGTGGCTTTATCTAAGCGTATTTGAGAACTCTGTATCTGATACAGCCATATTGAATTGAAGTGAAAAATCTAATTTTGTTATGTAATAGTAGAATACTTTCAAAAGGAAAGTAAGAGAGGGGGTGGGTAAGTGAATACCCTTAGCATAAAGCAACTCATGCATTATTAATCTAATTTCCTATAAAGTTTGAACAAAAAGCATGTTGAGACACTATTTTATGTTTCCTTGTTAGACTGTGTTCATAATGCCCTCTCCCATTTTATGTAACATATTCTTCAGCCTAAATAAGATATTCTTGAAGCCTTAGGATTTTCATGCTTTCAAAGCTCTCTGTTTCATTTCTAAATATTATAGATTTTGAAGCACAAGGGGCTTTAAGTTTAGTACCTCAAAGGCTGTTCGCCCTTTTAGATAACCCCCAAGTTGGCTTTCATATTTGCTTATTACCCAAAATTCTGCACAAGAAGCTTCAGCCTGTTTTACAATTAAAGGCTTTGATCATATTTACTGTAGCTTCGTAAAATATTTCTGCATTAATGTTACATGAGTTCACTTTCTGTATTAGGCTAGGAGTTTACCTGATACCCAGTATCTACATGAATCCTTTTCTAACATAAATATTAAACTTAAACATTTCCATTCTCCTCAATGGCCATAGGCAAGGAGGAGAGCTGCTCCTGTGAGCTGTCCCAGGATGCTCACTGTGAACAAGCTGCAGTCCTGTAAAGCAAGACTTTGGGATCAACCATTATCTCCATTCCTAGATAATCAAGGCTTTGTCTGGTTATTTGTTTTGTTTTTTACTTTAGGTATATTATGTGTCTGGAACCTGTACATGAACTTTAAGCTGTGGTACTGAGCAGCAGAACATACCCACATACTTAGGAACAGCTTTGATTCCGCTGTTTCAATCATAGCAAAAAAGTATGAGAAAGGCTTTTATATATTTGTTAAGAGGATTGCACTTATGCCGGTTTCCAATTCCTCTTTTTAGGAAGTTTTCTGATTTTTTTTTTAAATTTTATTTTGATTGCATGTTCGCAAGAGAATTACCTCAAGAAATACTGAAGTATGGTGAAGATAACTTCATGCTTTTTGTTCCTTTGCATAAGGAAATTGCTGAACACATAGTTTACTACATAAAATATAGCTCTGGTATAGATAACTTTTGAAAGAACTGTGCACTTTTTGTGAGAGACATACCTAAACAAAATTTTTATTGATTCCTATCCTAAAGTTCAATTAGCATTTTTTCAATGACACCTCCTAAGAACATGCCTATCTTTTGTATACTCAGAGCAGCTGATTTATTACCTTTTGTCCACTCGATCTTTCTGAATTATAAGATATTAGTCAATTTTTTGAAACTGCATTGACTGGTGAGATACTCAGCTAAACTCTATGTAGCTAGAAATTTTTGAGATACTTTATCTCTTTCATTTGGAAATGTTTTGAATTTCATGACCTTCATTAGTCTTACAAAATGTTCTTTGTGTTTTTTCTCCAGTTAGATATATGAATGCCATATGAGGTATGTGGGACATGAGAGTTCTTCCAGTTTGGTGAATAAACTTAAACTTTACTGGAGTTTAATCTTGGTAAAGTTTGTGACAAATTAAGTAAAAAGTCTGTACTTAGTATTCCTGCAATACTATTTCTTTTGTACAATAACTCTTGTCTATTTTGGATGTCTTGAAGATGACCAGGACTATCTTCTCTTAAATTAGTAAAATAATTTCTTATTATTTCTTTCAGTCGGGACTTAAACTTCCCAGAACATTTAACTTTTCATGGTTTGTTTGTTGTTTGAAATGGTGATTCCACTGGCATTATCAGAAAAATCTCCATTTTGAGTATATGGTATTTTTAATGACACTTCAGGTTTGGCATATATGGACACACACCCCACAAGGAAAATGCCCTTCTGCCCCAAAGAAGAGAAAAGCTAAGGAAGTGTTTCAGCATTCGCAGAATGGAATATTTTGGTATGCTTTGTCTTTACTACTTATATTTTGATGTTTAAACACAGAAAACTGGAATATACTGCTCTTACTGTTCTGACACAAATAGAAAATCCTTCATACAAACTATTTCAACCAAAAATTTGAAAAACAGTCATTTATAGAAAGTGTCACATACAAACTAATACATTCATAGAAATGTTTCAGGAAATTTTTTCCTGGTTCTATTGCTTTTCAGTGGGGTACTGACAACTTCAAACCACTGGGAATCAGACTCATTCCTTGTATTTAGCGTTCTGTAGTCTAACGATTTTCCAGCTACCAATTTCCCTTCTGCTTGTAGCCTTAAAAAATGTTCCTTTCTGTGTGGAAGGGAGGCAGTGAGCTGATTCTCTAGTACATCTTTCCTTGGACTGGGTCCACAATAGCAATTGTATAGAAATAATGTAGGAAACAAATTTCAATATGTTCCTCCACCCTTCTGATTATTTCTAGTTGTTCTGACATAGGTATTGTCCTGAGTTCCCCAGGATTGTATTCTCTTGTGAACAGTACCTTTTCTCCTTGATCCTCCTCATTTTTAACACTTTGCTATTCACCAAAGTACACAACTCTTCTGCCGCTACTGAGATTTTAACATATACCTTTGAATCTCAAAAACGCAGTTAAGTTCTCAATAGTAATGAATTAGTGATCAGGACACAGAATATTTCCCTCTTTCTCATCTTCATATGATTTTCTGACATCAGTCCTTTCACTGACTTCAGCAGTTTGTTCTTTACATTATTTATACTTAAGAAGGGAATAAGTCTAGCCTTAGACTTTATCTCATCTTCAATGCTAGGACTGATATTCTTACTTGTTTTTTTACCAATTAGTTTTGCTAAGTGCACCTTTCCACAGACCATTCCTCCTCATCTCCTATGCTGTAACTTGTAAACAAATTCAATCTTTCAATTTGGAATGCTTCCAGAAGGAGATGACATTGGTCTTCTGTATCATATGATTCTTGCTTATGTTACTGGTCATATTTCTCCCATGAAAACTCTTTTGATTAATTCTTCTCATTAGTCAACTACAGGAAGCTTAAAAGCTTAGGTTGAAAGCCAGTACAGAAGCAAAAGATATCTAGTTTGCAAGTCACTATTTTCCCTTGAAAATATCTGATTTTCTATCAGGTTGTCATTTGAGGCTGCTAGAAGTTTTTATTACTTAAGGTTAATTGCCTCTAGCACAACAATCTCAGATTTGTCCCGAGAATTACTGATAGCATATGCTTTCCTTCTGAAATAAAATTATTTTTCTGTCAAAAGAAATGTGACAACTATTTAGTGTTTCTTTAAAAAGTAGAATAAATGGCATCAGGACTGGTATTCCTCTGCCTCCTAGTTCTGTTTTTTCACCTTTCCTAAGGATATTGTTTTTGTGTTACTTGCTAAACCTCCTTCTTTACTTTGACATGCCAGTTGAAACTCTCATACATTAGTCTGATAAATATAACTAGTTGCTTTCTTGGGAGACTAGTCTTCAACTCTCATGCCTTTATGAATGCTGGACTGCAAAAAGACCTTGGAGTGTTTTTAATTCTTCTGTTTACGCAATTTAGACATAGATTGTCTTTCCGAATACTCACATAATCGGAAGTTCTTTTTTGTTATTTGTCTGTGTCCTTCTCATGTGTGTCTGTGTCTGTCTCATAGTATACTAGTTCATTAAATGCCTCTGGGAAGTAGGCTGCTGGAAATCCATAGTCCTGTCTAACTGCTTGCAAATCTTTCCAAATGGTTAATGTGTTTTAAATAAATTACTGTAATATGACAGGTAAGGGTAAGATAATAAACACCATTGTAACTAATTTTTGTTTCTGGAAATACCTTTCCCAAAAGGTATCACCAGAAGGTGATAGTCAGTGACTCTTGCCTCAGCTGTGATGTAATTCTGGAATTTCCACTTCTGTTCTTATCCATGGAAGGGCAGCATAAGAACATCATGGTCCCAGGGCTGGCAGCAGTAAGACTGATACAGGTTTTGATTGACTGTGGCTTCTGCCAGAGCCCTGTGTTCACAGTTCCAAAGCATGTGGAGGGCAGAATAGAGTTGTCACTGACATCCCCATCATATTTGCAATTAGTAAACATGTTTCTTGTGCATTCCAATGATTTAGGAATGGGAAAATTTATTTTTCCTTTGAACAAAAGCTTCTGAAGATTTTCTGAAAAATGCCTGATTGGAAGTGTGACAAATTAAAGACGTTTGGAATTTTTCTGAAGAGATTTTCAGATGTTGGGCAGATGTTATTGTTTGCTGACCTAGGACTTTGCAGAAAGACAGAAAATAATGTGGTGCTCTAAGAAAACATTGATTACACACACTAAATATCCCTGGTAAAGGATTTCCCTTATGGCTTGCACTTCCAGGGTTATGGTTAAACGAACACCCCGTGTCATCAAATATACAGAAGGTGCCTTTCCCACTCTGAGGGGATGATCCTAGCATTTAAGTAATGATTTACTGCTGCTTTTATTAGAACAATTATTGGTTATTTCAGACTTGAAATGGGCAGATTAAGCTCTGTGAACCTCACAGCTGAAACCTCACAACACTGGCAATTTTCAGTGATTAAAGTAATTTACTTTATCTATAAAATGTAAAGATATTTCATAATAGCCATACAGCAAGTACAGGGAGGTGTAGTTTTCCTGGAGATAATCAGACCTCTGGGGATAAAGGGTCCTGGCTGCACCTCATGCATTGCAAGACCCAGAGGGCTTTATTATCTGATGATTACCACACCCCCATTTCCATGTCTTTTTGCTTAATTAATCACAGTAACATTATTGCCCAACTTCAGACAACAAAAATAATGAGAGAGGCTTTAAAAGATTCAAAGACCAGAGGAAAAACAAGAGATCCCATAGGAAAGTACCCATAGTGAAACTGAGGTTTACAAATCACTGAGATCTATTAAAAATGATGCTTACATTTTGTAAAGTGCCTTCTTTAATATAAATATAATTATGTTTTAAATATTGTAAATGTGTATATAGAATATAAAACATATACTTGTTTTGATCAGAGGAGATGAAATATTATTTTTAGGATAAAAAAACCCCTTTAAAATATCACTGTCATAACATTTAAGATTATAGCCACTTGCTGTTTTATTTCCAAAGCTTGCCATATCCCCTGTGTTGTCCCGTATTTGGTCCAGGTACAGTTCCATGTCCATTCTTACTTCTTTTTCTGCCTTTATAAATTAGCAGTTGATAGAAGCATCCAGTTTATGAGGTCAAATCTAGAGTAAAGTCTTCAAGTATTACCTGTCGGAACTCCTTCAGAAATCTGCATAAGCACATATGATTAAAATTCTACTATATTCTAATCTCTTCTGTTAATATATCCTTCTCTGCCACACTTGACAGTTGTTCATACTGTACCTCAGTATAACTGTCTGTAAAATAGGTGCCTGATTTTTTAAAAAAGCTGTGTGAAACATAGTTAGTTTACCTGCTGATGCTGTTCCTTACACTTAATAGCATTAGCTTAGACTGTGGCCAGAAGTCTTTTATTGTAGCTTCACTCCTATCACAGAAGGTATTGCCGCAATATTTGTGGCATATCACTGATCTTGTCCTGATTCTGCATTTAACAAACTCATTGCTTTTCATAGCATTCATTAAATATTTCTAATATTTTGAGTGAAATAGGACCAACCTTTCAATAACTGTAAGCTACTCGTTTTGAAGTAATAAAAGTTGCAAGTCAAGGAGACAAGGTTTTCTTGAGCATTGAGATTTCCAGATTTTTTTTTCTGTTACTCAGAGTATACCAGATCTTCACAGCACAACCTCTCTTCCTGTATGCTTTCCAAAATGGAAGCTGATTGGAGAATTATGCTTCCAAAGCTGTTTCAGAATTTTAGTCATGGATGTTGAGGCCTAGTAGTCTAAATTGGTAGACAAAACGAGTTTTAAAATGATGATTTCACCTTTACACTCAAACGTAAGTATGTTTAGGTACATACGTGGCTATGGTCAGCTCCTGGGAATGCCCTTGAGTTAGGGTAGAGAATGTGTCAACCTGCCTCCTTTAGACAGGCAGCTAACTATATTCAACTAAGATGTGGTGGTCAGAAGAAAGGCGAGATTATTTCTGATAACCATGCTTACCTCACCACTTATTTGAAGTGGAGGCTGAGCCTTCTGGTTTGTAACTAACTGTGATAATATCAACTGTTTTTATCTCACGGTGGTTTTAAAACTGGCCTGTAGTTCCATCAATGGAAGAATACATAAGGAGATTATAAAATTTATGTGTGTGCACTACAACAATATCCCTTCCCTTTAAATTCCTTTTAAAGTCTCTCATACAGTGCATTTAAAACTTCTGACTAATATGTCTGAATTGTGCTCATGAATTTATCATCTTTGAGATAAATAAAAGCCAAAATTTGTTAGGGCAGTTGTCAGTATGTATACCTATAGGGTCTATGATTCCTCATTTAAAACTCTGTGGTTTTTGGTGCCAGGGATCTCAGCATCAGAAGCAGAAGATAAATAACGTAGCAGGACCTAATTCAAGTTGAGATCACCTTTAGTCTCCCCTGTTCGTTATTTGATAGCCAATAAGCAGAACATCCATTCACAGGAAAGATTTTGTGATGTTCTTGGCTCCAAAACCTGGTCATGATAACTCTCCTGCACTGATGTAGTTGTGACTGTCATATGCTCTGTTGTCAGAAAGGCAATATTTTGCTTTTAAGTCAGTTTAAATTGTTATGCTGGAGAGCAACATGAACCAGTTAAGCCAAAATAAATGTCTAGCCATGAAAATCTGTAAGTGGCCCATCAGATCCTCTAACATCTACATACGCTCTGCTCCATTTTGTGATTTCATCTTAAATCTACATTTTGATGGGCATCTAGAATGAAAGAGCAATGAAGAAATTAATGAACTAAGATGAATACTGCACACCTGATTGAACAAATAACTTTTATGTAAAGGAAAAAATTCAAAATTTCCTTTATTAAAGGAAAAAGTTCTGAATTGCATTCAAGTAATGTTCTTAAAAGCTCTAACATGTGCTGTAGAATCTAGGAAAAGGTTTTCAAGGTACTTATATTAGCCAAGTAGTGGATTCCATTGATTAATACTGGTTCAGTCTGTTGGGATAGAATAAAAAATTAAAAACAGATCAACAATAACAAAAAAACTCAACCTCAACACAGGAAAAAAAAAGGAAGGGAGAAGTTACAGTCAGTTTTGAGAAATATGTGTATTGGTATTTTCAACATCAAGTTCTTAGACTATCCATGTCTCAGTAGGTTTCAAATTACTGTAGTTTCAGATTTAAACTTTCTAGTGACACTAATGTTTATTATTCAACTGCACAACAAAACAATTTTATTTAATTTCTTTTATTTCTGCAACAAATGTGGTCAATGTGAAATGTGATTTTTAAAATTTAGAATATTTATGTAGGTTTTAATTGCAGAACATAAACACGCACCTCTCCTACCCCTCCAAGCCCTCTAAGTTTACAATTTATGCATAGAAAATAGTGTATCATTAAAGTAATTTTGCCCTAAACAGCACTTTTGCATGAAAAAAAAATCCAACTAAAGATTTTTAAACACCTCTGATCTATTGGCGAAGACCTATAGTTAATTTCCCAGGAAATCACTGATTTCTGAATTCTGCCATGTGAAATTTGTTGGTTCAAACACAAAGTATACGGGCACTTTTTTTGTTCCTCCCTCTACAGATGTCATCAAAACCTTTTTCAGAAAGCTCAAAGCGCAGCTGATACAAATCCTTTTCCCTTTCAGAGTCTTTCAACGATAAGATGTACTGAAGTCTGTATCTGAAAAAGTTCTGGGATTCTAGGGAGAATATCTACAATGGTTTCTGTTTTCAGACAGGAAAATTGTTATCTTGCACTGTCAGCTAATATAATGGTCCGATAATGATATAATGCATCTGAAGAATTTCATATGGATTTTTTTCTCACGTGATTGCTGAACTGATGTTGAAAACATTAGGCATTTTCTAAAATTCCATCTGTATGTTCTCAAATGCATGCTTCCTTAGCTCCAAAATGCTGTATATATCATACATATTCAAAAACACAGCTGAACACGTCCCATAGCTGAAGGTCTTTCCCAATACCTAGTCATTGGTTTTGGAATTTCTTTTTCAAAGGAAAATGATTCATCCTGACAGTTGGCTGCATGTGGAATTAGATCCAGGTTGTTTTTGCTAATATATGTTTTCAAGCAAACACAACAGTGGGCCACAAGTCGAGAATCTGGTAACTCCACTGTGATGCCTTCCTATCTCCATCTGCAGTTCAGAGAGTGCTATGGTTTAGTCAAGGGGTGATAGTAGACAGGGGTCAGGACATGGATTCAGAAGGGGGAAATTGGTGGAATTTGGGGCAACAGTGAGAAGAAAATATTTTTCTCTATAAATTTGCAGAAGTTGAACCTTTGTGAATGAAGCTCTTTCAGAAATATTAGCTGGATATAAACTATGCATAGAACCCAAGATGCCTGACCCCCCTCTTATTTTCTCAGAATATAGTTGATGGACCCCCACGTCCACTTTCAGTCTGATAGTTTAAAAGCTTTAATACCAGAAAACAGAGATTGGGAGAATGTGTAGAAATTCATACTATCTCCATTGCCACATCTTTTTGCAAATAGAGAACCTTGAAAGATATGCAAATCGTCCATAATTATACTTTTAGATGGTTGCTTAAATACCTGTCTTTTTCACACTACAGGCACAAAGTTAGTATACGTCAGATATGCTAATAAAAACAAATGTCTACAGTTTCTGGCAAAATAAAAGCTCTGGTAGTTTGCTATACGTACTATATACAACTCTTAGGCAGTGTCACAGTGCCTACTGAGAGGAGCTTGGATAAAGCTGCTACAGTATCAAGATTAAGGCTATTTTATATTCTTTGATTTTTATTTTAATGCTCCCTGCATTTAAATTTCTGTATTACTAATTTTAGCTGATATATTAATACATGTATCTCAGCTAGTTATACATATGATGTGAAACCCAAGTAAAATACCAAACAGGATGTATGATTCTGTAATTCAGTAACATAAAATGTCTTTTCTATATTAGTAGATTTGTTCACAGGAATCAATAGGATTTGCAAAGTATTTAACTTAAGAACTGACTTTATCTTTACAGAATCTCCTTAATTATAGGTGATAGTTAATGAGAAGCTAAAATTCTCTCTTTAAATTTTGGATTTTGTCACTTAAATCTAAAGTGACTGCTACCCCTTACACATACTTACTACTTTTAATATCATTACTGAGAAAACAGTTTCAACTCTCTCTATATTAATGGCGACAGAATCTGACCCTCCGTAAATGAGAAATGAATTTTCATAAAAATTCATGGATGGTGAGGATGTGAGGCTTTCTGCCTTTTTACTAGCTAGTTTTGTAAAAAAGCATATGAAAACCATCCCTCTCATTTCAGGATATTCCATCATCAATGGGTAAGGTACTTGGAACAAGTAGTGGATTACTGAATTCAGGATTGTAGATTGTCTGACCTGAAAAGTTTAGATCTGAGCTTTCAGTTTTGATCTAACTTGTAATTGACCTTCCAGAATGTGTAACTTGCCTCCAGCACAATATACCTATATTCTGTCTTTAGTTATATTCTTATTCTTCTGAAAGTACTCTATTACATATTTTCTTCCTAATCAGACACTCATTTAGTATATTTCATCTGTGTCTTTCAAATCTTCACCTTCCTCAAATTAATCACAGATCAAATTAATTGTACTTGGTAACCTGACACTCTTTATCTTAATTATCTTATCATTAAACCTAGTGATTTGAGAGAAGGTTTACCACCAGGTTTTAAACCTTTCTTGTATGGTGAAGAATAATGCAGTCATCAAGGCTATCATTGCACTTTTAAGCATTTTAATAATATTTTTCTCAGTCTATTCAACTCTCAGATGAATATTATATCTTTTACCTCCCAGGCCTTGCAACCTTGGATAGAGAATATGGATAGAGAAAGTGGGTACAACTGAGCTATTTTACTGTCTTGATATGAAGCTGGGTTACTCTGCTATTGGTATGTAAGTACTTAGTGCTATTTGGCTTTATGTCTTCTACTATTTACTTGGGTTTTCATATTAATACTTTTTAATAGTTTTAAGGAGGAGATAAATGAGTCCCGAATAATTATTAAAGATTAGTTACCTCAGGTTTTTTAAAAGTGAATGACAGCTCCTTGATAAAAAACAGAAGTGTGAGTCCTATTTAGATTCTCATAGATAGCACAAAGACCCTTCCCTGTCCTCCCAATAGGATCTATGTATAAATCTGTTTTTTTTCCTCCTCATTCATGCTGGAAAGTAGGGAAAATATCTAAGGAAGCTCAGGCAAAATTTATACTGTAGGAATATCTATTCTGTATATTACTGTCCCTGAACTTATATTTACCCCAAAGCAAATTCCTACAGTTCTTCTGGAGACCAGAAGAGAGAGAGGTTACTACCAGCATGGAGAAACTTTCTGCCCACCCAAAGTAGAATCTCATTTTGTAAAAGAAAGGAAAGGTAAAGGACTTTTTAGAGGATTATATGTTTGGGAACTTCCGAACAGAATATTTGATGTCTTCTTCATTATGTTCATCTTATCAGTTAGAACTACTCATACAAATTTAAGCTCTTGTTACTCATGGAGACAAACTATGATCTTTCTCTGCTCTTTTCACTGCAGCTCATTTTAGTAGTCCTGCTCATATCATATGAGAATCAAGCAATACTTTTTCTGTAGTAAGCACCAAAGAGTTCCCACCATAGATGCACTGGTTAGTGTAGTGGTGAAATTATAGCTTATATCCTTGGGACCACAACATAGGTATCTACTCTCCCAGCCATGTTTGGGTTTTGGTGATGCTAAAACTTACCTAACTTTTGAGATTTCTGAACAGACAGATAGGTCTGTAAAGGTGTTTTTCAGACAAAGTTACAATACCCTTAGGCCTGTCCTAAGTGTTAACAGCATTAAAAAAAAAGGGGGAAATCCATAAGCTCTGGACAGTCTAAGAGTG
This sequence comes from Scolopax mira, assembly GCA_004320125.1. Classification (NCBI taxonomy): domain Eukaryota; kingdom Metazoa; phylum Chordata; class Aves; order Charadriiformes; family Scolopacidae; genus Scolopax; species Scolopax mira. The sequence goes on from BJBW01002465.1 coordinate 102,653, forward strand.
CAATAGGGAAGGCAATTTGGCAGGTGAGGCATTCTTGGGTAAAAGCATAGAATGCTGAACTGCAATAGTTGGACAGGTCTCTGTGGGCCATCAAGAACACATAAAGACTGCCAACATCTCTTATAGATCTTTTCACAGATCCTATTACAATTCACAGCAAAGTGATCCTCTACCTGTCTTTCCTGAGGGGTCCAATTAAGGTAAGGATTTATTCAAGACTCATACTGACCTGGGGCTTGTACAGTGCAAATCTGAGAGGAACATGATGGTTCTTTCTTTTTATCTCAAGAGTACTCCCCATGCAAGAGTTTGTGCCAGCAGATAATCTGAGAAAGGATTTTCTAGTTGAGAATTCTCCCATTCACTGCTTTATAACTTGTTATACTTCACATAATTATAGAGAGAGGGAAATGAACTTATTTCTTTCATCTCCTAATGGCTATCCAGACAAATGTCCTCAGACTCTGAAAAGGTATTTGAACCAGGATGCTTTGCATGTCAGATGAATATTCCAAATGCTGGTCTACCAGGAAGATGTGCCTTTTGTTGTCTCCCAAGAATAATTTGTCCAGCTTTCCTTTCTGTATGCTAATGAGCCCAATTTTAGGGTATGAATTTCATGAGATGTCAAAGAATGTAAAAATAATGGTATATGACCTTGTATTTACCCTAAAGTAACCTTGTAAGTGTGTATATATATATATACATCTCACATTTACTTAAAATATGTCTCTTGGTTCCTATGCATTGCTTGTTTATGATTGTTCCATAATTTTCTTGTGGAAATGTTGATCTTCATGGGAATTCCAGAATTCATAAGCTATGAGAAATAGGTAGAAACTACAATGCCAACTGTAGCCCCACTATTTATGGGTTGGAATAAGACTGTCTACTTGCACTTCTGCCTGAATCAGACTCTCATCATTGCTGTCTGTATATCTCTTTTCAGTCATTTGTAAAGATACATGCATGTGAAAATTGATACACTTGCACTGGTGTCACAGTGATTACTTATAGATTGTGCTTATTTGTAAATTGTATAATCAGTGAATCTCAGCCAACAGAATACACCTGACTGAGCTACAGAAACACAAGAACAATTTATTGTGAGCAGCCCCTCAGTCTGTAGGATGCATAAAATAGCAGTGCTATAGCTGTGAATTTAAGCACAGGTGGTGGTAATGTTCATATCAGAACTGCTAGCACAATTTCCTGGGCTAAGCAAAAGAGGTATGGAATGCTGGTCATGCAATTGTAGGAACACAAAAGGCCCAGAGTTTGTCCTCAATTAGATATCATCAAGACTTCAAAAGCATTAGCAGCTATATATTACCTTGGTAGCAATGCAACACTGTTTTGCTTTATTAATAATAGAATAGTAATGAAAGAATGAGTAACATTGTAGTATAAACAAATACAGAGCGTACCAGGAGAGATGGATAAACAAACCAGAATTGTTGTGATATAAGTAATTTATTTCTCCAGATTGAATATTCAACTAAAATGTAGAGTTTGCAGTTTGGGTTTATTTCTGCTAGTTAAATGCAAGTTTATTTAACTTTTCTTATAATACTTCAGTATTCATAGTCTTATTTTAATGTTGCTATATTTAAAGAATGAACTGTGAGCTTTGTAATTTGCAGTTAGTGACATTTGGATTTCTTAAAAATAAGTAGAGAGCCTTATCAATATAGAATAAACATTAAGATTGTAAAGAAAATAATTTGTCAAAATCCTTGCCTGTAAGTAGGCTGTACTTGGAGGCTTTATTGGCCATATTATCTTGGTGATTTAGGGGAAGACATATCTGCTCAAGGTAAATAGCTTGAAAGCATATCTACCTGAAACTGAATCTGTTTATGTGTAGGTGTATTTGGGGCCTGCCTTGGGCTTTCTGGGCTCATTGCAGAGCCTGAGGCAGTGTCTTATATAGGAGCAATGTTACTGAACCAACTTATTAGTTACTACTGCAAGAACATTAGGGTAAGCATGTATCACTGAGGTGACTTTAATAAGCTCCTACCTGTACCGTGGATTTACTGAATACCAAGTTGTTCAGCAGGATTGAAAGACTTGAGCTTTCTTATACATTTTTTATTCCTGGAAATAAAAATTCAGGAGAAAAAAAAAAAAAAAGGAATTACAAAATGCTAATACATAAAGCCTATTAGACACCAGGTAACTGATCCTGGCAGCAGAGGATCATTGTACTGAACTTTGTACCTACATGTGAGCCCCTATGAATCAAGGGAGGCCTGCTGGGGCTTGGAAGGATGTCATCACAGTTACAGAGTGATTGTCAGACATCAGATTTCACAGAATCCATTTTACACTGGAGTTATGGGTCACAATAAACATTACTCTGTTCTGTAGATATGACTTGATACCAATACGAACCTATGATTTTTTTAAAAAAGGCCACGTTTGCTTTGCCAGTAGGTGGTACACCAAAGAAAAATTACCACAAAATCCATATTTTGGGTAGACCTCTAGTTGTAATTCAAACAAACAAATTAAAAAGGTGTAGCTTATGTCCCACATCTGGTTATATGCATTAATGGTACCTCTGAATCAACATCTCTCATAATCTGCATTAATCTTTAAAGTTTATCCTTTTGCTGATACTTAAATTCATGTAACAAAAATCTTGAAAGTCTATGGAAAAACAGGTTCCAAAGAAAAAAATATCTTCTTATGTATTGTGTCTATCAATATGTCAAGACAAATCTCAAAGAGCCAACAGAATGTCTGTGCATCTTTTAGATTCTTCTTTAATCTGATTTTACTTCCTATTATAAGAGAATAAATAATGCTTATGTACAATGAGTATCTGCTGTGTCATGGTGAGTGACATCAGAAAGATGATTCATAAGAATAGCTGTACAATTAAGAACAAATAATTTTTTTCAGAAAGTCATAGAAAGATGATCCTCTTTTAGTTAAAGGTATGGACTCATAAGAAACTTGGTGGGGATGTTAAGATCATTAAGTAACCTAAAAGACTCCCCTGAAGTCCTATAAAATTTCATAATAAATGTAAAAGTAGTGAACACTTCTAGTAGAAAATAGCAGTGAAAATGCAGAAATATCATGTGAATATTGCAGAAATATAAAAAGTTTTACAAAAGAAAAACAATTTTTTTTATTTTATCCCCATGAAAGGTATAATTAAATTTAAAAAAATATTAAAAAAACCACATGCTATTAAAAACAATGGAAATACTTGCATAGATTCAGAGGCTGATTTTTAAATCTCAATTCATTCTTCAGGTCCCTTTTTAAAGCTGTTCTTTGTCATGATGTCAGAAATAATAATAACATTTTAAAATACTTAGATTATACAGTTGTTTGAACCCATGCTTCTCGTGCTCACTTTTTGCTTCCTAGAAGAGCCTTCCTTTCTCTATTTTAAGCATTCTGGGGAAACTTCCACTTTGATGGTGCAACAATAATAAATGAAATGCAACGGAATCCTTTTCTAAGCCTACAGTTCTTGAGTGTTATGACAAAACATATGCTAATGGAGTGTTAGAGCTTACTGGAAGTTCTTAAAAAATACCATCTGCTACGATTTTTGCAGCTGAAAGTTATATTCAACAGAGGCAAATTTTTATATGCTCAGTCTAGTGCATGGAAATATACTCCTGGAGTTATAGTTTACCTAAACTATGCAAAACATTTTCTGCATGTAGTTACTTTTGAAGGTCTAACCTGAGATTTCAAAGATGAGACTGATACTAGAAAGGGAACTGCTCTACATATGATACGCAAGTCCACTCTTAAAGTAATGCATTGTTCAAAAAAAAGGCCTCCTTTTCACTTGAATACTTGGGGACGGTCTTTAAGTAAGTAAACTAAATGAACTGAAGAGAAACAATGTATTTTGCATCTGACTACTCAGTGAATCTGTGTTCCTCATCTGTAACAGGTAGCATTAATGCTTAAAACCAGCATGGTTGATAAAACCACCTCCACAAAAAGTATTTATGATTTAAAGTAATAGCACATGATAAAAAAATCACAGCTTTGTCATAATCCAGATCATTTTTTAGGTGTAAATTTGTCAATAGATCTTTTGAAGACACCAAAATAATTAGTTTAATTTGTCAATAAAAACCAGAAAAAAAAATAGCTCTGCAACTAATTTACTGAAAAAGAAAGACTTATCTATTATTTCTTTTTAACAAACTTTGACCACACTCAGTCTAGGGAGCTCCATACAAAAGATATACAGGACTGGAAAAAAATAACTGATTAAATTTTAACCAGCTGCTGGGCAGATAGTTTGCCTGAGGCACTTTTGTCAGTTTCAAAGGGTCCTTTTATTAATTTTGCATTTTGTATTTTGTTAGTGGAAAGAGCTAGCTCTGTTGGGACTGCCAAAAGCTATAGGCAGCGAATCTTACAGCAGCAAAGAGGAAGCTGTAGAGCATGCCAAGTAGATTTAGCACACTGAGCACTCTAAATTACATTTGTTTTATCAGTCCTAAAAATATATTAACTTCAGGTGTAAGTTCTTTGAATAAAGCCTTAAAGCTAGTACGTCCAGTTCCTCCTCTGTTTATATATGGCTTTTACTTTGTCTGTAAAAATAAACCACTGTAACCTTTGCCAAATATCTACTCATGTAATTTGAATCTTTTCTTCTGATTGTTGACACATTCTTTGTTGGTCTGTGTTCTTACTCATGTTGATATTATGTTCTTACTGGGTATTGGAAGTCTTATCTAGATCCTTCCACTCTCCAAGACATTCAGGTATAACTTTTATGGTCAAATATATTGATGTCGAAACAATATTTAAATACACATGTTCCGCTTTCATTTCAATGGAGCCCAATATCCATGTCAACATGTGGAAAATGCTGCATTGCTCAGACAATTTATGAGCCGAAGTTAGAACTCAGGGGTTAAATGGAAAATACAAACCTCTCTTGTGATGCTGGGAATTTCACAAGTTCCACTCAGGCAGCTTCAAACAGCATTAAACACAAAGGAAAAAAAGTATACCCTCAGGCTAGAATTTGCAGAAGACTTACCTGCAGTAGAATGGAGCTAAAATTAAGCCTGAAGACAAAGCATTTGGGCTTACGTTTAGAAAACTGAATGGCAAAGTACATATTTTTAGAGCGTATCATACTCCTTTTCTAGTTTCATTGCATTTTTTAAGACAGCTTTTTTTCTTCCCAAGCAAATTTCTTTATCCCAAATCAATATATGATGGTGTTACTACTGCATTATTTAATGTCTTCAACAACTATTTTTGTGTGCAGTCATGTGTTGGCTAACCTCATTGGTATCACTTATACATAAGGAGCATGTTCTTGCTGCCACTGAAGTTACCAGTAAATCTGATAATGGCAAAATTAACTTCATGGTAGAAAACTGAGCTCAAAGTAGTTAAAAAAAATAATTATATCCATGTCTTTTTCCACATAATGTTTAGTCAGGTTTTGTGTAGTATTTTAAGAAAATTGTAGTTTAATATGCTTTGTATTACCTCCTAGGTTTATCTACCATGTATGAGTGAAAAAATAAAAATTAAAAAAAGGAAATCTTTAAATTGTACCAGTTCCTCAATCTGTAGGTAAATGAAGTTCTACTCAGGAAAGTAGCAAGTAAGAAAAAAAAATATAATTAATTGCTGGGACAACTGGGACTCTGAACTAAATCATGCTGTGTGAAAACATTGAAATTAATTATCTTCCAAGATTCCATCTGAGGGTCTAGCTGTGGTTTGGCAAGTGCATAAATAAATGCTTAGCTTATGAGATATAATATTTCTGTGAAGTTCTCGGCTCTTGCTCAAGTATTTTATGGAACGGGGGGCAGATACCTGCACGTTTATGTTGTGTTCATAACGTGGAGTGATACTAGAATCTTCAATGCTGGCTGGAAACACCAAGGTGAGCTTGAATTCTGGAAAGCATGTGGCTATGCTGATAGAGCGATGTGTTCCAACTCTCCTATAAAATTAGGCAGTGGAGTAGCTACTAGCCATAAGAACTTGTTCCGAAATCAGAATAGGTTCTTTATTTGACATTATCAATGAGATAATCTGAAAAAAACAGAAGTCAGTTCTTTCTTTCATAACTGCATGTGCTCCATATTGCTTACAACAAGGGACAGTTGCTGATGAGAAGAGCTAATTCTGTAGTCACTGTGGAGCATTGGGAATGCCCAGGAATACAGTAAATTGGCTTTTGAGTAAGCAGAAATTTATATACTGTGCTTAACATTTTGTTTTAGCTAAGTCATGCGTACATCTTGGAGGTTCAGTAAAATAATATCTGCCACAGTGTAAACGCAATGGACTCCTTCAGTTCCACTGAGGTTGTACCTTTTAAAGTCATGAGGGGATCATTCCCCATTTGTAAATGAGCAAGTCAGTACAATTCCAGACTGCGGTAATGTTGGAGAGCAAGGTTTTTTTCATATTTCCTGTCCTTTCCTTCCTCTTTCTTGTCTTTAGAGAAGTAGTTCTTTGATATTAGAATAGAATTTGTGATTTCAATTGAGTGAAATGATTTATTTCTATGTTGATTAATTCTCTGAGGGAAATGTTATATTTTGGAGCAATGCTAATGTTATGGATGTAAAAACAATTCTGTAAATTTTCAGTCATATGCTCACTTCTAATGTTCTCTCTATGGTATATTATTTACTAATGAATGCCAGATCATGGTCAAACTTATACCAATTAAAATTCACCACAAATGGCCAGTTTCATAAACTTGGAGCCATTATTACTGAAAATTATTAGTGAGTTTGGACCTCACTAATTTTGTATGTTCTCAATTTACATGAGGCTGATGTATGACGTATCCTCTGGCAATAAAAGGACATATATTCAAAATTTCACGTAAGACTGATGCTGAGGATCTGAGGATCAGCCATCCTCCTTACCTCTCTGAAAGTATGAAAAGGTTCTTGACCAGATTGCAAGTACTTTCCACTCTGCATTGCTTTGAGTTGCCCATATTATCTCTCATTGATTGTCATAGCTGTCACTGAATCTGACACCTAGATTGCAAAGAACCTACGGTACTCTGCATAAAAAGATTGTTTCACAAACAGAAAGCAGTAACAGGAAGAAGTGGCACATGATTTTAAGAATGAAAATGTAGACTAATATGAAACTCTACCACTTGTGGCCCATTTCTTTCTTGCCTTAGAAATTCTTCTATTTTGCCTACCATTCAAAATATTAGGGTGCATAGTTCAAGATTCTCTCATTTTTTTCTCATGAAATGATGAGATACATTGTCTTACTGCTGTGAAGTTGGATTTTGGCATGATTCTTTCAATTTACTTCTATGTTGGTTTATTAGCAGGGATTTTTTCCTCCCTTAAGTTTCCTTTCATGTACAGTGACATGCAGGTACACAAGTATTCAAGGCTTAACATTTTTCTGTGATGTCCCATTTAAATTAGGTAAAAACACTCTAATGATTAAGGGAAGGGAACACAAAAGCAGCATGAGCTTATCTGAAATGATTTTTTCTTTAGGTTTCAGTGAATACCTGCTGAAAAGTTGTTACAGTGTTTTATCTGACTCTACATGCAGAATAACATGGCTCATTGATATTTTATCACAGAAAAAAGTGTGCCTCCTATCGTGCATCAAGAATAAGCGTGTAGTTGGTTATGCCTACTCTTTTCATCCTGCTTTTGACTATGAACCATGCTGTAGTGCTCAAAATGCCTTCACTGCACTAGTGTGATGCTGAAAAACGGTAGTCTTAGGTGTCTTAGGTTACATCATCTTACAGTGCATTAGCTGACATGAGCAAACCCAAAGTTTCAGGTCAGACAAAAGCTAAGATTTAAGTAATTTTGCATTATTCCCCTCAAAGTGGCCTGTGCAGAGGTTATGCAGTAGCCAGACAACCCATGGTGTTCATATTTTCTTTTGGCAGAACATTGTGATCCTTTCACATCATTTTTCAGTTACTCCTGATAAACACACTGCTTTTTGTCAAATAGCCTCTTTGTTGTCACACAATGGATGCAGGCATCTAAAAGACTAATGAAGTACAGCGTGATTTTTCAGTGCTAAAGCTACATTCTGCACAATTTTGCAGGTTGTAATATCCATATATTTAATGCTGATGATTTAATCTAAATAATGTTAAATTGAAAGCTCAAGGTTAAACTTTTAGAAAAGAAATAATTATCTTGCATACACACTAGTCAAATCATTCCCTCCCTAATCCTGAGTATCAGATTTACTTTGAACTAGGGATGGAGAACTCATTATGGAAAATTCTGAACTAGCTAGCAATTTGTGGGTTTGAAAGTATCTCTAAAGTAGCCTGATGAATGAGATCATCAGAAGATAAGAGGTATGTAAGAGACATTGATTTCTTTATGGTAGACTGCAGAACATAAGGAATATTCACAACTCTGCTTTAGAAGGTAGAAAGGCTCATTCTAATAATTTTGATAAACAGCTGTAGGAGAATGTCAGCTGAACATCTTCTTTGACTTCTAATTGTCAATCTCTGTGCCTAAAAGTAAATTTCAGATGTACAGCGGTCAATTTAGTAGAAAGATTTTCTTTCATGTAACAGGAAAACCATAAAAACTGTGGGGTTAATTTTAGTGGCACCTTGCAAAGCATGATTATGATTTACAAGTTTGTTTTACCTTTGCTTCCCTCTTCTTTATGTCTAATAAGGGATCAGGCCTGGGGTTTGATATTATAACTTGCAGTACTGCTGCTATTGAGTTCATATGGATAGTTTGTTTTTAAATAAATAGCAACGAACAGTATGAATTCCCTGACTTAAATATATTTTATGTACAGGATAAAGAGTAAAAAGCAGTGTCAGTAGTTCCATTCTGTAGCTAGGCATAGGATGAGTTTCTTGTAACTCTCACCCCTACATTACAGTCAATCTGCCTTTTCAATATTTAAAGAATTTGTATTAATTTTGATAACTGGCATCTATAGTGCAGCTTTCAGGCAATTGCTTCAAATTCACTTCTGCTTCACAAATTACAATCACTCAGCCAAGTTCTGCACTTCCTTGACTAGTCCTTGTGAATTAAATGGACCTTTTATGTATGTTGTGTTGGTGAGTTTATAACAGAAGTAATGACCAGAGGTATTTCTAAGAAGAAACCTAGTAACCATTCTTTAATAAGTATTTTGTTGTAAAATGGGTTGTTTTTCTTTGATACCAGTGGCCAACTAGAGCTAATCAGTGTGAAATTTTAAATAGGTATAGTATCTGTGATGCTTTCATTTTCAGCATAGCTTGGGAATTTGTTTAATTTTTTTTTTTGACAAGGTATTTAATAGTACCAACTTGAAGTTTTTCTCTGCTAAGACTTTCCTTTGGCAGCTCAACTTTCGAGTGTTGGCTGTTTTGTCAATCTGCATGATATTTGTGGGGGCTGAACTGCTTCTTACTGGAATGCTGTTGGGTTTTGGTTAGCTTTGTTTTTCATTATTTTCTTATTAGCTGTTTTGTTTGTTTGTAATGAAAGAGAGAATAAAATTACAGGGAGTGATCATAAAACTTTGGAAATAAAGGTTCAAAATATCAGAACACAACACTGAGGATTTTTCCTTTCTCAAAGTTCTTGGATGAGGTTTTTTTATTTTAGAAATTGTCGTAATGAGGAAAATGCTGGAAACTGCAGTTGCATCTTAATTCGTACATTGTAGTCACCTTGCCTACTGGTGTATTATTGCAGTTTCTCTAATTTCCTTATGGGTATACTAAGGAATTTCTGTTAAAAAAAAAACCAAACCACAGGCTCACAAAATTATAATAAAAAGCCAAGAGCAGACATTTCCCACTGAAGACTTGTTGCCTAGTGCAATGTTACATATACTTAAAAAAAATACCTTCTTAATTGCTACAGCAGTGTGACGTTGGTCATACTATTGACAGTGCTGTAGTGCAGACAGACAAATTGCATTAGGAACTGAATTTGATAGTTGTAAGTTTGGGTTTTTTTTAATAAGGGAAAATATTTTAAAAGCCTTAAAAATAAAAAACGGAGAAGTATAAAATCTTTAGTTTGTGGGCTACATAACATCCTGTCAGCACCAGAGGTTTGTTTTTCTTAAACGGCAAGAATAAAATCAGTGAGAAGACTATGAGAGGTAAAAAAGGCAGTTTGGATCCAGATGAATGAAGTATATGCAGTGGAAAAAATGGTAGGAAAAGATGACCCAACTCAAGATAACAAAAAGGCTAGGGCTAGGAGAAAAAAGCCAAGAAGTAAAACGACATTATTAAGGTAATAGTGGAAAAGGAACATTGGAGATACAGTTTAATATATATCAAATAACAAATTAGCCCAACCTTTCACTTGGGCATTTGGGGCACAGTCAGTATGGAATTTAAAAATTCTAGATTTTAACTAATATTAGGCAAGGTGGTACAATATGTATGGCTCCTAATGTAAGTATTATGGGACAATATTCTCAAAATTCTGAAAAGCACATTAATCCTGCTTTTGTTTGTTTGTTTGAAGTTCAGAAAGTCTTAAATAGATTCAGTCTGTTTAATACATCCATAATTTGCAAGGTTGGAATCATCATTGTTTGAAGTTGTTTCCTGTGGGGAAAAGGTGAATCACCATTTCTTGGTTTGTATCAGTAGAGTGGAAAAAAAATCCTTGTGAAGTTTGCAGCTGAATGAAATGGAATATTAAATCATAGCACAGATAAATCTGTTTTACAAACTAGTCTGAGTATTCTTGCTAAGCAGGTTCATTTGGGCTACGTGTGTTTAACACAGCTGAACACAAGGTCTTATGTCTAGGAATTCAAGTATCTTAGTTGTACTTATGAAACAGGAGACCTTATTATAAGGTAATAATATTGAACTTTAGGGCAGTGATTGCCCAAAATTTGGGGGTCTTACAGTTCATTCAGTATTTTTATAAGTAATCTTTTATTAGGATTTAAGTATTTCCAGCAGTCCAATAGAAAAGGATACTGCAAATCTGATCAGCACTCAGGAAACTTAGAGCTCTGTGGGTGGGACAGGCAGCAAATACAGACTTCAAATGTTACTCTACAACAAAGTACTTTCCTCAATGTCTTTTTACTGTGGCCTCACTTGACCAATGTGGCTCACAGTCTCAAAGTTTAGTAACACTGTTGAATGGTGTCAACTCCTAAAATTCAACTCTTGGCTATTAGTTTGGTTTTGTGTAAGCATATAAAGCACAGTGCATACAGACTCCAAGTACACACGCTGACTTTGAAAGCTAGACTGTTTTAATTAAAGCTTTAATGTGCCACTTTCTGTTGCTGCTTGCAATTCCTGCAAGAGGAAAAGGCTAAAAATCTATGGTGTCATGCATTTTAGATATACATTCTCATATGCACTTGCCCTTTATGTGAAGGTTTCCATGTAAAGAAAGATGGAAGTGTGTGTGAATGCCATCTAAATGTCTTTTTTTTTTTTTTTTTTATTATATCAGTGTGAAAGATTAAAATTAAAGAGTTACAAAACCAAACTCCTTGCTATACTACATTTATTTCAGGTTAAATTTGGAATTTTTCCTTTTCCAAAACGTTCATTTTAAATTGTCCACACTCAATTAATGATTTTCATCTTTTGTGGCTAAAAGTGTCCTGCTTAGATGTTTTAATCTTCTTTAAATACAGAGGTGTTTTATCTGTACTTATGTTAATTTTTTCAGATTTCAAATAGAATTTGTATGTCATGGTGAGCCTGGAACAAAATATCATGCAAGTTGGATCAAATTTGGAAGAGTGATGGGTGGAAAGGGTTTTACAAAGAAAGATGTACCCGCACAGCTCATTACAACCAAGTCAGTTGTTGGAGTAGATTATCAAAATGCCTTTTTCTTAGAGAGGGAAGAACAATGATTTCAGATAGTGCAGGGAAAGAGGGTGGGAGTAAGGATTGGTGGCCAAGAACAAAAAAAAGTTTCCTTCAAAATTAGCTATGATTTAAGTTGCAGTGTTTGAATAGGAATCAATTGCACCTCATCTTGGTGCTTGAATGACTGGTGAATTATGATTTCTATGACTAAAATAGTGTTGTAAATCCCAAACATTAAAGAAAATAACCGCTGGGAAAGCAGGAACCAGCCAGATGTCTAAAACTAACATAACAACAAAGCCAAAAGAAAAAAAAGTAATGGTTCTTCACAAAATTGAGCAATTGAATAAGTTGAGGAATGGAGTTCTGGACTTTTTAGTTTTATTTTTGTATTTCACAAAGAAACTCACCCATAATGAATAGCACTGATTTAACAAAGTTAACGAGTGGAGTGGATAAAAGCTAGAGATGTCTATTTTGCATTACAAAACATTTTAACATTTTTTTATAGTTTGGAGAAAAACCAAATGAACCATATAATGTTTCATAACTTTTCATTACATGAGGATATGATCTAGAAAAAAGGCTGCATTTTTTTGAAAATAAAATTTTACCTTCTGTGTATTTTTCAGTTGTGCCTAAATTTTATTATGCCTACAATATTTTATGGTACATAGCAAGACTAAAAATAGTAAATTAATTACTATATCTAAACGATTCTCATTTGAGGACAGCTACTTTTCATTAAATGCTATTTGAATTGTCTTGCTATTTAGATATGTGTATTCTGTGCTACACTGGAAATTTTTTATGCTGATTAATATATGTGGGTGGAAATTTTTCAAGATAAGTGAAAAAAGTTTTATATGGTACCATATGCTTAAATATTACATCCCAAAACTTTCTAAATATTGAAAATTATTATATTTTAATGTAAACACATAAAATGTTTCCCTTGGGAAAAAAACACAAAAATATTTTTAAAAATATAAGTCAAAATTTGTAAAAATTTTATCAGGGGAGAAAAGCTTCAGTTGGGATCAGTGGAATTTCCTGACTGAAATTTTCAGTATGTATTTAGGACTAAAGTAATTTATATTTGGATGCCTATGGTATCAATAGGTCTTCTCTTTGGAATATTCTCTATGTAGAAAAATGTTTAAAATGTTCACATAAACTAAGAAAAATGGTTCCTTATAGCTCAGTGGAAAAGTTACAGTCCTGGTGTAATCCTCAGTTACTAAAATAATATTTTTACGTTACTCACTGAAGTGATAAGTTCCAGTTTTAAAAGGTACCATCATTTCAACATCTGTGTAGACAGCAAAAGCTAATCACATGAGTTAAAAGTATTGGAAAATTAATATCAGGTTGCACAAATCATAAATATCTTGACATCATAAGTTTAATGTTTTCCATAATCAATCCAATGGCTTAGATTATTTACCTTAAGAGTCCCCCAAGGAAAAGAAAGTTGAAATACCTGTATCATAATATTTCTCATTAAGTGATTAATGTATGGGTTGGGAATTACATGATGTTCAGTATATTTATTTTTTGCTACTTCTAATGCTAGGTAGAACTTTCCATAAAAGATAAATGTACTCTTGGTCTCTTAAGTAATACAGAAAGAGTAGCTAATATGTGTATGTCACAATACTGTATAGTCATCCAGATGTATGCTATGTTTTCTGTTTTCCAAATGAGTTTTCAGAGTCAATTGTGTTAACAGGAGAGCTAATATTTCAAGAAGAGTTTAAACAAACTGGTTTGTTAATTTTTCCCTGGGGATCAAAAGCGGGAAATAGGGAAATGGCTAATAAGAGCAACCTAGAGCTAGTGATATTGTGCTGATAGAAGGAACTGAATTAACTTAAATGTGTCACATTGATTTAAGATTCTGTGATGTATTATGAAATGTGTTCTTGGCCCTGAATATACCATTAGAAAACAAACCATGCATTTTATTAATGTAGTATCTTAAGACCTTGGTAAAAACTTAGCCAAGGCAAACTTATCTTTGCTGTCGTGTGTGTATTTGCTTTAAAATGAAAAGATGTGAGTACGTAAAAGAAATTGTAGGAAATGGGTAACATACATAAATAGGTGTCGCGATTTTTTCTGATCTAAGAGCTTCCAGTGTTTTCCAGTGCTCCCTTGTGCATTGTTTTCTGAATGAGGGCAATGTTTGAAAGAGACTCGGGGGAGCACTGTTTCCTTTTGATCCCTTCGGGAGGAAAAAGAGTAAGTGCATGGGAAGGGAAAGGTCCCCACGTGCTTCACCTCCTCCCTGGGACACGGTGCACTGTAAAGTTCCTTTGCACTACAGGTTGGATGCAGCCACAGAGAATCCACACCATGTTGCTTCCAAGCCTGTGGATAGACTCCTTCACACTCTGGTAACATGTTCCAGAGAGTTCAAAACTCAGCAAGAATAAGGTTAATGGGCATAGGATTGTGACCAAACACAGAGGAAAAAAAAAATCAGGAGAAAAACAATTCCATAGTCCACTTTTCTTCTAGTCCAGCTATAAAGCAATTACCTCATCTGCCATTTAATTATAGATGTTACTGTCACCAATATATGTACTAAATGTATGAGTAAAATTTTGCTAAACCATGATTTAAATCCCTTATTTCTGTTTGCGATATGTGAAGATTAGGAAAGCAAAGTTAAGTAGCCATGTTAACCCTCTCTTCTTCCCCTACCTGACATTTTTTTAGAACCTTGTTTTTAAAAGTCACATTGTCTGTGACTTATTTACTATTTTTAAAATTGTTGTTTTCAGTCCTTTGACAGTGAGGGTTGTGTTCATTTAGAAAAGAATAAAAAAATTACAGCAATCTAGACTACTTTCTTCTCAGCTACTCCCATCATAAACTCATTGTTACTTACCAAGGAAGAAGGACCAGCCAGTAACTTATCTCAAGTTATTTGATGTGCCCAGGAAGTTGCAGAAATGATGGCCAGTTTTGTATGGGAGGACCTACAACAGGCATGAGAAGATTTTCAGCATAAATCTTTCAATAATAATTTCAGGTACCATTGATACGCAGTAAGAAGGCAAGAAGGAGGACCTAAGAGCCTCATTGTTGGGCACTGCAAAATAGTGTCCTATTTGGATGTCCTGCAAATCACATATAATATTTTTAAGCAATAGAATCCAACAGTCTCCTACACTATCCCTTTCCCTCCTCTTAGGGTCAAAGGCTGATAGAGATAACATATGCAAATGGGGAAACTTACTGCTACCATAGTTGTACTGTCTGGCTTGTGGTGATCAACAGAGAAAGAGTTTAAGTGCTTTCTTCAGTGCACTGAGCTGAATGCTCCGTCCCTCAAAGCTGTGAGTAAATTAATTGGCTCATCTCTACAGTTGCAAGGCTACTGTTCCCCATTTGGTCATTGTTATGTTTGTATTTCTGCTCAAGAAATCTTTCAGATCAGACTGTTGGTTTGTTTTAAATCCCATGACCATTCATAAATGTTACAGTACTCATATTTAGACATCAGAGAAAGCAAAGTAAGCTTTCTTTTGTTTCACTTAATGCAAATCAAAAGTACCCGAGGGGAAAATTAATACGTTCTATAGACTTGGAAAGGTTATGTCCAATGTTTTGACGGAAGACAGAAGAAACTATAAATCAAAACTGAGTATGACAGGCCAGAGTGAATATGACATCAAAACTGGTATTTAAAAAGACTTAGATTTTTTTTTTCTCCTTAATACCATTTGCCTCTTTTCTACTTTTATTTTATGTATATTACCCTTCAGCATGCAGTTAGAATCTACTGAACATAATACTTGCCTACTGTTGCTATTGGCTGCCACCTGCCACAAGGCTAAAGATCTTTTCAAATGCTAGTTTAAAACTGAATATATTACATTGATCTAAATATAGTATAATATCTGAAAGAGAAGACTATTTTTCACTGAGTCATTTTGTATGTGCACCTCTTCTCATTGCTTCAGTGTCTCTTTTACTTTAGTTTTTATCGTGCCTATATAAGCACAGGAACCTCAAGTACAAAAAAACAAATTCAAATACCTCTTCCACTTTGGGATTAGGTATGGTGTTTGCCACAAGACTTGCAGACTTGCTGTGATGTCCTCTTTCTCTCAACTATAAATTGATTTTACCCATCGAGACTTTTTCACACAGTCATTTTGGTTCTTTCTGTTAGTAGAGTCTAGCTTTTGGGATTACCATTTAGTCTGTAGTATTGCATTGTCATAGTAAGAAAAATTGCAATGGGGGACAAATTATTCCCACTTTGGTTTTGTCAATTGTTAAGAGTTTAGCTGTGGTAATCTATTACAATAGTTGTGATGCTGTTACTTCATTTATACCTTTTTCTCATTGACATTTTGGGGAAATTAACTGGAGAAAAAGCCAGAAACCTTCTTTGACTCCTTTATGTGGACTTGTGTGCAGGATGAGGATTATAATAGTGTGTTCTATAGCATTTGCAAAGCTCTTGTTGGACATTGGAAGGAATCTTTTCCACACATACTTGATAACACACCTAGTTAAAATATTCACTATTTTTCTTATACTTTTAATCCTTTGGGGAATTTCTTGACAAAAGTTTTGCAAGTAGGTTTGAAACAAATACTTTTCCTAGTATTAATATCCGTGCCTTCAAGGCCCTTAGAAGTTATTTACATCAACCAATGATATAGGCTTCTCTGTATAGCCCAAAAAACAAAAATAAAACCCAAACAGTATCCCATGCAGTATCTTGCCTCTTTTACATCTCACCACCTGGCTTACAAGGTTGTATATCTTTCAGCTGAATCATTTATGACAAGAGAAGCTGTTAAAGTTTCTTTGGCAGATAGTTTAGAGGTAGCTGCCAATGAAAAGACATTAATAACTTAGCTATTGCAGCTGTGCTTGGATGTACCCAAGGCAGTTTCAATTTTACTATTATTCAAAAAATCTGGCAATCCATATTGTTCCCCCTTTGTGCTCTTGAGCTGGGCTCTTCAGGTTCATCTAGTTCCAGAGTTAGCTTTAGTTTCCACTTGTTTCAGGGACAGCCGTTTGTAGAGTGCGATGGTGTGCTGTTTATGGTGTGGTGTTGAAGGAGATGCTCATCAGATGTCAAGCTCTAACAGTGCAGGGGTCTCAGAGTCACAGCAATACTTTGCAAGCCAGACTTATGCTACCCAGCTATGGCCTTCTGCCTTGGATTTTCTGCTGCAATTCTAACAGCTTGTTTTCCTTTCTTGGCCAGCTGAAGAAGGTGAGAGTGCTTTGTGCATGTATGGTGAAGAACCCTGGTTAAGCCTATCCTTTAGGTCATATTTCAGTGACAGAAAGTCAGGGTTGTCTCTCGAAGTTAGTGTAATGTTTATATACAGAAGTTAACTACTTTTGTCCGAGTTACCTAAGTCCCACTTGAATTTTTTTTTTTTTTTTTTTTTTTTGTGACCGAGTATTGCTTTGAATATCCTGCTACAGAATGCAGAGATCCCATGAAGTGAAAAGCTGGCACTGGTCATCATTGTTTTACCAAGAATGTTTGTGAGAGCCCTTGTGTTTTCTGTCAGAATGAAAAATTATTAAGAGATGCATTAATCACCTATATGTGGTGATACATTTGGATAAATGTAACAAAAGCACAGAAATATGAGAAATATGTCAGCATGATTTATCTGCAGATGAGAAAACAGTTCAGTGAGGCTTTTAAATAGATGCACTGAAAACTTCTCTAGAAAGGATGTACTGCTTATTCATAATCATTTGACTAGAAAAAGGTAAGATACCGTTCATGTAATAGTCTTGGAAAGCTGCTTCTTTGTCATCCTTTTCCCTGGCAAGGTTGTACCCTATGAGTTGTATTCCTGCACTCTGTCCAATTTAATTCTGCCACTTTGATGACTGCTGGAAAATGCATTGCAACACTGACTTACCCAGAATGGCAGTTAGTACCAAGCAAACACAGTGAGCAATATTAGCTCAATTTCTAGTAGTTAGTATGGGACAGTAACATCTCACCAACCTCATTTTGCCCAGTGTAATAATTTTTTAGTATCTTCCTTTATCCTAAATTCCTTCTTTCTCCTAGCTGCTCTGCTGCATCTGCTTCTAGTCTCACTTGCTGAGGCAAAAACAAGGATATAGAATGGAAAGGAAAAAACCAAGATTCCTAGAATCATCCAGCCTTTATAGAAACAGACATAGCTCTTTCATGTTTACAAAAACCTCCCCATAATTTTCATGCTATAAGGAGTTAAATTTCAGATCTAATAAATGCACACAGTAAACACAAAGTTTGAGCATCAGTACATGCACTGTAGAAGTTCATGATATACTTAAAATGTGCTAATGACCTGATACTAGCTTTTTGAGTATTTCAGTTTCAGAAGGACGCAGGGTTTTTTAGTGCAAAAACCAGACTTTATTATTAGATGTGTTTTACTTTCCAGTTTAGGCTGTAAGAAATACTTATAATAAATTCTGAAGCCTTAAAATTTTAATTATACACTGAAAAATCAGGTTAAGTGCAAGTAAATACTTACAGAGATTCACAGTTTTCTTTGTTTCTTATCCTATTTAAGGTGAAACACTGAAACATTTGCGTCTTGCTATCAGATCAAACCACTGACACAGTAAAATGATTAACTGCAGAAGTTCAAGGAACAAGTCATGTCATACTGGCCGGACTCATGTCAGGTTGAAGTTGTGCTGTTTGGTTCCTGGCAAATGACACCCAGTTCTACAGATCATTGTATGTAGCTGGATGCAGGGTTTCTCCCTGGTAAGAATCACTTCTGTCACTTCTTATTGTGCAGTACTGTTACTATACTTATGAACATTTTTTTTTTAGGATTTTACAGTTAAAAGTTCCAAGCATACCTCATATTTCTTAAAACTGCTTTCAAAGGTTAATAAGCAACACTGGAAAGTTTTCTTTAGTTGGATCTGCTTTTTAGTTGAATGTTTTTATTTGTTTTTCAATATATTTTCTTTATGTTATCCTGAATGGTATCATTTTTGTTTTAAAGAATTCTGAGCACAATATTTGATAGTTTTATCTTATTAATTTCAAGGAGAATGCTAAAATAAGACAGGACAAAACACAAATGTTCTCTTCTGCCTCAGAAATAAAAGTAATAAAGGTCTAAGGGCACTCTACTAATATTCTGATAACAAAGATTGAAGTCTTATTAATATTGACTTCATCTGTGGTTATACAGCATTTGACACAATTATCTTGACAAATTACTATTAAATGGAACAGTCTTCTGTACAGATGTTTCTATGCCAGCCTGTCTATTAGCCTGGCTATTTATACATTCTGCTGTGCATCTTTGTGATGGATTTCAAAAGAACTAAATTGAATATTTTTGCCTAACTACAGTAGATTCTAGGAAATGTTATCCCATGGCTACTTGTCCTCAGTGTGTGACAGATGATACAAATCACCACAGTATGCCCTCCATTAAGTTGAAATGTTTCCCCTGATGTCCTCTGGAAAGACTTGGTGCATCAGAAAATTAATGTATAAAGATTGTACCTGTTGCAGTTTTTTCTTCATGCAGAAGTCTTTATAGGTCAGAAGAAAATAGATTTAAATGCTCCCTACTCAACTATAGTACTTTAAGTACTACATAGACAACCACTGGTGGGTGCCTTTTACACCCTCCTGAGAGCCTTTCTTAAATTGATCTAATATTGACTTTCTTTGAAATTTTTTCATGTTATTGTAGTTGGGAGTAGCAGACTGCAGTCATTGCTGGCATTTTGAGCTTAAAACTACCTGCAAAAAAGTGTTCAGAAAGTAGTGTTTTTACAGGAAATATAAGTGGATTGACCACAATTTTCTTTGAAAGTTCACAAGGTATGATTGCTGAATGCAATTATTTGATAAGACAATTAAAAGAATAGGCGAATATCTAAAAATAAGTTCAAAGAAGTAAAGAATCATAAGAAAGTATGAAATATTAATTGAGATTTTTACACAAATGGAATGAAAAAGATAGGTCATCCCAAATAAATACTCAAAAATGCTTGCAAGGAGATAATTTGTGACAAAAATCAGACAGATGATTCAAAAAAATTCCTGTTTGTTTTTATTCAGAGGCACTGTGCCTGGAACCATCTAATTACTTGAAGCAACTGAAGCACAGCACATTTGAACATTATTTTCCTCCATCTTTTTTTTTTTTTGCCAAAAATATAAAATCCTCTTGATATGCTCACATTTTTTTTCTGTTGCCTCATTGTTTCTATCTTCAAGCAAAGGTCGTAGTTTCTTTGTATCAGGTTTTATACAGATGTGAAAAAATGAATGTAGTATCTCTGCAAGATGTCAAAATTTTATCAAATAATGAGAAAAAGAATAAAAGAAAATTTTGGAGAGAAATAGATGATATTGAGGAGTTCCACCGGGAACTATGGAAGAAATATCGGAACTGTGGAAGATAAATTAGAAATAAAAATTAGGTAGTTAATCTTACGTGCACATACTTAAGATAGTAATTGCAATGTATGAACCATCTAGATAGATGGAATTTATTTGTGTAAGTATATTGTTACTCATCATACAGTAGATAAAATAATAGGCTGAGAATAATACTGGTCCTAGTATAGCATATGAGCCATCGTTGAATGTCTTGAAGATGAATCTCACAAAAAGAACGGAAGAATTTGAAAGAGCAGTGTTACAACTGAAGAAAAAAAATGGTTTTGGAGTTCTAAGTTGAGAGTTACTGCTGCCAAATCATAGAAGCAGACATGTTTTCACTTGTAAACCGAGCAAATTTGAGCTGTAAGAGACACATATATAACCACATGATGGTATTGGAAAGAGAATAGTTTCACTTTAATGGGAACTAGTTGATACAGCTATGAGAAAATATCCTCATCAGTATTTCAAATGTAGGACCGAGAGAGAGTACTCCATCTCATGGTAAGAGTTAATGTTCTTTATTGTCTTACTCCGTTCATGTTGATATTCTGGAGTTTGGCTGACTTTACATATACATTCATGTGGACATACATACATATATATATCATAATAAATACATGTCAAATTTCATTATCCTTTCAAAGAAAAGCAGAGCAGGAATACCATCTTAAGTTGACTTTGGTAAGAAACAGGATATTCAAGTTCAGATCCTTAATTAACCCTGTTTTTTTAGGCAGTACTTCTGAATTGATGACAATCCTACTCAACAGATTCAAAACTTCTTTCCTTCCTGGGACTGACACAATGAGAGAATTCAGGTGACTGATACAACAACAGATCCAATCCCACGTATGCTTTTGTGAACTTGTCAGTTCATTTTTAACTCCCTGCCTAAGGTCAGGACAGAGCAGAAAACTCCTTCCATCCTTTCTTTATGAGCTTTTAAAACACTTTTGATAACAGACCACTTCAGACATTTTTCCTTTAGAACAGAATTAACATAACTTCCTGCCCAGATCACATATAGTCTCGTCACAGAACTGTCATTCCCTATTCCAGTCATTTTAGGAAAATTAATTCTGTTTCACCCCTGTTGCCCACGTCAGAGGAGAAATTGAGAAGATAAATCCACAGTGGAAAGAAAAGCTTAAAGCATGAGTGAGAAGTGTGTAGGCTAAAAAAGGAACTGGGAGTTTTTCCAGGTGCATATGCCTGTGTACAACTGCAGTATGTTTGTTTAAAGCACAAAGATAATTTCATAGCAGTCCTTAAAATAAGAAGTCATCCCATGTAAAGGCAGTTGTCTATAGTGAACAGTAATATACAGCACAGCCATAATTTGGCTCTTCAGTACTGTATCAGAAAGTCTCCATAATTGCTACAATATGCATTTTGCACAATTTCAA
Source organism: Scolopax mira (assembly GCA_004320125.1). Taxonomy (NCBI): domain Eukaryota; kingdom Metazoa; phylum Chordata; class Aves; order Charadriiformes; family Scolopacidae; genus Scolopax; species Scolopax mira. Next base: position 124,299 of record BJBW01002465.1, read on the forward strand.
TGTGTTGAATTTTTGTCATTTATTCTTAAACTAATCCTCCTTTAAGTGTTCCCTTTCTGCTGATGTGAATTGAAGAATTCTTTAGTTAACACCATTAACTTTTCATGGTATCTAAATCTCTTCTGCCATGAGCATCAATACTACAGTGCTGCTGTCTCCAAGCAGTTCTGCATCAGTGCTTTTAGATGGAACATGACAGATACAGTAATGTTCTCCACGTAAATTGCTCTCTACATATAGGCAACAAGCAAAACAACATGGAACATTCATTGCCCTGTGACTGCAAAAATTACAACTGTATTCATTGTATGCTGGCTCAAATGCCTGAGCCAATCATAATATACAGCAGTCTTACTGAAGTTTAAAAGCTGCGTTCTAAGCAACAATGGACTATCTTGTTCCCACAGGGTTCCTGGAAAAAAAGGATTTCAGTTGTAGACAAATTTGTTCCTCTTATTTTTCTAATAGCATGGAATTGAAAACTACATGGAATTGTAACTTTGGGTTACAAACCAGTTTTTAAGCTGATGGTTTTGATTGTTACCAACGGCTATTATATACAATCAGTATAGAGACTTAACTATTCTGCTTAGTTTCATGCATATATCCAAATCTAAATAAGGAAATGTAATTCAATGAAATACATAATCTTATTGCAAAACTAAGCGTTACATTCTTTGTAGAGTTGCAGTCATTCACCCCAGATTTCTGGTTTATAAATCCAGTTAAAGCTGATAATATTGTCATTTGCCACTTAAACGTAATCCTTTTCTTGTTGGAAGCAATGGCTATTTTTACTGCATATGTTAATGACAATATAATTCTCACCTTTCCCTTTTTTTTTTTTTTTTTGTTTGATGATGGGGCTTTTTTGCTTGTTTGTTGGGGGTTTTCTTTGTTTGGTTGGTTTGGTTTTTAATGATGCAATGACATCTGATATTCCTTCCTAAATTCTAATTAAAATCTGTAAAGAATGCCTTATTCTATAGTAAAGGATGCGTGTTTAAAGACATAGTGTTTTGGTTTTTTTAAAAAAGCAAAAGCTGTGTTATATATTAAGTGTACAATAAGTGGGATATTTTTTGTGTGGTTGTATGGTGTATATAAGCAACTTTCTTATACAGATTTCTTTTTGTTACACACCAGCGTATCAGAACAATGCAATTGAAGCTGCTGTTATGTTCAGGAAAATTATGACAGTTATAGAACATACAATGAACATTACTGAGCAGAACACAGCATTTAATAAAAACTTAATGAAACTCAGTTAATCATAGAATCATAGAGTGGTTCAGGTTGGAAGGGACCTTAAAGATGATCTAGTTCCAGTCCCCTTACATGGGCAGGGACACCTCCCACTAGACCAGGTTGCTCCAAGCCCCATCCAGCCTGGCCTTGAACACTTGAAGGGATGGGGCATCCACAGCTTCTCTGGGCAACCTGTTCCAGTGTCCCAACACCCACACGGTAAATAATTTCTTCCTAATATCTAATCTAAATCTCCCCTCTTTCTGTTTAAAACCCTTGTCCTGTTGCTATACTTTATCTGATAAAGTCCTTCCCCATCTCTCCTGTAGGCTCCCTTCAGGCACTGGAAGGCTGCCATAAGGTCTCCCCAGAGCCTTCTCTTCTCCAGGCTGAGCAACCCCAACTCTCTCAGCCTGTCTTCACAGAATGTAAAATTACTTGGCAGATTGTCTAATTTAAGTTACTGCCAACTAATAATCAAGCAGTTTAATAGCAAATTTCTCAGAATCTCAATCTACAAACAAGTTTGTAAAAGAAAAGATCTGCTTCTGTTTTCAGACAATTAGATAGTGCAACTTTGTGATATCCCTTTCTGAAGTGACATCGCTTGTCTTTATGAAACTGTACCCTTGTCTGTATTTTCTAGATGCAGGGATATGGTGGGATCTGAAAAGGAAGGAAAGAGTGCTTATTTGTAGATTTTTAAAAGATTGCGTTAATGAAGGGTGCATTTCTAACCCTGTCAATTACATTTCCACTTTTCTTCTTCCCTATCTTCTTCAGTTGATTACTCTTTGGTTCCTCATTTTCTTTCAAAAATTTTCATATGTTTCCACTATGCTCTGATTGTCAGTCTGCCTGCTACTCCTGTTTTTTTAAAACATGCTCTGTTTTCCTGAAGAACTGATTTCCCCTTTGACAGTATTCTAGCTGGTAATTTTCAGCCTGGATTCTCCTTTTCAGTATGTCACACTCCTTTGGCCCAGATTATCCTTTCATCCTTTAGCATGTTAATGCTCTTACTGTCTTGGTTCTCTCTTACTCTTCATCTCTGTCCATCACCTTTCATGAATCTTTCCTTTCTTGATTCTTGTATTTTATCAGCTTTACTAGCAGATGTTACTTCTGAAAATGTTTGTAATGTTTGTAACTATGAAATGTTTTCTTTTGTTTATTGATGTTTTTCAAGTTTCAAACGAAGATCTCTTCTTTTTTTCTTTGACATTTTGATCCTAAAATTTTGGCTGCCTCTGTAATGTAGAGTTCCTAGTCATATACCAGACATTTTTGCTGCTCAAATCTTCCAGAGCGAGTCAATTTGCAAATATATTCTCAGATATCTGCCTGCATTTCAGATGAGCACTCTAGAAATGACTGTCACTGTTTAAATTGTTGCTGCTGCTTTAATCCAGAAAAGGATAAAGATACTTTGAAGATTTAAATGATGGGAAAGAGCAACAGATTAGTCAGCCTTGTAGTCAATCAGAGATGGCAACAGTGTAAGTCTTTGTGAATATGAAAATAAATAGCTCCTCTTTGACATAGAAGAGCAAATTGGTAGTGAGGTACAAGATGATGGAGATGATCTAATTTAAGCATATATACTAACATAACATTTGTAGCTGATTCTTGAACTGGTGCAGGAGGGTAAGTTTTTTTGTTTAAGACTACACAAAACTGTAGCAATCAAATCATGTGGAAGTCATATCCTAGCCGTCAAGACCAATGATAGAAATAGTTTTATCTGAGTGGATGGATTAGAGATTATGTTCTTCGTGCTGCTGTAGAAAAAGAATGTAGAATATATAGCCATTACTTGTATAGGTGGACCTAAAAAAAGGTGAAACTGGAGATCTGTCCTGGCTGTTGGCTGGAGTGATAGAGAGGATGTCATAGTGACCCACAGAGGACATACTGCAAAGAGTTTGTGGGGAGGATTAAGAGCCCTCTTGGGTATGGTGAGCTTTTTCTAATGGCTGAAATGTCCATGAAAGCACTAAAAATCCTGAAACAGAACTGTGGTTAAAAGCTACTTATTCCACATTTTGATGTCTGTATGACATCAATTTCTATAGTTCCATTGTTCAAAGTAAGGCATAGAGATACCAGAGAAGGTCTGACAAGTCAAAGATGGGATGAATTTTATCTATGGAAAGGTTGTCAGAGACATTGATAAGAACAGGTTAAACAAGATGAAACAGGCTAGAATTGGGGCAGGGGAACATTTAGGTACTGTGAACCGGTCATTTGATGAAAGAGAAGTCAGACAGGAGGAGGAAACATGTCAGTAGTTACAGAAATCACAGCTTATTTTTAAAGAGGGCAGGTCGTCATTTTTACCATGGTTAGAAGGGAAGGGATTTTTGTTGGGAGGCTTTATTTTCTAAATGCAATTTAAATTGCAACCTAAATCTACTGTGCTACTGCACAGTAACTTTAAAAAATATTTCTGCTCCAGTCAAAAGCATGGTAATGATTTATGCAATCACAGAATGCATTTACATTATGTGTTAAGCCTTGTTTCAGTAAGCTGTCAACAGCCTATGTGTCAGGCACAAACGGTCGGTGGAAGATACCTATCTAACCTCTGTATTGCAAAATGTTGCCTTTCAGGATCTTCAGAAATGCGTATTCATGCTAACAGACTGAATGAAGAAAAAGTCTTCTCCTTCTGACTTCTGTTCCTTGGAGGTAAGCACAGCAACCAGAAGTGGAAGGAAAATGAAGAGCCAAACCCCAGATGTCTGGTGTCATCTAAGCTGTTTGTACAAGTGTATTTCCTCTTTGATGTTCTTGGCAATGGCAACTAACCAGCTGGGACATGTGTCAGCTTTTTTCTGGGGAATGGAGGGGAGGAGGAACATTCATGCACATAGACTCTTGTCTCTGGTCTCTTTTGGGAAGCAGCAATTAACAGCTGAGAGGTTATTAAAAATTTCTTCCTAAATTACATCTTCTCTGTGGCTTGCTCCTTTGTAAACAGTATAACAAACCTTGATGAGTGACAGGGCTCATTTTAAGACCATAAGACTAGAGGGAACAATTTCATGAGGAAATAAATTAAATTATAATCCTAAACCTCTGGCCTAGGCCATATTGTGGTAGCTTTAAACATGGACTAGCTGATTCAGATAGCAAACACCATGAAACCACGGTAGCACCTACCACAGGTTTACCACCCGGATAATCATTCAGCTTTATGATTTCTGGCTGCTCTTAGTTACTTTGTTATTAGTTACCCAAATAAGTTTTACTGCTAGCATAGCTGCTACGTTTATCCAAGAAGTAACATCTCGATGGCAGCATAAATATAAATTTGGCTGAGATAGTGATTTTTTAAAATTATTATTATTATGTTAATTAAAAAGAAGAGGCTGTAGATGTAAACCTCTAGAACTTGAGCACTTCACTGAGACTTCTGTTGATGTCTGACTTTTCATGTCACGCTGTTTAGAAGCTCATAAGGTTAAGGCTCCTAATTTTTTATTTTCTATCTTAGTAATATAAATTTTATGACTTTATGCAGTTATGAGAAATTCAGAATGGCAATAACTTTCCTACTGAATAGTTTTGTGCAAACTTTGTATCAAAATTTGTCAAGGCCATATGGGAAAGTTCAGTAGCAGTCGCTTGACACATCTGCTATTTCCAAAAAATAAACATTACCAATCAAGTAAACAAAATGTTTTTCTTTCATTTCATCTTTTGAATATAGAAACAGAAAATAAAATGCAGGACTACGTGAAATAGTAGATACTATAATCAATCTATTTGTACTTCTCCTCTCCTTCTCTCATTTCTTAAACCCTAGTAAGGTTGTACCATCACATCTTATTCCTCAGTTGTGGTATACCTTCTAATCTATCAAATTAATCAGGCATCCTAAAGTTTTTTGTCAATTTATCTATCGTGTCAGACAAGAAGCATTGGACTAGCATACACTCATCACACGATGCACTAAAAATCAATGGAAAGTAACCCTGTTTACTGCAGCATTTTACACTGAGTATAGTTAACATACTGTCGTTCAGTAAACAAAGTACTTTGTAACATAGAATGTATTAATTTGCTATAAGGTATTTCAAAATAAGGTGACATATTTCAACACTTTTCTTAGTGCCAACATTACAAGTATAAAGAGAGTGGTTTTTGATAGATTGAGCAGCACATAGCAAATCAGAAGTTACTTTTGGTGGTTGCTCCTTTAATGAGATGTATCACACAGCTTGGATAAATTATCTGCTGTGTGAAGCAACTTATCATGACAGAATATACAGTATATTGTCATGGGCTTTTTTTCTTTTTTTTTCTTTTCCTTTTTGATTCTCTGGTATTCTGATGAATTATTTGAAGCATTTCCCTTTCACTGCTGCTAGAATAATCAAGTTATGTTTCTTGAACATCAGTCTATCACTTTCATTGACTTCCTCCATTGTCAAAGTCATAGGGAAGAGGAAAAACCCCACTGCTTAATTTCACAAGACATTCTTCTATTTCCTTTGCTCCTTTGTTTCTTTGCTTCCTCCGCTTTCTTTGTTACAGCTTTTAACTTAGAGAAGACTTTTAAGTTTCTCCACTTCAGTGTAAACTAATGAAGTCTCATAATTTATTTATTTTTTAAATGAACTGTAGTTTCACCACCATAGTCCTCTGAGCTTTAGATGCTTTCTCATCCATAGCATCAATTGATCATCTTCAGGATTGTATTTTTCTCTACTTAAAGAATATGCTTAAGAATTTTTGTGAGTTTTTTCTTCTTCCTCTTTGTTTTTTCAAGCTTTTGGCAACCAGAAGACAACGTTAAATTCTCATGTTACCATATTTAGCAGGACTTCAGGTATAACTACTGGAGAGTCCACCTATTTCAGCCTTAGTTTCTTAGTTTAGCACAGTGGTAAAATTACATATTTATAACTAGATGCAGTTGAAAGTTTGAACAATTATGGTTGTGATGCATATGCAAAAATATATTTATTTTTTAAAAATAACATACCAAATTTACAAAGATGAACCTTGTTTCCTTAATATACAGTATTTTTAAAGAGGTTTTTGCTGGTATCACAGAATCACAGAATTGTAGGGGTTGGAAGGAACCTTTGGAGAGCATCCATTTGTTTAGATCTACTTTATAATCTATATTTGTACAGCATAAATCATTGGTTTGGCTTTAGTCTTTGTAAAAAGCACTACAACGTTGTACAGAGTCATTATCTGACAGACTGTGGAGTTAGCCAACTATTTTTTGAGCTAATAGAAAAATATTTATTCCCCCAAAAAACTCTAATTTACAATATAATCTGTAAATATGTTTTTAATGAGCAAATCACAAATCACATAATGATTTTTGATACATGAGCACGTTTTGGTGATAGAAGAGACAAAAATTCTACAAATTTGAGCCAACCAAAAATATTTTTATTAGTCACCCAAAATATATTCTTAAGGCAGATAGAATTAAAATATAGCTTACAATTAAAAAGCAGAAAACCACTTTTATATATATATTCAAAATGATAAAATAATTGCTAAATTATGCAAATTTCATGATAGACCAGAAAAACAAGTAGATTTTTATTTAATTGCCACCTTTTGCTGATTCAAGTATGTTAATCAAAGGGAGTCCTAATAGTTCTATCAGGCTCTACTAATGTATTCAAGTAAAATGAACAAAATAATTAAATGTCTAAATATTGATTTAAAGTGTTCCAAGTATTAATGAAGTTTTGCTCTCTGCTTAACATGGCTTAAACTGTGGTTTGGATACTTCATCCTTTTGGATTGATGCTTGAGACTGAGAAAACAGGTTCTAAAAATGATGCTTGTCACTTTCTTCACCCATTGTAGAGAAAATATACCCTCATTGGCACGGTTTTACAAGATTATTATTACTTCTGTTTCCTGATAATCTGTGTGGGATGATGGATTATAATTTCTAAAAGCTTCTACTTATTGCATGATGGGTGTTACATTTAAAAAAGGTTGGCACACATACGCTGTTCACCAAGGTGGCAACGACTGGAAAAGGAGGTTCATGTTTGTGTTTGTTCAGCCTTCAACACTTGGATGTGTCTCCAAGCAAAAGGTAAGGAATGAGACTAATATCCCACCCTGACAGAGAAAGATCAGATGCAGGAATGATTTGCCTTTGCAGCACTGGGATTAGGGAAGTTCTGCTACCTTCCATCTTAGCTCTGTGAACAAAAATCAGCTTTTTATTGTTGGAATTTAAGTAGTACAAAACCATTGGAGACTGTTATGGAGGAACGCTGTTAAGAGCAAGAACTTAAATTCTTTCTGTCCTTCCCAGTTCATTTGACTTTGTGTTATGTACACCACCTGCTCTGTGATGTCCTATCTCCAATTCCAGTATGTGACTGCAGCTATTAATAGTAATACTTCCAGTACAGCCAGTATCCTTGTCATTTTTTACTGCCTTTACGACTGTGTTAAAATTATTCCTCTGCTATTCATGTAGGAAAGGATTTCATTGTGGTGCCATTTTTGTGAATCGAGTTAGAGAATCGGTTGTCTGGACACTGTGGCACGTAGATGCTTAGGAAGCAGTAGCCCCAGTGTCAAGCCACCTTCTTGAGATGGCAAGAATTGGGGGAATGTTGATGCTTCTTATAGGATATTCCCATGTGTCCTCATCCCAATGCAAATGTTCTGCCTTTAGTGCAAGAATACCCTCATATTATACTGTAATATCTCTACTACCACCTGATGTCCAAGCTCAAGTTATCTCTACAACCCATGAGGGGAAACAAGTTTTTGTTGAGATGGTAGTATGAAAGAAGTATTCCAATCTTATATTATAATGATAAATAAATACTAAAATACCAAAGGTCATGCATTGTGCTGTCACCATTTATGTTGCAGCAGATAACTTAGGTTGAATTGAACACAAGACTTCTTCCAAGCTAGATAATTTTGTATAAAGGTTATAAAGGCTGAGTTTTTATTTCTGTTTCACAGTGAAGAATGAATCTTGTTTCGTCTTGCCTTGAGGAATCAAGGATTTGTAATTGTGAATCCAGGGGTGTTCCAAAATCTTTGTATAACTTACAACCCCAGCAGAAAAAGAAGAAAATACACTCAGTGCCACATCAGTCGGCACTTAATGATCTGTGCCTTGAGCATGGCAAGGTAGGCACCGATTCAGAAAAGCTTTAACTCATGTCCTAGACATTATGTGCACCCATTATTAAGCAAAATGTTGGTGCACGGAATTAACTGGTCAGATAGGGCATTCCATAACAAAATGTTGAATGAGTATAAATAAATCCTGCAAATGCAACACTGTCATTTTTGGATGTTCATCCTTGATTTTATGAAGTTTGTTGTTCAGAGGTGAAGAACACACAGTCCTTCACCAGTGGAATTGTAATGTTAGTATTTTTAAAAACACAATCCAGAAGTCTGATTCTGGACCTTTCTAGAAACACTAGCTATTTAGGAAATTTGGAATTTACATTAAAATATTAATTATTTTCAGTCAAATTTGTATCCCTGTTTCCTTCAAACTCTAGATGAAAACGCTGAAGAATTTTTTTTTCTTCGTGAAGCTGGAAAAAAATGAAGCACAAATACCTCTGGCTAATGTCATTATAACAATTCTTTTTCATCACTTGTCCCTGTGTTATATTTTTGTTTCTTTCACGTTGTAACAGTTCCTGAAAAATGAGACTTATTGAGGCTCATTTGGGCTGCTGTTTTTCTTTTATTATTATTTTTATTGTATAAATGCCTACAAGAGGCAACTGTAGGTTGTGGTAATCATTTAGAAAGATGCTGCATGGAAACAGAAAAAAAGCATGACTTCACCGTTAAACACCTAAAATAGTGGTAGTAATGAGAGGTAGTAGTAACAAATAGTAGTTATTAAGGTAGTAATTAATAACTGAAACATTTTTCAGTTGAATCTGCAAGGCTAATACATGAGGGCCCACTTAATAAGATTCAGGGATTATCTTATAATTTTATCATAGTGTGAATTAGAGAGATAAAACCAAAATAGACTGAAAGCTACAGGAGAGACATTGAGCAACTTGGTCTAGTGGAATGTGTCCCTACCCATGGCCATGGCAGGGGGGTTGAAACTAGATGATCTCTAAGGTCCCTTCCAACCTGAACCGTTCTATGATCTATGATTCTATGATTAACAGTAACCGTTAAAGAAAAGGAGAAAGGGAGTCCAGAGTGCCAGCAAGCACAAAATACAAACTTGGTTTAGACATAATTTTGGTGGAGGAGGGGTCGCTACCTCTCTACCCCGAGCTTCACGTTGGTCCAAGATGTTATGATCGAAACAGATACTAACATTTAATATTTGCCACATTAGCTTTCAAGTGCACATAAGTTCTAGGTAGAGCTGCTATTAGGTAAATGTCATCATTTCAGTTTTATAAACAAACAGATTATTACAGAGTCCTATGTTTTCCAGCTTCCACTACACAATGTTCTCTTGTATGCCTCAGACAATAAGCTGACAGCTCCATGGAAATCACAACATTCAGTAGTCAAAAGTGTTATAGAGTTCACTAGAAGTAGAAGAATGCATAATGCATTGAAGCAATGTTTTAGGCATTTATATTAGACTTTTAATGGAAAAATTAAAAAGTAATGCTGCTTTGCATTGCCGTAACTGTACATCAACAGTATGGCTTTATTTCTGGCACATGAAGGGTAGTTTCCATAGCAGCAGCAGCTGTAGCACTGAGCAACAGGGAAATTGGGTTTTTTCTCTTGTATTTCACAGATTAGAAGGGTAAAATGTATGGAAATAAGGGAAAGTAGATACTACGTAAATGCAATCTTTAAAACGTGCTTTTTCTTTCTAGAATTCTGAAATTGTAATGGAATAAACAATTCTTTCACTTCATTCCTGCTTTTTAAGCCTCATATATGGCTTAATAAATGTGTATAACAGCTATTTTTATGTTTAACTGATAGAACTAGAAAATGGCAGAAATACCTCAGTCTACCTCCTGGTATGGTATTATTTATTAGCTGGCAATTCCTTTACTGTTGACCAAAAATGAGTAATAATTAAGGCCTATATTGCACCAAGACTATATTTTTATATTTCATTCATTTCTGTACTGATAGCACTTGAGGTATGCTATAAATAAGAAATACTACATATGAAAAATGTGTGCTATTTAGTCAAATTGATGATAATTTTTCTAAAAAATTCTTAAAGCAGGAGGATATTTTAATTTTGTTATATGTACAAAACATTTAAAATCACACTACATATTCTAAAGCACACATTCTGTAATTCTCCTAGACACAGAAACATAATATCATCAGAATAGAAATAAGAAGACTGAAAGGTATTGAAGAGCTAATCCACTTTCTTCTAAGAAAGCTTAAATGAGAATCAGAAACAAAAAAATCTTGGTCTTAGAGTTGCTTCTCTCTAGTTTAGCAGGAAGCAGCTCAATAATTATTTATTCTTAATATGTAACAGTGAGATTTTTATTTACGTTATTATATTTTTTAAAGGGAGTGAAATAGTCACAGTTGCATAAAACACTTCTGAAGCTCTTCCTTAGTAAAGAATATGAAAGAACTTTATACAAATGATGTATTGAAAATATTATTTAAAGCATGTATTGTAATGCAAACTTACTTTCTAAAAATTTTACCATAAATCGAAGAAGTAGCTGTAGAGTATTGAGGACTGCTATGTTAGGAAAAGTATACAATTCACCAGTGAGCAATTATTTTCAGAATACTTTTGATTTGCCTGCTTGGGCCAAATGCCTTGTGCAGATACTGCTCTGTGATGGTTATTATTTTAGTAGGGAATAGCAATTTAGAAAATTTTGGGGAGAATTTATTTTCCAACTCCTTTGAGCAATATGAAAAGTCCTTTTAGCCGCACTTTGAAATTTTATTTTGGATTTTGCAGTCCTTTCTACTGACTTGCTCTAAATATTTAAGCAGCATCAGGTCTATAACCATCTTTTAACAGCATTACCTTGCAGTGTTTAGAGATTTTAAGAAATAGCACATATCCTGCAGTATTCGTTCATAAAGAATAGCTATCAGCTATATAAAGAATAAATATTCTTTATTTGTTCCATGCAAAATAAGTACTTTTCTTAAAACACATCTTCAGCTGTTTTTCTTGCAAAGAAAATTTTGAGGAGCATCCCAACAGATGGATAAATAAAGAGAGAGTTTGTAAGGACAGTGTGCTCTGTAGGAACCTGTTTGGATGTGCAAGGTAAAGGACTTTTAGCAGTTTTCCCTTCCTTGTCTTTAAACTTGCATTGCTGCATTACTCCTGATCACACCACTTTATTTTCTTGAACATTCCTGAGACATTATATACACATTCAAAATATAATAAAATAAGCAACATGTTTTGGTGCATCAATGCAAATTGCAGGATTTCGTCTTTGCTTTTAAACCCAACAGGTTTCCTGCAGCCTGATATTTTTTCTCTATTTAGTTTATTGCAAACTTTCTACTTTTATATTATTATTTCTGTTATAGAATTTCATGGGGGAAGAGGAGAGAATGAATCATAAGTCCATTTTCGCCTGTTTCGAATGATTGTACTGCTTCCAATCAAACAAGCCTAGTAATTCAGACCTTCGTGGTCACTTGTACCAGCTGCTTTAATGAAATACTGTAAGGAGAGAGGAAGTGCACCTTTCCCTCCCAGCTCCTGGCAATCTGCAGTGGAGTTTGGTATTATAACTGTATTGTTTTATTTAAAACTCTTTAATAAATACTTCTTTCATTAATTTGCCTAATAGCTTTTCAAAACCACTTATACCTTCCAATTCCACAATATCCTTTGGTGATGAGTTTCACAGTTTAATTACATTTTAGATAAACAAGTGCTAAGTTGTGTTTGTTTAAAATTTGCAGCTGAACATTCCATGGGATACTTCTCACTTCTTACATTGAGTGATAATTTCCAGTTCCCTTCTGCATATCATTCATGCTTAAATGTATCTCTATGGTATTCCCTCTTAGTCATTTCTTTGTAGGCTAGTCCCTTTAATTTCTTTTCAAATGGAAATAAATTTTGATCTCTGATCATTCTATTATATTTCTTACATCTTCTTTACTTCTACTGTATCTGGTCTGGCAACCAGAATTTCAGGAATGCCATGGATTTCTTTAATAGCAATAAAGTTTCTTTGCTAAGCTCTTGATGGTTTCCAAATAATTCCTAATGTTCTATTTGTCTTTTTAGCTGCTGTACCATTGCAAGATCTCCAATGACTTCTTCCTAACTGGTTATAGTTAAATTAGCATTCATCACAAGGTAGGCGCAGTTAGGCTTTTTTCTTTATAGTCCTCTGTATGTATCTCTTTCAATTTACTGAATTAAATTCTATCAAGCAGTTTATCAGGCAGTCGCTTCATATTGTGAGATACTTGTGCAACGCTTGTGCAACGCTTTGCTATCGCTTTTTTCTTTCTTCTTTATCTTTTTGTTATTATATTTTGAGTCATTTTTTACTATCAGAAAACATCTAACTTCTCAGCTCCTTTACAGATCTTTCAGGATTCCTATACATTGAGAAGAATCACTGTGAAAAGGAATTCCACTGGTGACTCCTGTACATTGTGAAAACCGACTATTAAGTTCTGTGTTTCACACTCTCTGAAAAGTATAGATAAATAGATACCTACTTTCCACTTATTAATGCTTTCCTTTTAAAAAACGCTTTCAAGAAAGAACCTTTGGTGAGGAACTTTGACATAAAGTTATTAGAAATTCGGATGTATAGTATATATCAACTTGATTACTCCTAGCAACGTGCTTATTGACTCCTTCAAAAAACTCTTTCAAAGTAGATTCGTGAGGCTTGGCTTTCATCTACAAAAATGTCTTGACTGTTGCCTACTATATCTTATTTGCCTATTTGTCTTCCTATTGTACTTTTTATTATGTTTCTGCCAATATATCTGTTGTAGAAATCAGATTTACCGCTCTGTAGCTCCCTAAAATTTCTTGGAAGTTTTATGGAGAATTTGCTTTACATTTATTTGCTTTCACTTCTTTGTTATCTAGGCTGATTTATGTTAACCACCAAAACATATGAAATTCATACTTGCAATTCTTTAGAATTTGTGGATGAATTCTGGCTGTTCGGGACAATTTGCATTGTTCATTTCAGGATTCTACTGGCTTGTCAGTTTTAGACAAATCCTCTGATGCATGAAAAAAGCTCCTTTAGTGAAACCGCTCCAGCTCCTTCCTTTTGTGTTTTGGTGCAGATAGTTACTATCACTTTTCTGCTCTTGCCTAATGTTTATTAACTGTATTTATTACACTTCTCATGTATTAAGTCCTAAAGGATATTTAATAATATTGTTTGAAATTATTCTAATAAAAATTCTAGGAGCTTACATGCATTTTTTCCTATTTTTGTCTTTTGACCATTCTAGGAGTTTCTGTAGATAACAGACTGATGAATTTCCTTTTTTCTTTTAAACCTCTATGCTGATGATGCCTAAATAAATAGTCTCCCTGGTATCCTTGAAATTCTCACTGCTTGTTCTAATAAGGAGATTTCCTTTTAACAAACTTCAATGTTACACAGCTTTTTTCTGAAATGAATAACTGCTGCAATAGAATTTTTTGTTTGGATGTTTTGCTGTTCCTTTAGATCAGAAAAACTTTCCTTTTCACAGCCTTCTAGGCAACACAGAGGAGAGCAAACTAATGCAGATTCAGTCTCACAATTCATGTATAAAGAATATTCATAGTGATTCCCTTTGGAATATGTCATGACTTCTGAAGTATCTGCCAACTTCTGATTCTGAATCTCCACTGTATTGCAAGTTTTTTATATCCTTAAAAATGAATACATAACAGTGGCAATTTATTTGACAACGTTTAAGGCTCATTTGCCATTGTAAAATGAGACAGCATAAGGTGGTAGATAACATAGAAAGAAAAGCCCTCGATTTATTTTAAAAAATATTTAATATGACTGGAAATGTGTTACATTATTAAAAAATACTTAAATGACTGGCACTGTCACTGTTCAGTTTACATCTTGCAAAGAACCACTGCTGAATAACAGTCTATCCTGGTCCTGCATATTATTGTTATCTATTTCAAGGGTAAAAATGCAACCACATTCCATTTGTTAGAATATCTGTTTTATAAAATTTTGGACTTATCTGGAATATAATAAAAAATATTATTTTTTTGATAGAAAATTACTTAGTTTCTCGTTCTTTTTGTACATAAGTATATGTCTTTTTGGAGGGGTGGAATTTTATGGATCGCATTCTGTTGTTTTTTGGTATTTTTCTTATATAAGCTTCACATAAAGTTATACATTATAGTTGTATATTTACTTATTCCATCTGAAGATCTAAGGTACTGTGTTCTTTTTGTCTTTAATTGTATTTATTCTGTGGTCTATTTATTTGATCTTTGCATTTCAGATAAAGGAATAGTATTAGTATTAAAGATTTTATGCTAAATAATTTTCTGTCATGATATCAGAGAAAAAAAAAACCCCAAACTGACAAAAATGAAAAGGAACAGAAATGTAGACAGCTGTATTAATGACAAATGTTTTGGAAGCCTCTCCAAACATACCTGCAGTATTTGCAAGTTCTCTATTTTTTCAAGGGAGTTTAGTACATTTAGAAAATGTCAAACAGATTTATGAATATAATTGTTTGTATTTTTTCCTCTCTCCTGATTTACTTAAGAGGCAGGTTTACTATACACATGCAGGTATATGATTCACTGGATTCCCTTCATGCACCCCTCTCATCTCCTTTCTTTTCCCTTCTTTTATGGATGTGAGAAAAGTGAGTGTTGGATCAGAGCAATTATGAATTTGCCAAATAAAGAGGTTTATTGGATGGAGAGAGAACTGGTTAATTTATTCAGGAAAGATTGTTGATGTGATCAGGGAAAACAAATGAGTCATATAAACAGCAAGGGCAGGCAAAGAGCATCTGAATGGTGGTCTAGAGCACGGAGTGCTGAATAAGCAAATGAGTATTTGACTAATCCAAGAGTTAGGCATTGTGATCAATAAGCATGTAGTTCTGTGACTCTGACACTTTTGCCTTTTTTCTTTTTTTTTTGGCTAATGTTGATATGGACATGCGTGTGCAAAAATGTGCATGCTCACACTCGTATTTGCAGTGAAACAGATGAGAAAGGGTGAAGGGCTGTGTCAGCAGCAGTTTGTTTCTGCGTCCCCATTCCAGAGGTACAGCAGGGCTGAGGCAGTGCTTATGTGGTCACAGGTGCAGGTACTGTGGCCGGTAGTGTTCATGCCAAGATGGGTTACCAGGCACTTTTCTGAGCTGATAAACTTTCTTGAAAATTCAGAAATGTTAACGGGCATTTTAAATTCTTAGTCAAAATTTTAGCATTATTTTAAAGCATTTTAAAGGCAACTCCCTCAAATAACCCATAAGTATCACATTTTTATTTTTATCCCTACCTAATGTGACACTTCTTAATTTCCTTTTGGCAAGCAAGTTGTAATCTTTAGCTGGTAACTAATTTGGTCATAAAATACTGACCCAGATTTTTCTGGATAATTAACAAGTCGGGCAAATCAGCAGAAGCAGGTGTAGTATATTTTCAGTACCAGTGGAGAAAAGCAGTTAGCTGATGTTTTAATTCTCATTTCCAGTAATGAACTATATAACATTCTGGCTGGCTAATGCAATTAGCATTGTCTCCTCCTCCCCTTACTTCCTCACTTTAAAAAAAAAAAAAAGGAAACTCAAACCGGGAATTTATACAAGGCCAAGAATTACTGACCCTTTTTGCACTCTTATTACAATCATGTTATTAACCTCCTAGATTGAGCCTTTTGTAGAACAGTAATAAAAAATTTATATAAATATGTATCATATTACAAGCTGAGACAGAAAACAATGTTTCCATTCTTCAAGCAATTAATTATTGTGATTAATGTATTCCCCCTTCTCTAAGCACAATTCTGCCAGACAGAGCCAGCCCATTGACATATTGTAGAATTATAATGCATATCTAATTAAAGGTGACCTGAAAAGGCAGGGTGTTTAGCCTTCCCTGTCAGGACCAAGAAACTGTTAATCAGAAAGTGCTTGCTTTCCACACCAACCACCCCTCCCTTTTTTTATTTTTGTGCTAATTTCAAATCTTCTCCCTGCATCAGTGAGCAGATGAGATCTTCAGCCAGCTTTCATCTTTCAGAAAAATGAATAGTGCAGAAAGAACATTATCAAATGAGCTGTTGAAGAAGTCAGTGAATATGTCATTGAGTGTGACTGCTTCCAGAATGAATTTAGATTTATCTCTGTTATCTCCCCTCTCCCGGCTCACTCTCCACACTCTGTTTGCACTCAGTCCACATGTCAAGCAGGGTGGGTCATAATGAATCATGAGGGACAGTTACTTGTAGTATAGTGACAGGTCCAATTGTGATACAACTTGTTCTGGAATTAAGTTTGTTAACATTATAAATTGTCTCATTTGACCAGAGGTTTAAACACCTAGAAGCTTTTATGCATGCAATTTCTTAAAGTATTTCATTTCCATTAGGCAGCTGCTGCTTTACAGTATTCCACAAATGAAATTGTTTCATCACATCAATAGCTGCACAAAACAACTGTGACAACAAGAAGACGGGTTTTGCCCCTATCGTACAAACAAGTATCATTCAAATCAATAAACTTTGGCAACTTGGTAACACCAAGAGAAGATATTATTTAAATTCAATTTTTAAGCACATCTCCAAAAGCTTATGCTGATGCAAAATTCTGATACAAGCCAAGGAATTTTAATACCGTACAATTCAGTTCCTGTAGAAATAACCCACTGAGTTAGTAACATCTTAAGTACTCAAGTAGAAAAGCAATAGATATTTTCATTTTTCTTTTCAAAGCCAGTAGTTATAGTTTTTCTATATGTGATGCAAAATTGTTGTCATAATGAAGATTATTTTTTGCATGACGGAAAGTGGTATGATTGAATTGCAATATCTTACCCACAGGGAGTAAAAGAAAGACTAATATTTTTCTTTTTTCTTGTCAGTATTGCCATGCAACAGAATGTGATATCAAAAAAACCTGCAAAGTCAGCACACCTTCTGAAATATTTGTTGTATGCTGTAAGCCCCTTGGGTATTTGACTGGTTATTTCATACTTGTGATCATACTTGACTAGGTTAGTCCTACACAACAAATTTGTCTTAGATGCTTTTCAATTAAACAAAATTAACAAGTAGTATCACTGAAGTTTAGAAATATATTTTACAGTTAATTTGTCAAAATCTCCAGAATTGGTGATCTGGTTGGTGCATTGATTTTTATTTCTTTTTTTACTCATAAGCCTCTTTCATGTTTAGAAGTCAGGGGACTTTCTGCAAAGTTGTTTTCTTGTTGATTTTTCCACGTGTTTCTTGTTTGGCAGGGGAGATTGCACTGTTAAATGTGTATTTTTCCTCAGATGTCTCTGAGGGCCTGAGTGCACATATACACATATACATACATGTGCTCCAGTCTTTTTTTTTTTAATTCCATACACACACAGAGTCCAGATGTCCCGTGGAAAAGTCTGATCAGTGACAACATGGCCATTTCTGCTTATATATACACCTTGGACTGGGGGTGTTTGGATAGTAGTTGGTCATAGAAATAAGCAGAAGTCCTGAAGAAGTATTTAAGTGTGAAATATTCACACCTTGGTGTTTGCTTCCCTCATCAGCCTTTGAAATAACTAAAGGAGACTAGTTGTTTGCTATGAAAAAACCTATGAAAAATCATGTGCTAATCCCACTGGGTGCCAGAATAGAAATTTTTTGGTTCAGTTGGTTTTCTGTGTCATGCATAACCTGTAAAGCCATTTGTCATTGTATTTCATGCTCTAAATTTAAGTACTAAAAATATGGTGATCCAGTAGGGATCGCCATTGGTCTTGTCAGTTGTCTTCAACTGACATCAATCAGAGCTGCAAAACTGTCTATGGATAGTGTTGTGGTAGAAATAAGGACTCTCAAAGCAGACCTTGGGTACTCACACTAGCTGGAGATGGGGATGTTATCATGTAACCTACTGATCAACACCGGTTTATCCTGCAATTCTGATAGCAAACATATGTTGCCCGAAAAGAATTATTGAAAAACAATTCACTTTTTTTTTTTAGTTTTTAAAATGTTTTTCTGTTACTATGTCTGGGTCTCAATGCTTATATATTGGTATTATTGATTAAAGGATTACAGGTACATAAAAAGGTAATGAAAATCAAATGCTAAACTGTGAATTGAAGAAGGGTAGCAAACAAAACCCATCTTAAAGCCAGGGTAAGTTTTGGTCCTAAAATCTATCATTAGAATGAGAAAGCTACAAAGAACCACAAGTGAAAATGCTGTCATTGCGCTCACTAACAATACGATGTATTTACAGTCCTTTATATTATTAGAAGTTCCAAATGACATTGCCATAACTTTTTTATTCAGGGCTGTAGTTGCAAAAATTATTTACAGCCTCTAAACCAGTAAAATATTAAAAGTTTGCTTAGGAATTGCTATTTTGAAGAAGAGAAACTGAGACCTGGGTCAACTAAGCAATTGTCTAAAAGACACAGAGGAAATCCATGTCAGAACTGAGAACTGAAATTCTTCCTCAACCTTATCTGTTGCTTTTATTAAAAATTAATCTTTCCCTTCTATCTGACTCTCTCCCATGCTTCTAAAACTGTTAATAACTAAGGAACATAACAAAACCGGTGAGCTAAATGTTCATCATAGTCTCCTCAGCCAGTGGACACAAGCAACTGCCACTTGTGCATTGTTCCGAAGCATTTATAGCTATGTGAGAAGCTCCTGACATACAGGAATTTCTGAACAGATTATCTTCAGGCATTAGAAATTCTAATCTGGGTTATTTCTAAACTCAGAAAAGATGATTTCCAAGTTATAGCATACAATGAAAAATGTATGTTTTCTTTACTCTTTAAAATGATCAGAAGGTAGTTCGAACGGATCTTATCATCTTGGACACAGTGTCAAACGTCGGTTTCTTCTTTCATACAAGTACTTGTTTTAGGCTACATGTGTGTGTGTGCATATATATACATGTATGTATATATATGTACATACATATTAACTGTCTTACTTTTAAACTTTCCCCTGCAAAATACTTCTAACTGATGAACAAGAACCATCTCTGACCATGTATTGCTGCCTGATTTTTTGCTTGCTCTTGATTTGCCTGAGCCAGGTTACTATTTCCCTTGAGGTTTTGAGGATCTCTTTATTTATTTCTGTCTTTTAATAATTTTTTGCCCCCAAATAAATTCAAATATTCTTTTGGGGGCTAAGTTTTCTGATGTAAAAAGCAGTGTATAACCCTTCAGTCCTCACTGAGTTTCTGTGCAAGTAAGATTTCAATTAATTTCAGTGGGATTTTCACTTGATTAAGGACTAAAGGTTTCAGGATTCCAACCCCCCAGACTCAGAAAACATCAAGTAACATGTTTATTGCAATTATGCTAGAAATAAAGCCTGCAGGTAATAAACTATCACAAGCACTGATAAATCACAGAACTAGAGTAAAGCATTTGAATAGATCAGGAGACACTTAAATAAGAATTAGATGTTGTTTGCATGAGCCCTGGAGTCACCAGCAGTATTTTCCCTTCGTCAGATAGTGCTACAATTGATTGTTTTGAAGGTCTGGTAGCTTTATAGTACTAATGAGAAATTTTCCACAAAGAATTTTGCCTAAATTTAAGAGACACGGGACATGAAAATTTGACACTGATGAATGGTATCATTTTTGTTGCTTGTAAAATATCTTACATGCATAATTATTGATATGATACAAAATAGATAATAAAGATAGATAATACCATTTCCAAGGTAAGTTATACCCCTTTCAAAGCATAAATCACAAGTTATTAATTAATCCAGAATTCTATTACAGAACACAGCTAATTCCAAATACTAGAGGTTAAATCTCAGAAGACATTAAAAAAAATATTTGTAATTTTCTTTATTGTGTGATGGGGAAATCTTCAAAATACTGACACAAAACCAAGGAAATGCTAAAATTTTGCCTTGTGTTTTAAATTTCTGCTGTGGGGGAAATAAATATCAAAAAAAGTTTTGGTTTACTCTTCCAATGTGTACATTCTCCAGACACAAACCCTTTTCTCTGAATTCCTCTGCCCCTATTAGTTCTAAGTAGAAACTTGTTACCCAAATGATGGACCTGTTCAGGACAAGGAGTGATTTCATGGAACATGAAACACGTACAACTTGGCCTATGTAATGCTGATTGAAGCTGGGTTGGAGTCTCATTTCTTCATGTAATGTGTACGACTTTCATCTATCATCAGATACCTTAAATCAGCATGGAATTAATGCAATAAAGTACCTTAGGCAAAGTCTAAGCTTTCCCAATGCTTTAAGGTTAGGAATCATCCATTTGGATATTGCATGCCATTGTATATAAGACAATGACTGATCATAGCCTGAAGTAGCTCTCAGCTTTGGTAAGGGCTGCAGAATCGGGTCCTCTCTTACTGGCAACAAAAACTGGAAAAAGTGGAGTGGGTTTTGATTTCAGTTATGTGCATAGAAATCTCAGTAATTCTATTTAATTTAGAGAAGTCACTCCAGATTTACACCAGTGCTACTGAAAATCAAAATCTGGCCCATTGTCTTAGCAAAATACACCAAGTCAATATCAGTTCATTACAGAGAGGGAGAGAGAAAGGGAATGAGAGAGAAAACAAGGATTTCGTTAGCAATGCATTCTGTAGTATAAAAGATAAAAAGGAATATCCAATTAACACACCACTATAATTGCTTGCAGACATTCTTTTTTATTTAAAGATGAAATAGCTAAGAGTTCTCATCAAAACTAGGGTCACAGCCTACATATTAAATGAAAGAAATTGATTGGGCTTTATTACACCCTGACTACTGCAAATGTGCCTCAATCACTGATTGCTATAAATTTATTCTTATAAACTACTAATTGCCCAAGTCATAATGGTAACAATGGTATAATGAAATTATCTTGATCAAGCTGATGCACAAATTTTGCTTGACAACATGAGCAGTGTGAGAAAAAAGGAAAGAAGACATGCATACAAATACATAATGTTTCATTAAAATTAAAACCAATGTTAAAACAACTGTTCTCTGAAGTATACAAAGTTCTGTATTAGAAGGGCTTCCTTTAGAAAAATCATTTAAGAAGACAGGCATTTACATTTATAATAAAATGGTCTTGCATTTTTTATTTGTCTTGAAAATTAATGACTTACTTAATCACATTTGATCAAAGGAGATAAGTTGATGTAGTCATGTGTTTCTGATTGCATTAAGCCTGATCCGGAGTGGCATGATGGATATTTAATAGTCTTGCTGTCCCTCTATATCTTGTCACTATTTCTTGATATGCATGGATACTGAAGAGTACACCACAGCACAAAACTGTATTTTTAATAGAACAGACTAAGTTTAGGAAAAAGGAAATTCTGTTGGAACTTACACGGTGGAGTTTTTAGAAGTAGGTTATCCATCACAAAAATATTTTGCTTTAAAAGACAAAAACCTTACTTAGCTCTCTACAGAGCTTGAATAATTTTCTTCTTTTAAAAACACGTTTGCTTCTACGCTGCATATATTAAAAGATACTGCTATAATAGATTTCAAGGATGAAGTAGCGAGAAAGTATATAGAAACAAAGATAGCCATCCAGAAAATGTAGGAAATTTCTAGAAGCTGGAATGCAGAGCATTGCGTAAAATGCAAAAATTGGTGCTATTTATATTCAGCTAATAGCTGTTTCTACAAGTGTCAGCTGAGCCATTCAGAGGGAATGTTGGTATGTATGAGAAATTATTTCTGAGTAGTTCAAATGTAGTCCCAACTGTTTCAAAATTATCTCACAAAAATTATTTAAATTCATGCTTAATTCTTTTTTCACTAGAGCATTTCATCGGGATGAAAATTGCCCTTTTTTCATGAGCATGTCTTTCTTTACTCTCTCAAAACATAGGTCCAAACTTTTATACAAGGGTACAATATTTTCATTTTTGAAAATAAATTGCTCCTAAAATTGGTATATTTGACACAGTCCTTTAGGAAAGCTAAAAAATTAGATAAAACTGAGCCGGAGGGGTTTCAGGAGGCCCCTTGGCTCAGCCAGCCATCGCCACCAACTCGGGCAGTGCATTACACAGGCTGCTCCACATTTTAAGTTTGTAACTATCGCAGTCTCCCTTTGTCCTGTTTCCAGAAAGCTTTTTGCTAATAACTAACCTAAATACCTTGTGCTGCATTTTAGACTTGTGACACTTATCCCACACATAAGGACCAGGGAAACCAGTTTACTTCTTTACAGTCTTTACAGTATCTTTTACATATGGGGAGCCTGTGGCTCTGCCGCTCCCCTCTTTACGCACTCCGCTCTTCCTTGACGTTGGTTCTTCTCATCCTCAAAGTTGTTTTAAATATGTATTTATAGGGGCAAGCTGCAGGAGTTTAAGACAGAAAAATCAAAGCCTCGTAGGATTAAGCGATCTCGCGGGGAGCACACCTACAGCCCCCAGCATGGCAGGGGCGGAGGGGGGCCGCCGGGCACAGCCCCTTTCCCACCCGTGCCGGGGGAGCAGGCAGCTGCTGCCCGGGGCCGCCCCGTTGGAGTCGCGCTGAGGGAATGGCCTTCACCTGTGTCTCCGCGCGGCCCCTCGGCAGCTGCCGGCCGCCACCTGCCGCAGCCCCGCCCGGAAGCTTCGCGAAGCCTCAGAGCGGCCCGGCGCGCGGGGGCGGCGGGAAGGTCGCGAGCCGCTCGGCGGTCACCTGTGCTCCTAACGGCCAGTCAGCGGGGGAGCGGCGCCCCCTCCTCTCCGCGTCGGCCGGCAGCCCTGCGGTGGGAGCGGAGATCGCAGACAAGTAAGGGATGAGATGTTAAACAAATTTAATGTTTGAGAGTGAAGGAAGAAGTATCTTGCTTATTGTTTTTCTTTTTGTGCATCTGTTTTCCCCGCATCCCAGTTTAGGGCTGCTCTACCTTTCGGTAAGGGTTTCCCGAACACGTGGCTTCCACCGGGTTTCTCCGCTTCGGCTGATTTCCAGCACCTGTTGGTGGTGGGTCTGTGGAAAGCCGTAACTCAGTTCTTCCACTAACCTAGAATTTATCAATTTTAAATGGCTTTTGCATGTGAACATTCAAGCGCTGGGAGTTTCTTGACCAGAAGCATCTATGTTTTTAACTTTTTGTCCATCTCCGTCCACCTTGTATTAACTTAGGTTTCCCCAAAGCCTTCACCAGCTGTTTTTATTTTTTCTGAAAGATAGATGCACTAACTTGTTACCCCAAAGGGCTTCCTTGGAAGCAGGTTTTTAGGATTGATTGGATTTTTCCTTCTTGCAAATAGATTTTGTTTGTTTTTTCTCGATGAGTAAAGTAATTACATATAACATTTTAGGGCAAAAGATTACTCAAATCATTGATGCAGTAAGTTTATTGTTAAGTCTGGACCTAATTCTGTTCCAATAAAGTATGTAGTGGTAATTGATAAAATCTTACTGAGTCATATTCCCATGTCTAGTGGAGTATTTGGATTCAGCTGTGGTGTTAATGCAGTTGTTGATAGTGTTGGTTTTGGAGTTCTTTTTTTAAGAAAATCTAACCTCTTGCTTTAGCATACAAAGCCTCTACTTTTCTTGGCTGCTCAGCAGGGACCTCAAGGGTTATAGAAAAGGAAAGTTAAAATTAATTTCTGTCACTAAATATGGTTTCATATATATTGGTGAGACAGCCTTTAGGTAACTGTCTCTAGGTTACACATTCCATGTTTGTGTGCAATGCCAACATGTGTTTTTTAATGTTAATGTAAGACCAGATTTTGTGGTTTCCAACATAAGTATCCTGCAGTTACATGAACAGTGGTGTATATAATGTAAGTACTGTGCATATTGATAATTACTCTGATTTTCTTTATTATTATTTTGCTTTAGATTGCTTTATTATTATTTAGTCTGAGTGGATGAAATTTCTTTAGCTTTTTCTTAAACACTGTTAGGTGGGACTTCCTGAAAAAATATGTTTTCACACCTGGAAGCCAATTTTTTAATTGGTTTTTTTTTCCCATATGTTGTCTTTCCCCTTATCACTGTGTTGCTGATTTTAATTGCTGGTTTTGGGTTGACTTGTCCTGTAACCAGCTAGCATTTTGAAAGGTATGTGGGTATGTTTGTAGATTCAGACAATACACGAGAGAGAGGCTGGCCTGCATAGGACATAGGTGGCCTAAAAATGACAAATCTCAGATCTGATGTCAGAAAAAAAAGAAACAATGTAACAATTTTTACAAGAGAGTGGTGAGGGTGTTTTTGAAGTGTTAAAATCGGTATTTTAATCTGTTGCCTATTCAGATGGATGAGAAAGTTCCTTACTATTACAAATACAGTCAGTGAATGATACCTGTAATGCTATGCTGCACAAAATTACCATTATTTCTGGAATTTGTAGAACAAGTGTACAGAAGTTGGGTTTTCAAAATGGCCTTTTCATATAAGGCTGTAACACTTGTTTGCTGTCTTGCTCATCCATTCCTTTATCCATCCATCTCTGTATCTATCATGAAATGACAATCCTAACTTACTTTAAACTCTCCAAAGGTATATTCTTAAATTTTAATGTTGGAAAAGCTTCATGATGACTAGTACTCTGGCTTAATGTGGTATAGCTTCTGACAGCTGCCGCTGTAAGAAAAGCAAAGGATGACTGCATTACTGTCAGTTTCTGTCAGATTCTGGTTGCCAAACTCTTGCAGGGATGATGACAGTGAACCAAACAAAAGTGACAAAAGGAGTCAAAGCTGTGATTTTGAATAAGGAAGAGTGGACACTTGAATTGCATTTTGTTGTTGCTGGTCGTTCTGTTCTACATGTGGATTTTTGTGTGGCATGGTGCTTGCTCCTGCCTCTTTAATTATTTGCTCTTCAGGGCTTGTAACTGCTTTTGGTGCACTCAAAAATAATAAAAAAATAATTGTTGAAAAGCACAGAGTGTGTCAGAGTATGAACAGAAGAATAGCTGTAAGCGTGGAATGTACTTGAAGGGGACAGCATTCTCAGAAGTGGGACCCCAAAACACTCTGAAAACTGTCTGGATAGCACCTTGCAATTGGAGATGCAACAAAAATGTGACCTTATTTTCAAGCCAAATAGAAGTGGCGTTCATGTAGTAAATTAATAAACTATCTCCTCGTGAAACAGCACATAATTTTCTTTTTCAAACTACTTTCTGTATCTTCATTTATTCAAAGTTTGTTTCCTGGATGAGATTCTGAATAAAAGAGCTGATATGCTTCTGTGTGTTAGAACAATAGCTGCAAGTACCATTTAAACATGAGACCATTGTCTGTCTTGTTTGATTTGTTTCTGAGATTTACCACTCTTTGATGACTAAGTAGCAGAGCAAGGAATAGAAACAACTTGTTTTTACATATTATTACCTTTCTATTGTGAAGTGTAATATTGTGATACTGACTCAGTTTGCAGCTAACTGCAAATTTGTCTAAGTGAGCATCAGTGGTTGCCAAGATTAAGGGTGAAGCTGAGATAGTTGCCTGGATCCTGGTAACAGAAGTCCAAAGGATGCAGCGAACTTTTCTTGACTGATTGTATTTCCCTGCTTTCCCTAGTGTCTTCTGTTTCCTGTCCTTTCTATCTATTCTGGACCCTAGAGCTGTAATGAATGCAGGATCATGATGTGTGTGTGTATATATATATATAGTTGCTTTGTGACCTAAACAGTTTTTGCTGTGCTTACTTGCTATGTGAGGTTTCCTCAATGGTTGATGAGCTTCTGCAATTGACAGAAATGCAGTTACAGTACAAAAAAAGCTCTATGTATAGTGTTAACCATTTTATGGGTAGATAAGCCAGGAGGGAGTAAGTGGGAATGAATAAACCAGCAGGCAAGTACTGTGACTGGTAATAGGAAACGTACTCTCTGGATTGCTATGGCCCACATTATCCATGCTAAGATAATACTACTAGTTCAGTATTCTATCAAATGCTATTGAGAGTTGGTACCTATGGGTTATTTTTTAAATTTATACAAGAGTATTACTAGACTAAATCCACTGTATATCTTGTATTTCATGTCATTGTTCTTCATAGCTGGGATTCACTATTTCCTACATGTTTTTTGGTATTGTCAGCTGAAACGTGTGCTGTAGCAGTCACAGGAGAGAATACTGTGACAGACTGCAAAACAGTGTTGTTTATGTTTCAAGTTCCATTAGGAGTGAACTGTTTGAAAAATTATATCAACTGCATTTTTTTAAAATTCTGGGAAGTGTTTTTCAAAGGGTCTTGTACTAGGAGATAATAAAAGATTTGTTTAGTTTGTTTAGTAACTTTGCTCAATTTTGATCTAGAGAGAATTTTGTAATGCTGAAAGTGGAGCCTCTAGGTGAACCACAAGTCCAATCCAGCTTGATGATGTCTGTGTTCCTACTTCTAGAGCAGCATTCAAATATCTTTAGAAATAGGGATTTACTGAGAATATTTTTTTTTTTATTCTAGGAAAACCAAAACTATTGTTTTTCCCAGTATGTACTTTTTTGGAACAATATAGTTTCAAGGGGGTTGTTTTTTATTCCTAGGAGGGATACATGTAGTACTGGCTGAGTTCAATAGAAACCTTGCCCGTGTTCAACTCTTTTTTTTTTTTTTTTTTTTTTTTCCTTAGACCAAATTTGGTTTCTCAGAGGTCAAAATTTGCAATCGTACTGATTGCATACAAATATTATCCTTCTACAGTCTTCCTTAACCATCTTAACCATAGCATTTACCCTTAGGCTTCTCTCTAGAAACAAAAGCCTAAGTGTGATGAGCGCTTAGTTTGTTTTATATTACTCTCTTTGATTATTATTGTCACAGAATAGCTGGTCAGAAGAGCTGTGCTTTAATCTCATCTAGATTTTTTTATATGATCCTAGTGTCTTATAAATGCATTATGTGCTTCTATGTTAGAGCTATGATGAAGCTTTGTGATGCAATTTTAAAAATCAGACTATTAAATGTAGGGTACTATATGAGTATAAAGCATGCCATGGTTATTATTTCAAAGGCATCTACTCTCACTTTTATGCTTTCTTCAAGCTTAAAATGGGTGCTTCTAGTCCTAAAATGAGCATGATAGAAGGTCACATAGTAATTAACTCTTGGACACAACTCATTGGAATTAGAAGTGTATTCTTCTGTTGTTCTGTGATGCAGAACAAATGCTTCATTAATCAGAAACATATGAACCTGAGATTGAAAACTAATAAAATCAAGCATTGCTCGACATTGCTGGGGACACCACTTAATACGCATGTTTCTTCATGCAGTTTTCAGCATAAGAATCTGGATTTTTTTTCATGAATGTGAGGCGTTTAGAAGGCTCTTTTTAATAACTCAAGACTCCTATGAAGATAGAAAGAGATGAAAACTATCTTCAAAAACAGGAAAAGAGTTTCCTATAAAACATCCAGACTTTTCATTTTTCACACAAATTGTGGCCATTATAGTCTCTTCAATACTGTGTGAAAAAAGTTAAGACCATTATAAAAGGCCATAATGACCTACATAGATGTTGGTTACATTTTTTTTTCACTCTAGTGAAAATTCTCTAGGTACACCAGTTCTGAATAGTTTGTTATCTTTTTGTCTGAAAGGAAGGATTTAGAAAATGAAACTGAGACATATGTCTCTTCCTCTTAGTAAGGTAGATTTTGAGGAGTGTATCACTTGAAGTCAACTCCTTGGTTGCCTTACTATTAGGCCTGGGCTCTAAGCAGGCATGGTTTAGAGTGTAATGAATCATCTTATTTTCTTTTTTATTCTTACTTTGATGCCTGAGTTTTTACTTTGGTAGATGATTTCATTCATTGCATTATGTGATTTCACTGTGTTTTATAATTATGGCATGCACCACAGTTTTGAGGAAAAAAAGAAAGAGTATAGCTAGAAAGGGGAAGAGTCTATGAAGTCTTCATTTGGAAAATTCTTAACTGCTTATTTTTTCTCTCTGTATCAAACACGTTAACATATCTGGACCTGAAGAACTATTTAAGTGCTTTTTTTGTTGCCTTTTTTAAAGAAATTGTTGATAATTAAGCCACTTTAGTGCTGCAGCTGAGAAAATTCTACTTTTAGTGTTGGAAATAAAAAACAGACTGAACAAAAAGTCATAAGCCCAGCTATCATAAATGAATGTTGGCCCAGAGCACTACAAAATCACATTATGTTGTTTTATGTTTTGTTGGTTGCCACTTCGATGACTATCTTTTGAATATGTTACCATTCAAATTTATAACCACAGCATAAACCATCATTTGTGACCTCCCTTGATGTTACCATCTGACTAATTTCTGTGTTCCTTTACTGTACTCTGTGTACTTTCAAAAAGCAGATTGTTATTGCTATCACTGTCACATTGTTTTCCCTTTTTTCCTGGCTAGAACAGTGGCAGAAACAGATTAGGTATAATGTTTTATAAGTGAATGCATGGTTAAGATATCTTATAAAATGAATATTTAAGCATTCCATCTGTTTCAACAATCTGAATGTTTCTTTTGATATTTGTTACCTGAATTTAAAAGATTTAAAACTCAAAAATATTGTCAGAAGCTTCTAGCAGTTTCTAAAATTTACTTTTAAAAACATACTTGACCTGGAAGGGAAAATATGGCAAACACAGGCCCAGTACTTTTCTTTGCAAAGCTTTTTTTTGTAATGTACCGGCCAATTCTTGAATAATAATAAGTGGTTCAAACCAGAGCCAACCTGAACTTCAGGGATTGGTGGTTTGGTTTTTTGTTTGTTTGTTTGTGGGGTTTTTGTTGTGGTGGTTTATTGTTTTGGTTTTTTTTAAAATTCAATTCTAAACTTCAAGGAATGTGCTGAAATTGTGACATCAATTATCTTTCATTTAAAAAAATAAATTGCACAGGAATTACTTTTTTTTTTTTAAGTCTTCAAAAATTTTTTAGGACAGAGCTATGTGATAATCCTTCTGAGCCTCAGACCCATTACATTTGTTCTGGGAACTCAGTTTTATGTATTTGCATGAGACTGTGGGCTGAACAACCTGACTTGGTCAGAGTTAATTTTATTTAAAATTTCAGCAAGCATCTTTCCAACTCAACTGGCTCTTGCCTTTCTTGGGAAGTGTGAGATCGCTCTTAAAAGGGATGCTTGAAGAAAACATCATCTCAGGGATTGGTGTGATGCTTACCTTAAAGGTAGTTGTCAGATCTAAAATTTCAGTTGACTTGGAAATTAGAGATATACGACCTTTGTTGTCATTAGTTCAGTTATCTCTCTGCAAAACAGAATACTGAGCTTTATGAAGAGAGAGGGGCTTCTACTTCTTTGTGAAGGTTTTTTAAAAGTGTTGAAGGAGTTATTTCTTTGGGCTTGATAGACAGGTCGTCTAAAAATTTCCTTATGTAATAGATGAAATGGATCTTTTAGGTGAGATTTCGGACTTGTCATTTCCTACTGAAAGGTGAAGAGAACTCTGAAACTCTAGACCAAGTTGCTGTAAAATTTAGAAGAAAGGGTATGGGTTATAAATGGTTGTGCAGGTGCTTCTTACAGAACCCCACTGCAGGGAAGTTACAAAAAGTAGTAGAGTAGAACTACATGACAAACACTAGAAAGATGTTTTTATTTGTACCGTATAGTGATAGGATACTTTATTTTTTTTAAATGTGTGGGGGAGAAAATTTAAAAAGACATTAAAAAAAATTAAGGGGAGAAAGCCTCCTTGAAATGGAATGGTCAAAACCCAAGATTGTTAGTTGGTGTATGATGCAAATTGTAACAGAGCATTGATGATGTAATTACTCATGATCATGGTTCTTTTTTGCTATCACAGTGTCTAGTCTAGCAGCTGCAGTGCTAACACCATATCTGATTCATAAATGACAAATAAATTCAGTTCAGTTCAGCAGCACAAAATTCTAGGATGAAACTGGACTTATTTAACTCAGTTCTTGGAGAATCCTGGGCTCAATTTTTGTGTCCAGCCCTTAGAAGTCTGAACTTTGATCTGATCCCACTACCTTAAGAATCTGTAAAGACTTATTAACAGGTATTCCCCCTGGACATTTGAGCTGGTATGTCCTTTGTTTTACATAGTCACAACTTTGTGCAGAGAACCTCAGAGAACCTCACAAGCAAGCAGTTTTGTTCTTTATACTGTGATCTGTTCCTTCATCCTCTTAATCTCTCTTTCATTGCTGAACATAGTCATCATGTGCTTTAATAGTTTTAACAGTCCATAAATTACGGACAATAAAATGTCTTGCATTTTCCCCCCAACACCTTTCCCAAGCCCCCTTTGTGTCCTTCATTGCCCTCATGTTCTGTTCTTTGCTTCCTTCTGCATAGACAACTGTGTCTCAGTGGATTTTATTTCTATTTTTCAGGCTTTGACTCTTCAGTGTGCAAATTTCAGTAAGCTAAACCTCTGTAGAGCTGACTCAGCATTCAGTGTCATTTGTCAATTTCATTGATCATTCTCTCACCAACACTATGAAGAGAGACTTGCAGAGTCAGCAACTAGCAACTGGCCTTTTCTTGGTTTATACTGTAAGAACCTCCAAATTAAAAATAAAGAGCTTTCTGATTTCTCTGCAGTGGTACTTTCAAAATGAATTAGAAAAAGTCTCTCAACCCTCTTGCTTCATTCAACTGTAATTTTTCTTATTAATTCCTTCTCACTTTCCAAAAGATGGCTCCCTTGTGAAAAAGGAAATTGTGCTTTACACATTTAAATAATTTCACATTTTATTCTATTTCTTGTTAAAACTCTACATCCATATGAGTCAAACAAGAAAGTACTTCACATAATAGAGTATGTCCCTGCTCCAGTTTTCAGAGAGCCATGATCTAAGTTTAAAGATGTATTTTCATGTCTCTCTCCCCCTCTTTCCATCTGACCCACTGTCTGCCTTTTATTTGCATCATCTCTGTAACCCATATAGGAGAGTGCATGTTTGAGAGAGAGAACAAACGGCTGAGTTGGGGATAATTATGGTTCCTTCTTAACTGTCTTACAAAGAAACTGTTTTATTTGAATTGAAGAAAAACTTTATAGCATTTTGACTGCTACAAATTCTCCCTAGACTGAAGCTATTTTCTTAGAGATTCCAAATTTTTTGAAGAATAGAGTATTTCCTAAATAGCTCTTCAATGAGAATTTCCATGGGAGCTGGATTGAACAGTCCTTCTCCCGCCTCTCTGTCCCTTTTCTTTCCCTGAATATATGCTTTAGATTTTTTGTCAGGAAGCTGATCTGCAGATCTCCATGAAACCGTCATCATTTTGTCACAGACAGAGGAGCTTTGCACAATGGACAGTCATCTATGTTTATCTTTTATTTTCAATTCCTGAATACTACTGAACCAACAATTCTATGTGAAGCAAATGCAATTGTTTGTAGACAGGACATAGACACGGTGCATTTCCTTCCCCTTCCCATTGGTCTTTCTTTTATCTTTTGCTATTTTATGGGTCTCATATGCTAAAAGGGGTGGAGTTAAAATCTGGGATTTTGTGAGTGTTATTTATATGCCTAATTTTGTACAATGTAGTGATAAATCAACCATTGTCACCCATGGCAATGAAAATTTTAATTATTTAAATGCTCGCTTAGTAATTTCCAGTGTTGTTCTCTCTGAAGACACTATAAGCCTTAAGCCTGCAATCCTTTGTTCATCGTCATGAATGTAAACATAGTTGTTTTCACTACAGTTTCACTACAGAATTCACTACAGAATTAAGCAGTCATGAAGATTCCGTGCTTTGTGGATGATCAGAATACCTTATTGGTCTCCTTTGTTTTTTTCTTCGTATAATACAGAACTCTTTTGGATATTATCCCGGCAAAGTTTAACTTAGGCTCACTTACCAGGCTTATGATTCATGGAGGCTGGGGTTGTTCAGCCTGGAGAAGAGAATGCTTTGGGGAGACCTCATAGCAGCCTACCAATATCTGAAGGGAGCTACAGGAGAGCTGGCGAGGGACTCTTTCTCAGGAAGTGTAGTGACAGGATAAGGGGTAATAGTTTTAAATTGGAAGAGGGGAGATTTAGGTTAGATACCAGAAAGAAATTCTTTAATGTGAGCGTGGTGAGGCACTGGAACAGGTTGCCCAGGGAAGCTGTAGATGCCCTATCCCTGGAGGTCAGTTTAAGGCCAGGCTGGATGGGGCTTTGAGCAACCTGGTCTAGTGGGAGATGTCCCTGCCCATGGCAGGGGGTTTGGAACTCGATGATCTCTAAGGTCCCTTCCAACTCTAGTCATTCTATGATGAAGTGGTGATAGTGCCGCTGTTTTGGAAGATGACTTAATAGAAGTGGTTATTCTAGTAATAAATGAGTGATGGATTCATATGTGGTGTAGCATCTCACCAAATTTGATGACTGAAATCTAAACTCCTTTCCTTCAAAATTGAATTGTAGTTTACAATATAAAAATCAAAAGAAAAATTAATTTTGGATTAAAGAGGACAAAAACTGCCTTTCACTCTAAAATGTTGATCATTTGGTATTTGCAAGAAAAGGAACACAGGAATAGGAAAATGTTACCATGTTATTCCATGTTATTTAGTTTTTATACAAAACTTTAGACACTGTCTCTTTTAGTGTGGTTTTGGAAAGTTGGTTGTGGTGTTTGTTTTTTTAATATAGTTTGTCTGTTATGCTCTTTACCTGAGCAATAATAAGCAAACATCTTCCAAGGTGCCAAAACCTCAACAAGATTTAAATACTATTTAATCTACATTTTAAAGGTTTGTAAATGCCCTTTTGTTATTGTGCTTCTACATATCAAGAAAATAGAAATGTAACAACAATAATACTAATTATGTAATTGCACTTTTCCAAATGGCATGGGAAACTAGTTATTAAAAGTTGCTATATAATTTTTTTTAAATAAAAATTACATAGTTTTTCTCTGGTTTTGTCTTGGCAGACTTTGTAAGGAAAGATAGAGAAAAAGCAAAACTAAATATGTATTGTAATCAGGATAGCTGTCAGGATCCTGAACTACAAGTCTGAAGTTCATATACAAGATCTAGCTCCTATAAACAGTTTATTCACTTCATGTCAATACTTGTTAAAATGGACCCTAGCACCTTTGGGAAACTGAGGTCACAGAGGAAATTTGAAGGGAGTTAGTTATGATGTTTGGTCTGTATGAAAATGATTCTGTATACTACTCTAAGTTGCATGTGAGATCGCTTTGTTTTTGATGGTTATAAGTAATAGCTGCTTGTTAAAGTTCCAAATTGAGCCACAGATTTTCTTTTTTAGTAGTGAAAAAAGTGTCCTCTTGAATCCATGGAAAACCAGAACAGATATTTGAAATGTGAATCTCTGAGTTGTGTAATTTATTTTTCCCAAACTTAGCCTCTTTGTGAGATGTTATAATTACTTGTTTCCCATGTGAATTCTACAATATTTTATTCAGGATGTTGAAGATTTTCATATACTTAGTTTGTCATTTGCAGTGTGACAATATTTCTTTCATAGGTAAGGAGTCTTACCTTAGTTTAAGAAGGAGATTCAAGTTCTTTTTCATAGAACTTTGTCCTGTGTGCTATGCATCTTGTACATCTATGCCTTACACTCTTAGGCATTGAACTGAACAGTCTAGAGAGTTCCTGGTGAGGAATAACCCCATAAACCAGTACAGGTTAGGGACTGACCTGACAGCAGCTCTATAGAGGGACACCTGGGAGTCTGGTGGAGACCTGGTGGATAACAAGCTGACGGTGAGGCAGCAATGTGCCCTCGTGGCTGAGAAGGCCAGTGGTCTCCTTGGCTGCATTAAAGAGAGCATGGCCAGCAGGTTGAGGGAGATCATATTCCCCCTCTACTCTGCCCTGGTGAGGCCGCCTCTGGAGTACTGTGTCCATTTCTGGGCTCCCCAGTTCAAGAAGATCAGTGGAGGGCTACAAAGATGATCAAGGGAGTGGAGTGCCTCTCATAAGGAAAG
>BJBW01002466.1:0-21268 GCA_004320125.1 Scolopax mira
CCAAATAAACTAAATATACAATATACATCAAATTCAAAATTTTAATACATATTACCTTTTGGTGGGGGGAAGATTATGTTTTTCCAATGTCTATTATCACTTTTGGGGCAATATGTGACAATTCTTATACACAACAGCCAGGCATCTAATCTGTATCTTAACTAGTTACCAACTTTTCCTGCTACTCTATAGAAGAATGATGTCCACTGGTATCCAAATTACCTTCCATTCAGTTAGTGATGGAGACAGTCAATTCCCATTGTTCGTTATACCTTATGCCCAGAAAAGATTAATGGTATTTGAATGAGGTCTAATAAGAGTATGAACAATTCAGTATATTATTCCTTAAGCATTAATAATAGATAGTGTAATAGAATTGTAACCTCGGCGAGATCCTGATTTGGTAAATCACTGGAGGAAACACTTAATTTGAATGTAAAAGCGCTTAAAAATAAACAATCGGTTAAGTATTGTTTGATCAGGGAAGAGCTTAAAATTATTCAAAAGTGAGAAAAGGAAAACACGTTTGTGTTGTTAAGGACAGCCACCGCTCCGGCACAGAGCCGCAGCGGGCAGCAGCGCCCCCTGGTGGCGAGCGCCGAATAAAACACACAATTGGACTTCAGAGTGCCGTTTCTGGAGACGGGGAGCTGCAAAAATTCATACAGAAAATCCAAAATGCATTAAGATTAGGAAAATTTTTTTAAAAATTTATAAGAAGTCAGAAATGCAAAAATCTTAACGATACTGTTAACCAGGTGAGCGACTGACAGAAAGTCCCAGAAGTTCCTTCCAACCTCAGTGCTTGGAGGGCATGGAGGAAGGACTCATTTTAAGGAGACACACCTGAACCTGGGAGCTTGGAAGCTGCAGATCTTCCATTCGTTTCATCAAAGAACAGGTTAGTACCTGTCTTATGCCACACACATGCATTAAGGTGACATCAGTTGATACTGCCACCAGAGAAGGCAATCCCTGGTCCCCCCCTCACAGCTTACTCTCCACCTCACATCGTTACTGGCACCAGTTTTCACATCGTTGCACAATGAACCAGATGAGGGAAGGTTAAAACTTGCTTTTATTTTAACCCGGGCTCCTTTTTAACCTGGATGTGTTCCCATAGATGTTTCACCTCGCCTACATACGCACGGTTGTGCCAACACAAGTCTGTGTGGCCAGGACTGCTCTGCAGGGAAAGTGTAAAACACTCAGAGTTACAGGAATATGTATCAGTCGGTACAAAAATGGACAACGTACCTGAAAGAACCCAGAGCAACAGCATTTCTACTGAAATATCATTTAAAGAGCAAGTGCTTTCATGTGGCTATTGCCTTATAAAGGCAAGGTAAATGTAGGACTTATAAAATGTCATTTACAGGTTTTTCCTACTTAAATACGTATACCATGAAATATCACCATTATTTCAGCATAAATGTGTTTTCTCTTCAGAAACATCACATTCACTAAATACGTGCCTTTTGTGCAGAGAGCATAAAAAAAAAATAATGAAAAATATGTTTTATTATTTTCTATGCAAATATGATTTTTCTCCATTTATTTAAAATTGGATTTCTTTCTTATCTTCCTAATGTGTCACTCAATCCACTGGGCAGGGGGAGGGGTAAAAAGCTTTAAAAAACAGCAAACAACTTTATAAACCTGAATTGGAAGTCAATTATATTATCCTCAAAGGTAGGAAAAAATTCTATAGGTTTAAAAAAGCATTTTACCCACAGAACATGAGAAGAGGAATCTAATCTCTATTTATTGAGGAGTTTCATGAACTGCCAAAGTAACAATCTGTTCCAGTAGTTCAAGTCATAAGATCAATTTCCACCTAATGAGAAATCATCATCTACTGTCTTCAACCCTAATCTTTTCCTTTGGGATCACAGGAAAAAAACCAAAAGTATTGATGTGTTGAATATAAATGTCACAGTCCTGTTTTTCATAGAATCTAATCAAAGCATTTAAATACAGTATTTTCTATTCTTTATTCTGTATTTGATATCTGATTATTTGAATTAAGAATTATTGCTTTAACGTATTTTTTCAACCACCACAAATACAAATCCAATTTTACTATTTTCAAGTACCCAATAAAACCTTCATATGGCAATGAATTTGAGATCATGAAAAATATTTTTTGGAAAAGAGAAAAACTCTGAATATACTTTCAATAAAAGTTTTATTGGGAGCTTTACCAAGCAGTAAATCGCCTTTCTTACAGGGAAGTAATGAGATAGTAACTACAGAAAAATACCAAGTTGCTATGTAAATGAGAAGGTAAATGTGAAGGTAAATGTTGTTCCAGAATGGCTCACGAGCATTCAAATAGTCGGTGTGTTCATGTATCTCTGCACTGACACTGCACAGCTCCACAACATCCATAGGGAATGCAATTATTTCCCCTCTCCCACCACAGAGAGTTTTGCTCCAAAGAGACTTAATGGTGGGCAGAGAGTTCCCAGCCAGGTCTCCAGCTAAAGCACAGCATGGCAGCCAGCTCTGCCAGGTCTCTGTCTCCTCCATGAATGAAGCAGTTGGAAATCCTAAGGCACACAAGCTGACGCAGTTCTTGAAACGCCATCTGGTTACTCTTGTTTAGTCTCATTTCTTTCCTCAGCCAGGAAGAGGGGATCATCCCAGGGTGATCCAGCCTTGAGGAATCTGCAGGGTCAGTCAGAACAGGTGAGGAAATGGGCTTTGCTGCCTGACACTGGTGCATAGTACCCAATGGAGCCCTTCAACTGCAGGCTCTGGGCCCCAAACCCCAGCTGGGCTCGGGGCCCCAAACCCCAGCTGGGCTCCGGGCCCCAAACCCCAGCTGGGCTCGGTCACAACAGAAGAATAAGGCCTGATCCCTCAGCAGTTTTTACTGGAAGCACATCACACAAAGCCTTCCTAGTCTTTCATGACTGAGCACAAGAATACTCTTTGGTAGACTCTACATTTGATTTGTCATCTTAATACACGCAAAAAAAAATGTTTTGCTCTAAAAGGAAAGAAACTCTCCAAAATAAACAGGGACTTTGCAGATTAGCAGTAGCTGACAGTGCCCACTGGATTAGAGATTTTTGAGTCTCCATGCTAATGCCAGCTCTAATATCAGTGCTAACAACTTCTAGACAACTTCACAGCTCTAGTAGTCAAAAGTCTGCTTCCAATTTTTAAACTAGATGCAATGATGGCTGGTTTACCCCCATTTTCTTTCTACCAGTGTCAGACTTAAAGAGCTGGTCCATGTATACACCCCACAAATGTTTATAAACAGTAACACTATTCCTTCCCAGCCTTCATTTTACCAGTTTAAACAAACCATGCTGTCAGTATCTCCCACAGCCCTGACCCACCCTAGTGATTCTTCTCCCTCTGAGCCCGTTTCAATTTATATTCATAAAAGTGTAGTAACAAAAGCGAAATATAGTACTAATATTTTCACATATTTAACTGTAGATTCTGTGACTGATGATCCTACTAGTCCACTTGACACTTTACACCCTAGAGATAGTACAGTATATAAAATTAAGAATATGAATTTATTCATATTCTAATTGAGACAGACAAGCACATTTTCTCCCATGTCACCTTCCACACTTCAGGATTACAACATAAATTCTTAGTACTCCTAGTTCCTAAATGCATGAATTTACAATTTATACTGAAGTAATTACATCCCACACATTACTCTAACCCTTTTTGCAGGATATTCGGCCATCCTCCATGTTTAAAGTATCTCCCACCTTTATACTACCAGATTCAATTAGCAGTCTTATGAGTAGATTATAAAAATTATGTAACAAGATCAGTCTTTAAGTAGCGGTGGTATCTTTCCATCCTAAATTCCTTGTTCAACCCACCCACACACTTTTCCTCTTACTGTTCTCTTATGTATTCCCTGACTACTTCAGTTTCAATAATTTCATATCATCAAATGCTGAGGTTCAGATAAAATATATTGCATTTTCTTGTAATTTTTCTTACAAATTATTCTACTATGAACTACACTGATAAATCCAGGTTACAACTGTTTCACTATTCATTTACACCATATGTTTAATTATTCCTTTCCTCAAGTTATGGTCCAGAACTTTATGAACTGCTGAAATCAAGCTAACAAACTTTGAGCTGCTTGAATCAATTTCTTCCTATTGTTAAATAAAGGTGTTACAGACAATGAGATAAATATAGCATCTCCCTTTAGCAGGGAGATGAGCACTATCTTGTGTTCAGGACACAGTATTGCATTTGTTCATTACTTTAATCAAGCACTTGCACGTTCTACTCTACACATTTACGTGCATGCATTTTACGTAGATATTTAGAAGGTATAGATTTATTTTTAAATTTTTATTAAGACTCACAAATAGTAGGGAACTCCCTTCCTAAATCTCAGCATAACTGCACTTAGAGAGCATTATCAACCAATTTAATGCAGCCAAACACTTATTGAAATGAATCTAATAAATTGTACTAAAGCTGATTTCACTAATTGTCAGAGGACACCACAAAGATATTTAAAACTGAATTTGGCTCTTCATTTAACTGTGATGTTCTTTCTTTTGCTATAAGGATACTCAATTTTCTCATGTAGAATTTTCACACACTAGATTTCTAGTTATGATAGCAATATTTTGTTTACAAAGTGCACAAAATTTTTCCAGAATGCTTGAAAAATTATTAATTTCAGACTGAAATAAAACTGAAGAATGTTTCCAGTACATATTAGATATCTATTCATCTTAGGCCAATTCCTTCCTATTAATTCTAAATATGCAAAATTTCCTTAGACTACTCGCATTTCTATAATACACATAATTAAATCTGCAAATACAGAGTGCAGAAATTGGATTTTTACTTAAAATGCAGAGAGGTAAGGTTTTGTTGGATGTGTCTTTTTATGTACTATTAACATATACGTATTTAACAGGACATCTCTCAGACTGTAAATCTGCAATTTTTTCTGACTGAATTGATTCTTTGCCAGGAGAAAGCCTACATAGTAAAATCTAGACAAAGAGAGGATTATTACAGGGCCAGAACCGTTATGATACCTGCTTCTGGTGTTATTCTTTGCTTCCAAAACCAGGTTTGTCCAATACAAGTGTTACATCATAGGTCCTCTTCTCTGAAAACACTTATTTGTATGCTTTCTGTTCTAGAACATCCAGGCACAACAGGCCAAAGCCTCAGATTTCAGACATGTGGGCTCTTTCCAGAGCTGCATATCAGTGGCCACCACCCGAGCTCCCATCTCCAACCTTTTCATCGGTTTCAATAAACCAGCACCACACAACTGCAGCTTTGCTAACCTTCAGCTTGAAGGAATAAGGCAGGCCAAACAGGGGAGTGTGACCTCAAAGCCTTCCACTGAAGCAATCAGAATCAACTGTTTTACATCGGACAAAAAGTTGTCACTGGAAAATTCTCCAAGACATCGCTTGGCTACTGTATATTTTACAGGTAGCCACATTTTTAATCCTTTCTGTGAAACAGTTTTTAACCTATTTAACATGTGGCAGGCTAGTTACTTACTTTACATGGTATTAAATCAAATTCCTTGAAGAAATCAATGACATTTTTATCAACAAGATATGTTATATTACTTGCTAAAAGAATACAATACATTAATTGTAGTTAGCAATATTTTCAGCATTTCCAAAGATAGTCCCCTGACCCTTTTAAAAAGGTATAATTGTTTGTAATCCTTCCAATCATCTGGAATCTGCAAACCTGCTACAGAAATTAACTGCTCTGAAATGAAAGACACCGTATTCATTCATAATACGAATTGCTGGTTGTAAACACAGGTTTGGCAAAAGGTAACATCTTTCTATAAACTATTTTTTCAACTTCTTAAACAGGTCAAATAGTACAAGAATCACCACTTTTGCTCATCCAAGCCACCATTTCTTTCTTAGCCATGTCGAGCAAAGTAAAAGAACAAGTTGGTAGCTTTAAGACATCTTTTTCTCCCCAAGTTATATCCACAGCCTGCATCAGCAGTCATTGACACATTCTGCTTTTGAATAGTCAAGACAGATTAGCCAGTAACAGGGCAGTGTAATATGTCTAGTACTTACAAAAGGAAGCATTTTTCAGGAAAATGTTTTGTCCCTTTTATATTGCCTGAATATTTAAAATTAACCAGATTTCAAGGAAAAATTACATTTTCTTTCTGTATGTATTTCTGAGACAAACCATCTCTAGTACAATAAAAGAGCACCTTTTGTTAAAAATAAAAATATTTTCCTTATTAAATTATTTGCTTTCTAAGCCTAAAAGCTTTTATTGTTATGGCATCATTCTATATTTGTAGAACTAGCAGCTAACTGCAAATATGTACGTATAATATTCTTCTCCCACAAATATATATTTTATATAATAACAAAAGGACTCTGCCTCTTACACAAAACAATCATTCTATCCCAAAGAAGACTGTGTTCTTTTTTCAGGCTACTTGTTTCAAATGTTAAATGTTCTTCAAATGCTGCTTCAACAGCATCCACAAGATGTCACCATTGTAAAAAAAGAAACTTCATATGTTGTAAACTAATCAATACCCTTTTTATTTTCTGAACCATGGATTTTATTTATCGTCATTTCAATCCCCATGGGTTTTTTTTTCATACAGGGACTAACCATACTCAAAAAAAACCAAAATGGGGGCCAGAATAAAATGTAAATTTAAAATAATTTATATATAAATCAAAATCATAGTTTAGCCAGTTGGTTTGAATTACCAAACACAAGAAAATCTTGACAGACAGAAAGAGTAGTAAGACAAATAGAAACATTTATGGTTCCAGTTTTACAAAAAATCTACATAGAAGATACCGTCAAGTTTAGAAACTATAAACAGAAAGTATATAGATAGTAATAGAACAAAGAAGCAAGTAGTCACCCAGAGAGCTTAAGGAAAGTTTGGTATTGTTTTATATTTAATAAGGAAAATTATGTATCCAAGCTAGCTCAGCTGGCACTGAATTAAAAAAAAAAAAAATGAAAACTTGTGTTTTCACTAAAGCTACATAGTAACAGTTAAGCAAATTATACCTATAGAGTCCTAATCACTCTATGCACAGAAATGCTAGATGAAAAGAAGGTACTAACAGTGAAAGTTAGAATTTTAACTTTCTGTGCTTAATACTTCTAATGAAGATTACAGTGCTGTAAAGGAAGGTGTAACCTAAAAAGCTATTCCAAAGATTTGCTGGTTTCCCCCATTTTGTACACAGCAACCTGAAATTGCATTGAATCAATGCTCAACTAAATGGGTGATATTCTATTCACAACTTCCTTACAGAGATGAGGCTTTCAGGATCTTTTTTTATGCACTACAATCATCAAAGGTTCTGGAGGACTCAATAGGGAGTCTGCTCTGTTTCCATTCAATGACCACGTTACTCACCCACTTCCTTATGTGGGTGCACTGACTGCCGTTCACTGAACAACTTCATTAATTATTAAGAAGATAAATGTATTAAAGCTCACGGTGTCTTTGGTCTAATAGGTGTGACAGCTAATAGAAATAAAAAGTTATTTCCTTTGACATGCAAAAAGAAACAGCCATAAAACAAAAGTAGAGCCAGGAAATGGAATGAGGTCATATTAGTTAAGTAATCTGGAAGTATTTTAGTGTTTCTATTAAGAGAAGGGCAGTTTCAATGGAGAGCAAGTTAATCTAATTGAGACTTCTAATAGGAATAATGGATAAAAACAAAAAAGTTACAAACCTCCAGCATAATTATAGTGAGTTAAATATTTAGGGTCTTAAATAATTGACCTTTAATAAGAAACAATTATTAATGTTACTGGGAGTAAACTATAGCACATGCTTACAATGCATCCATTACTCCACATAAATACACTCTGGTACCATTGTAACAATGAAAAACCTTTCTTTTTCCACGAGAGACTGCACAAATAATACACAACTCAAAACCAGGCAGTGCAATCTTACTTCATGAAGCACTAAAAATATAATAAGATGATGTGACATTAAGAAAGGGGGGGGGGGGGGGGGGGGGGAATAAAATNNGGGGGGGGGGGGGGGGGAGAAGGGTGGAATCAAATCTATCTAGACATTAAAAAAAATTAATAGAACAGGAAATTAGGCTACGTAGGAACTAAGTCTTCAGTAGTGCTCACAATTGTTGCATAATTACTGCCACAATTTTTTCAATTAGTGACCTAAAAAGAGGAATGCTCCACACAAGAAAGTTCAGATATTTTCACAGTATCTTTAGACAGAAAATATCAAAGCTGTGAGCCTTTTATGGTATTAAAGTAGGTCCACATGATGATTTACTCCAGAAATCATTTTTTCGTTTGTTCTTTAAAGGTGCTAATTTGCCTACTAGATAGGATATGTTAAAAGCAGTTCTTTTTTTAAAGATTAACTTGATTCCAAATAACAAAGCCTTACCTTGCCAGCTATCATTGCAAACACACAGCTTCTCCCCTGTCAAATCACAGTACCCATGGTCCGGGCTGCCGCAGTTGGCTTTACAGTAGGGAATATCACAGGCCTCTCCTTTCCAGTACTTGTCACACTCACAGTAGACCCGGCTCGGAATGGACACACTGGTTGTACACTTCCCATGTTCTGAGCAGTTATTGGGACAAGAATTGATTCTGAAAAAAAAGAAAAAAAATCCCATGTAAGATAAGGGAAATGACAAGCCAAGAGTTGATAGCAGTGGTTTTATCCAACAGTATCTGGTAGATAAAGTACTCTTTTCCTGAAAAATTTCTGCATACTGGTAAAACACAAGTTTAATGATGATTTTACAGACAAGTGAGCTGAAAAGGTGTGTGTGGATACACTCTGCTTACATACAAAGTCTGTGAGGCAGCCACCTTGTACTTTAACAAGAAGGATTGACATTGAACAGAAGGACAGGCCCTGCCTGGCCAGATCACCATCTCTTTTTTCCTGTTCCAGTATCAGCAGCCTAGTCAGTCCTTTCAAATGCTTTTTATGTCTATCTGCACTGGAAGAGACTGTGAGCAGTAACCCTTAGCTCTCCACCACAGGAACACTGTTAAAGGGTGAGTGGCTTTGGTCCATACTATAAAACAGTGTGTCTAATGCTCAAAGTGAATAAAATTGGAAAAACTGTATGAGGAAAAATAGAAGATGGTTAATCCCCTGGAACTACTTACAGGTAGCATTTTGTGCTTTGAACCCTTAATAATAGGGCCACCTTAACCTTGCCTCCTTAACTCTGCAGCCAGGGATGCAAAAAGAGCAAAGATTAGGGTGAAAGAAATCTGGGACTGTTATGAGAGTTAGCATTTCTGTGATACGCCCTCCCAAACACTGAGATCACAGGCAACTGGTCTGCAAAATTATGCAAGCTGGTTCCAGAAATGCAGGCAATTCCTTGGAGATGAGGAGTGATAGAGGATGTTGAAGTATGTGGGTCCAAGAGTTTCCATGAAGAGAATCTCAGGCAATATGTGCCTGATGAAGTCCAGAAAGGATTTGAAACCTTTTTTGATGACTCACAGCAAAGGGTTGGGTTGAAACTCAGAATAAACTGCGACTACAAACCCCTGAAGATGATAGCACAGACTGTTCCCTGTAGATGTGAGAGCTGGATACCATTCATAGCCTCCTTGCTCTTACCAAAGAAGAAATAACTCAAAAAAGTTAGAATTATTGTTCCAGGCTGGCCTTTGGCCAAGAGTAGTTGTGGTAGGACAGTCAGGAGATATGTTTTCATTTTCTAAAGACTCACAGCTCAGAGGACTGATTCTGTTACCCTACCAATAAAGAAAATTCTATGTTTGAACTGCAAATGTCCTGGGGGTTTTGCCTAGTAATACACATGGCACTAAAACCATCGATG
The DNA here is from genome assembly GCA_004320125.1 of Scolopax mira. NCBI lineage: Eukaryota > Metazoa > Chordata > Aves > Charadriiformes > Scolopacidae > Scolopax > Scolopax mira. The sequence continues at coordinate 9,858 of BJBW01002466.1, forward strand.
GCCTTAACTGCTGTATAGCACAGCCACGAGGAACCTCTCCCCCTGACTCCACAGCAAGGGTGCTCTGCAGGAAGGTCAACAGCTAAGTGTTTCCAGCAATAGAGATATCAGTTTAAAAACAGATATATTCCCACTCCAACAGGTTTGTTACAGATTCAAGCAGTGTGATAAAAACTGGACTAGCAGAGTGGGAAGTAGTTTGCCTGACACCAAAGAACACAAAATTTACTCAGAGTTCTGGAGTAACTGTTGTTGTTTGTAACTGGCACAGCACTTTAGTCACACGTGCTCTGCTTCTGTCTTGTCCAAAATAAAGAAAAATGAGAGGTTCATCAAGATGAAGTCAAAAACTGCTTTGAGATTATCAAACCAAAGGAGAAAAAGGGTAACTGAAGCAGAGTACAACAGATCAGTGGTAGAAAAAAGTTGAACGCAGCCATAAAAAGCAATCAGAGGTGGTACTTCTAGCATAAAACAAGTTACTGTTGGCTCATTAAATATGTATATATATATTTAATTATCCATTGCAATAGAAGAAACAAAAATAGAGTACATAAAATTTCATGAGTCATATATATAATGGAATTAAAAACTGGCAGGTTTTTTTCACTTATTTTAAATCTCCCAAGGAATTAGGTCATGATAATGTAGCATGCACCATATTACCATGTCCCAAAAGAATGCAGAGCACATACACTCATTGCTTAAGAATGCCATGTCGAATTGCCATTTGCTCCCAAGACAAACAAAAAAATCTGCAATAAAAGCTTCAGGGATAACTGAAAAATGTATCTAATTACAATAGAGAGGTCTGCCAGGTGATTGCATTTTACTGATGTCAACTAACAAAAATTAAAAATACCCCGTCTTCTAGACTGCCATGTGTAATACAACATATTTAAAGAGGTTTCCCATACTCTGAAGAGCTATTTATTATCTGGTAAAATTGTGGCAAACCACTGCAAACTACAGAAACAATCTTTCCCCAGATAATTTAACAAAAAACTTTGCCAAGAGTAAACCTATGGTCAAAAGCACAAATAGGAATTTTATATGACAAAAATATTGCATGTCTTTCCACATTTGAAGTGCAGTGCTGGCCACCACATCCCCAAAACTGTTATTTCAGAAGGAATTGGGAAAAAAAGGAAGAGTATCTTCAATCAAGGACAAACAATCACATGAAGAAAAAGGTCCAATAGGACCATGCAATCCCCTCTTGAACTAAATTATCCAGCATAAAGTGATATGGCAGTATGTGTCACAAGCATGTCCCAAATGAGACAGACATTGCAAATCAACAGCTGGTGCATATAAGAAGGAAAAGGCTTTTGGATGCATTGGATGCATCTTTAGAGCTGCTGACACAGAAAAGGAGACTAGAGGAAAGCAACGTACAGTTCTATCAGATCAGACTTTGCCACTAGAGAAACTCCAAAATGGACGGTGCAGGTAAGAACTATGAAGGCAGAAAGAAGTCTGAGGTGGACAATAGGAGGGGAAAGTACTCAAGAAGCAGAGAAGAAATAGAATAAAAACCTTGAGGCTGGCACAAAAATAAAAGTAGGACTTTAGTGAAGGTATCAAAAGCCATAAAAGTATATCCAGCAAGAAAAAAGAAATCAAGCAACAGATGATCCTAGTTCAAGGGAACTGATGTGACAGCAGATACAATCTCCCTCCTATTCCGTATGACAACTGCATGTGGTAGATACTGGAAAGGATACATTCTAGTTCCATATGGCACAGGAAAAACATACTCTTGGAATGGCCACGTGGCTTTACTCAGAGCAATGTAAATTACCTCTTTTGTTTTTTAATTAGCACCTTAGTGACAAGTCATTACAAAACCAGCTCCCTTGTTTTAGAAACATACCATAAAGTATAACTCACACTTTTAATAAAATCAATAAACACTTTCTCTGGGTTTGTTATTCTCATGAAAGAAATGATAGGCTAATAAACAAAATAATTACTTATTAGAAATACTTACGAGTAAAAAATGTTAAATCCAGTTAGGTTATAAGCAGCATCACTAAAAAAGTGTAGCAGTGCATAGCCAGATGTAGTAACTACTTCAGGAACAGTTTCGTTTCCACGCACTTCAGGGACTATTAAACCACTGGAAAAGAAAATGAGAATAATGTTTTTAATCAGTCTTTGGTGGGGGGAGAGGGAAAGAATGAGTTAGCCTTTATTCTGGCTGTTAACTATATAGACAAGATAACCTCATAAATCTAATTTAAAATCTTCTTTTAAAAATAAATTAAATAAAATGTGTATAAAACTTGTTCATGTCTCTGCGTGTGGCGGGGGTGGAGTTCTCCAGTAAAATCATTCTTAAAATTATTCTGAGGGTGCATGCACTGTCACCATAACTTTTAAAATTTGTTTTAACTTTGAAAAAAAAAAAATCCTTCAGACAAGTGCTTAGCTCTCACTGCCTTTCAGCACAAAGTCTATTTCCACGTTTGCACCTTTAGCATTTTATCTTAAGAAAGAATTTCCAGTCTGGAAAGTACGATAATTAAGTCATTTTCATGATAAGGCAATTTTCAATGGAAAACAAAATACATTTCAAAATTCAGAAAGATGTTAAGATGCCAGTCTTAAATAAAGACTGAAGTAGGAAAAAGAAGCAATATATTAAAATACCGGTAAAAAGTATCACCTACATAAACAGTGCCTCAGCACAGATATAAATTAAAAGTCATAGGAATCCTAAGGAAAACACTAACAATCAATAAACTGAAAAACATTTGAAGTAAAGAACACAGATAGAAGAACGTCTTCTTTCCTTCCATTCATGCTAGAAGTGAAGCTCCTGAAAAACAGCTTTACATTTTACAAATTCAACTTTGGGAAATTAAAAAAACAAGCACCAAGCAATTTCTACCCATTCAGGAGAATGGGGAGAGAAGCTATAGATTGCTATAGTTGGGCAGGGAAGAGGAATGACCTGACTTTGTTCCTTTAGGACAAAGCACTCTCATTTACACAATTAGTATTTCTTAAACTGCAGCAGCATAATCCATATTTCATAATACAAAATGAAGTACAATTTCTGCCCCACAGAGCATGTTTGTATATATGCACAGTTTCTGTTTTGTTGGTTTATTTTACTGTTTTTTAATAAAGGTTTGCACTCAATGGATATCCCAAGATAAAGCATTGTCTTCAAAGGATTAGGATGCTGTGCCTTCTCTCTAATAAACTATAGCCCGCTTACATAGACTATTATTTCTTGAACATTTCCCAAAATTTTAATGGAAAGGTAAAAATAAGCCATCTGAAACATTCTGGCTCAGGAATGGAGGAAACAAGCATTAAAATTCACATCCCCTTCTTTTTCTCACTTGGACACATAGGGAATGCAGTGTATGGACTCATTCTTGACCTCAATGGTTTATTGTCATTTGAAAGGCAAATAATTAGTCTTTATTCAGTTTTAGCTGCTATGCTCATTGTTTATTGTTGTTGATTTTGTTTGTTTCTAAACCACGCTACAAAGTAATACTAATATTTGTTGCCCCGAATAAAAACCTGGAAAAGATTTAATTGTGTAACAATTCTCATAAGTCAATGATAACCTAACAAGAAGGATTTCCCTTAGTTGATAGCTAATTTGAGCTCTTCTCCAGGTCTTTGAAGAATTTGGTAATTTTACCCACCATGACTTAGTCACAATGATGTCCAGTTTAGTAATCTAAGGAAACATGTTACAAAATGAGCACTTAAGACAGACTTGGTATGAAATGCCCTGAACAAGCCTCTTCATTCTTCATACAGAAACACAGAAGGCATTTAACATCCATTTTTGATACTTGACACATAGTGTAACACTGCCTGAGTGTCAGACTGTGCTTCTCCCTTAAGTAGGTCCAGATACTGACACTACTGGGCAGTGCCACATTTAACGCCCATTGAAACCAAGGAGTTACTACTGGAAGTCTCCCAGAAAATACATTTCTGATTGCTTGTGTATGAGCATTAACACTCCGTGCAATGTCAGCACTATGTATGTGCCACATAATTGATTTATGCTATGATCATCTAACTACAAAAGCAGTGTTTTGCCATTTATTCTAATATAACTTTACATACATGCTCCCACAATATTACCAGAAGAAAGCAAGCTATTTAACAAATTAAAGCTTCTAATACTATTTTTTCACCACAAACAAAAAAAGCCATACATGACAACTTGGACTAAAAAGCTAATAAATAGACTCACCTAAATACAGCTATTAAAGGTGCATATATTGAATCTCCATCATATACATACATGTGGTCCCAACTACATTCTGTGGCAAAGTGATTAAATCTTAATCTTAATATTGCATTTGGGCTGGGAAAAAAAAAAAAGAAACATTACTGTAAAACATTTAAAACATTTAGAGAAATATTAAACTCATAAGATAAAGAACTTACAGCAAAATTGATCATGTCAGCATAACTCTATTAAAACATTTTAAGTACTAACTACACGTTTAAAAGAGTTAAATAACAAAATTCAGGGAAAACAAGTACTTCACTTTATGTTAGAAAAGTTTAAAAATAACATCTTCAGTCTAATAATCTCTAAAGTTAACAAGAGACTGAAGTTCACGGGTTTTATTCATGTTCAGGACACTGAATTTAGAACAATTACATTTTAATATATTAGCTTTACTTTACTTGTATGACAAAGTTAGCAGACTCCTAAATATATTCTATGCAGCATCCTGACTATTTTATTTCTCCTCTTTTTTTTTCTTTTCTCCTTCTACTGACAGGCTTGAGTGCAGTTTGTCAGTTCGGAAAACATATGGGGTTCTTTATGAGATATCACTTCAAGAGAGCTCTTTGTTCATTTTTTAAAGAGTATTTTTACACATATGTGACTTGCTTCTGTGTTGACATTTTGCACTATGTTAGTGGGTTGCATTACTCTTCTACATACTGTGCAGCACAGTGTTTCCACCCACTCTACCATCTCCTGCAAAGAGGAACAGAGTGAAGAACAACTTCAAAGCAGAGTTTGCACACAGTCCTGAGGCGTGTTTCCACTTCAGGAATATTCCTTGGGTAAGATGAGAGGGCTACTATGTCAGAAAGATATTCAGCTCTAGCCTTGTCACCTAGATAGCAAAGCTTCTACTTAAATGATTTTGCAATCTACCCATAACTTCATTGCAGTTGTATTTAAATTCCTATCTGCATATGAGCAGACCAAAATGAGATCAGATAAATCATTACTGAACTGCAGCGACACAGCAGACATCTAAAGTAATTGAGATGATGACAATATGGAAATACAGAAAGGGGTAATTTGAGAACATTAGAAGAACTCAAACCTACCTATATTCTTCAGTAAAATCCTGACCCATAGCCTGAGGGATAAGAATCCCACTGAAATTTAATAAGTTTGTGCCTTGAACAGTTAGCCATAATCTCACATATGTCTTATTATTTCTTTGTGCGTGCCTGTGTGTTTCTGTGCTCCATAAACTGAAAAATTAGCAACAGACACAAGATATCTAAGCTGTATGAACTGTGGCCACAATATGGTTTTAGAACTAAGTACACGAGGAAAACTAGAAGGAAAGAGAAAATACTTAGAGAAGCACTAACTTCTGTGCGGCGTGTAACTCAAAAATTACCATTATAGCAGAAGCATTCTGTACTTGAAGCCATTCCTGATTTGTCACAGATATGAATTAATAAGATAAATAAGTAAGATAAAGAGTTAAAAAGGATTCAGTAACCATATTTAGAACTTAAAGGTACTCAAAAAGGCAAGAAATTTATCATAGAGTTTTGAGAACTTGCAGTGCTGGCAAAATTCCAACGTCAGCCTAACTTTTGCCAGCAATTTGAATGAGAATGGAATTTGGCCAACTGAAAAATCCTGAAAATCCTACTTCAATGTTTTTATTTTTTTTTAACCAAACATAAAACAAACAAAACCAAAACTGTTTACATCGAGGTGCAGTTTCTACTTGAGGAGTTCTGTAGAATACACATTACAAAACTGTCAGAAAATTTAAGTTATGAAAATAAATACTTACTATCCTTCAATTAACCATGTACATTTAGTTTTATATTTATAATTTATTGGTCCATCTGTTAAATATCCAGAAGGTTCTGTTAACCTACAAGAGAGAAAACAGTGCTGTAACAACAGAGACAACACAACAGAACACACGTCATCAACATCAACAGATTCTTTCTGGATGAAAAGAAAATTGGAGGGGGGGGAAAGAGTTAAGTCTCTCTTCATGTTCATTGTGACACTATCTTTGCTCACAAGAACTAAAATTCTGATTATTCTGTAGGAAGTAAATACTACATGTAATTCAAATTATCTTTCACACAATACCAATGAAAAGGGTTTTTTGATTGGAGTATCAATATTTGATTGATTGATAATCAATCAATCAAAAAAAAAAATTTGCTTATTTCTTTTGCCATTGCCTTATATCTCACTTCTGAAATCAGACCACAGCAGCAGTGGGGAAAACTGTTCTAGATAGAGAGAAATTAAGACATAAATTATAAATTTAAATGAGCGTATCTGCCAGCCTGTCCCTCTCTTGTTCCTGGCCAGCGATGAGACACAGGAAAGTACAACACCACTGCAAATGCAGAAACTAAGTAAAATGCATCTGAATAGCTGTAAAAGGTCAGACCAAAATACCAACGTAGCCCAGCACCCTGTCTCTGACAGAGACCTAGAGTGGGTGCCCCAGAAAGAATTTCAGTCCCCACAGCATTCCACCACCTTCAGGGACATTCTCAGCCAGAAGTTGGTGCCTTTGTATTGGTTTTGGGTTAATGTTTCTCCTAGGGGTTTGCCTGTGGAAACTCATGTAAACTTGCAGCATCTAGAACATCTTGCAGCAGACAGAAAGAGACACCTCAACTGTTTGTGTCCCAAGCCTATTTCTTGGCACTTCCATCTGACATCCTTGGGTCTGGCATCGGATGACACGACAAACAACAGTACCCTGTTCACATGCTTTGTCCTACTTAGACACAACCTGTGGTGTTTCCCATCCTTCTCTCCAGTGTCCATTTTCCAACCTGAGAAATCCTCTCTCACTGACCTTAATATATCATCTTTTCTATTCTCCTGTACCCTTTCAGAGATGCAACACAGAGATCAGCATATTGCATTCAAGATGCAAGTGAACCATGAATCTGTACAGTAGCAAAATAATGACTTCCACTTTGTTCTTTATTCCCATCTTAACATTTTATTTCTTCTTTCAACAACTACCATGCTGACAATTTAAACACAACTAGCTGTTATGAGTTCTTTTGAGTGATAATAGATAATTCCAAGATTCATTACATATAGGAAATGTAGAAATAGAACCTTTTACTTCACATTAATCTATAAAGAGTGATAAAATAGCAGATGAAATTCAATAATCTATTAACATAAAAGCTTTTTGAAAGAGCTTAGTATCTTCGGCACGCTATAACTTCACTAATTTACCCCATTTTCTGCATCCTTTATGATTATGTTCTATAGTTCAGGCCTTAATATACATCTCTAGTGGCCGATCTCCACTGGGAAAACCGACTACCCTACTCTAAAACATTACAGCAATGATAACAAATATAGATACATACTCAGAAAGGCTCATTTCTTTCACTATAGTATGGAAAGTTAATCATTAAGAATAAGTATCACTGACTATGAAAAGCAAGGCATTTGGGATTTTTTGGCTTATTTCAGGTTTCTTTAATAAATCAATAGACTAGATTAGTCTATTAGTCTAGATTAGACAGTCCAGAGGCAATGCTGAACAAGTTGACTAAGTCACAGCTAAATTTTCTCACAGGGAATCTAGCTGAAGAGGAATTCAATATCTGCTCTCCTACTGTATTTGAAGCTATACACACTGATTTTAAAAATCTCCATTACCACGTCTACTGCAAATTATTTACATTTGAACTCATACAAATACTAATTGCATACTTATCAAGAGAGGTCTGTTATTCCAAACAAAACTGTAAACGTGTAGAAAGGAAATAGAAACAAGGGAGAAAGAAAGAATTTATGAGACAAGGTCTATGCAAATTCTAAGCTTTTAAACAAGTTCCTTCACCTGTCCTGTAAGAACCAGCATCAGTTTGTTAGGCACACTGGAAGCCACTCTGTTCTAATCATTGGTGGTTTGAATGAAGATCTTTACCCACACTTTCCTTTTGATGAAATGAGACAAAGGTCTTTAATAATGGGAGCTGCCTAAATAATGCTACTTCAAAGCATTTTCAACATTTCATAAAGGCAAAATCAATGACTTATGCTTCTGAAGAAAAAGAAGAAAAGCAGACAAACAGCTGGTAACAAGAGCAACAGATGGGGAGGGGAAAAAAATAAAAACAACCAACCACATTACACTTCAGTCAGCTGACAGCTGAGAGAAAATATGCCTAACAAAACACAGTACATTGAGCTGGGCTGAACGCTGCAGCACAGCACTCCCCAGAAGCCATGGTTCCTGGTAAGTGCTGCACAGACTCTGGGGTAGCTCATGAGCAGAGCAGTGTCTGATGAGAGGGACAGCAGCGACTCCCCCTCTTCCCTCATTGCTCTGGAGATGGAGCAGCGATGGCCACAGGAAAGGCTGCCCATGCTCCTGCCAGGGGCTCTCCTGTGAACCACTGCCTGGCCACAGAAAACTTCTGCTTGAGGCAAAAGACACAGGCAGCTTAATTTTACAATATTTCTTTTTGTTGAGAAATACCAACTTTACCTAAAAGTATACTTTCACATTTATATACATGAGAAATAGGGTTTGTCAGGGTGATTTCTGGCTTCTTTACATATTAATTACATTATCTGGACAATGCTGAACATAATATCACTTAACGGTGTAAGTTGTACATCACTGGTTTTGAAGACAAGCTAATATTGATGCTTGGTCCCTATAGCAGAACCTTAGTAAAGTTGATTACAGGAGCAGATCCGATGTTTGAGTCTGTGCTAGATTGAAGGCATTGATAGTTTGGGGGGAAAAAAAAGGTAAAGATGCATAAAATTTGAATCGAAATACTTTTAGTGTTGTCATATGGTTTATGTACAGATGTAAAGTCTTACATAGCGAGCCACAGAATATTTATTTTGCTGCAAGAAGTGTGAAATATTCTAAGTATTCATTTGCAGTCACAACCATTGCCTTCTTAATAGCTGTATAATGCGATGGAGTGACTCACAAGAGTTGTTTTTATTAGATCAGTCCTTTGGCACTAGGGAAGTGCAAACAATTTCCCTTTTCACCTACACTGATAATATTTTGATAAGTAGATTCTTTTGAAAGAGTCGATAGCCTTTGAAGCAGTTACTGCATGACAGTGCTTTGAAATAATGGCTGTGGAAAATGGCAAGATTAAGGGGCTGTTCTATTTTAAATAAATACATAGCAAAACAGAGGGGTATTACCTTAAGTTTCTTGAGTCACACCAAGAACTTTTCTGTATCACTTTTCTTTCCAAACATTATCAAATCCCAAACCCCCAAAGTGACACATAAATAAGCACTACTACTTTCACGGAACCTCTTGCCAAATTAAGGGCAATATTATCTATCTTGTAACACCAGGTATTCGTGGACACAGTTTTGCTCTGCAATTACCAGTGACCCTGGCAAATAATGAAAATCCAGACAAGCCAATATGACTACGTGTGGCAGAAGTGGAATAGCCAGAACAATGCCTACACACTGCACCCCACTGCCTGCTCATTGCTGAGATGAGGGGATGCCCAGAACAATTTGCGTGGCCTTCTTAAGCACCACAGGTTTATTACACACCTAAACTCCAGCTTTCTGAACAGCATGCACAGAGAGCAGCTGATGTAGTATATTGTCATTTTAAATTGCACGCCAGCTTTCATAAACACAGCAGTATTTTTTCAGTCGCAGGGTTATAATCAAAGCCTATAAAGAATTAGAGATGTGTGCCAAGAGTATATTTCCTTTCTCTGTATCCTGTAAAACAGATCTGCCAAATTATAGAAAGAAATCAGGATGCTGCACAGTGGAGCTAAAGACATTCAGAAGCATCAGTGACAGATTAGTCACTCCCCAAGTGACTAATCCATCAGTAATAGCTGACGTGAAAGTTACGTGGCACTATAGGTTGTTCCATCCAGCAGACAGACATATACCAGATATGCAAGGGCTAAAAAGCTGAAATCAACACAGGGCAACCAAACCATGCAACAAACGGGTAACTAAATTCCCCTGGGATATTACCATTGTTATAAAATAATGGCAGATATAATTGAGTTTGAATTTACATTTATATTTACCACTACAGAGACTTTATATCAAGGCTGATGCAATTCAAGAGAAGAAAAAAAAAGTATGTTCTAGTTCAGTCAGAAATTATTGGTGCAAAACGAAGGAGCAGTCAGATGAAATCTATGGCCTGCAATACATAAGATGTCAGAGCACGTTATTAGAATAGCCCTTCCTGGCTGTAATATTTATAGATCTGTGAAAAATGCAGTCATGTCATCTCCTGGATCTTCCTGTAAAAGAATAATATCATCAAATCTTGCAGAAAGGGGAACAAATTTAAACTAGAGAAGTCACTGGGTATTTTCTGCCATCAGTAGAACATGAAGATCCACAAAACTGCTGGTAGGACAGACAGCAGTTTGGTGTGTAACACAGGTGCATTAGGAGAAGCAAAGCATAAGGCACATTCATAACATTATAAATATTCACTGTTAAATAAAAGCAGGTGTTATGAAGAGATTCATTTATCTCCATATTTGTTAGTGGCACATTTCTATTCAAAATTTTGACAAGTCAGATTTCTTCGTAATTTCTACTTCAGATATATCTGAATAAGATAAAGAGTGTATTTTACTATATGGACTGATCTCAATAATCAGTATTTGTGTCAGTCAAGGAGTGTTCTCTCCATTGTTGCAAAATTTTGCTCCATCTCCTTTTCATCTTTTATGATTTTTTTAAAATGTTTTATATTTAATAAATACAAATCAATAACTGTGCTTCAAAGCATAAAGTAGGGGCAATCTTTCTAGCTTGAGATCTTGTGCATAACCTTTACAGCAGGGAAAGAGGCTCTTCACGTATCCCAGATGAAATCAGCTGAATATGTTAAGAAAGAAGGAAAAAAAAATATTGGATCACCTTACAGAACAAACCAGAACCAGCGAGCACTAGGGTCTCAGAAAGAAATACAGAAGAGGTGAAGGGGCTGATTTCTCGTGTCAAACTTCAAGAGATAAACTAAGAACACTATTTAATGCTGTTTTCAGAGGAAGAGCTGAAACACCCACAAAGCCAAATTTTTATTTTCCAGGCATAAAGTATTGATCGGCACCTGATAAAAATCCTAAGAACTTGCATTTGCTTTTCCTACATTTTCATATTTATTACAGAA
>BJBW01002467.1:0-107318 GCA_004320125.1 Scolopax mira
GGATGCAGTCTTGAGTGGCAGGCGCTGGTGTGCTCTGGGTGGTCCTGCATTGGCAGGGGAGTTGGACTAGATGATCTCTATGGTCCCTTCCAACTCCAAAAATTTCAGTGATATTCAGTGATATTCAGTGAATAAACATTAAGTTTCCCTGAAAGTTGAAGTGGCTTTGTTCAGAATTGTGCCAGCCTTCTGGAGGTGGCAGAAGAAGGTATGGATATGGAATAAATGTAAGAACAATATACCATGTCATATAAAGGAAATTAACTCAAGAGGAAGGTGTGAACGGTGCCACCTGAGATGTCACCAGCAGTATTTTCCAGGCAAGAGATATCTAAAAGATTTCCACCCCCTTAGGAACACTGAGTATTTATTCACAGTTTTGCAAATGCAGAGGGCTAACTGGTAAGAATTTTATACTAGCTCTGCTCAGGTTCAGACAGTTATATAAAAAGGTCAAGAAAACCCCAAACAATTAATTTCCTAAGAAACATTAATCTTTTGGTCTATTCTATAAATTAAATACTAGACCTAGAGTTACTTACAATGCCTAATTATAAGAAGTCATATGCTTAATTTAATTTGTTTTCAGTTTCTGTCCATGCATTCCTTAATGACTCTATGAAGCTCCCTAAGGCTTTCATAATGCAATGTTTCAAATGTACTCCTTACGCCACAATGATCATAGCTGACCTTTAACCATAACATTAGAAGTGATAGGTCTTACACCATAAAAAGCCAGTAATTTCTGCTATCCATTGATTTCAAAATTGATGGGTTTGTCACTTGAGAAAAATGTATGCTTTGCTTACATTTTCCAAAATTTTTCATTTTGCGAAAACCCCAGAACTGGTAGGATTTTCAGTACTTCTGTGATGCTATAAGCCAAAGTTGCTAAGAGCTTAATTCTTAATTTAAGTCCTATTATAAAAAAAAAATTGTGCATTATTAAAATATTTTCTTACAAAGCATTAGTGAATAAATAAATTAAAATAATTTAAACACTTTTGCTGTTAAAAATCTAATAATAAAACGATACAAGTTATTATAGTGTAAAAGAAGCAATTTATACTCTTTAAGGTAAATGACATGAGCAGACTTAAGTATCTTAATCACAGATGTGGATATTCAGATCAGAAAAATGCTACATGTACATCATTAAAACCTGTGAAAGCAACAATATTTTAAATGTAGTCTTACATGAGCATTTTATTTCTAAGAAACAATGCTGATATTAAAAGCATATAAAACCCTGCATCATTTTATAGCTGCACTGCACAATTACAGGTATCCACGTTAAGTCAAGATCTCGCCATATTTCCATTTCACTTTCTGTACTGATGTTTGCTTATGGGCGCAGAAACAATTATCACAAATATCATGTTTGCCTAAAGGCTCTTAACTTAAAGTCACATTCCCATTCCCTGATACTGGTGCTATTCGATAGCCTAGAAATTGTATGCAAGCTCCAATTACTAAATCTATTTCATCCTGGAATAGAGAAGTGAACTACTTGCTGCAACACAAAGTGTTCATTGACTAATTAAGCCTTTGCAAGATAGAACTGAAGGTACACAGGTCAAGCTTTATTGCCACTAATAATCTCTGTGAACAATGATTTCATTAGGGTAATACTAAACCTCATTTTGTCTCTTTATGCCCACTGAAATTGGTGGGTTAATGGTAAAGTTAACAGGGATGGTATCAAAGGAAGTTTGGATTAAAGAGACAAGGGAAAGCTTTTGCTTTCATACCCTCTCAGTGCCAGCAGCCTTTTGTCAGTGCTGTCTAGGGTACTTTAAATTATGTTCTTATAAAAACAGATTTCAAACCATCACAAATATCACATTTCAGCCTTCTTCAATTAAAATTATCAAGTAGTTTTAAAAGCAGTACCAAGTAAAATAGTGCAGGGAAGACAGCACTGCTAGTAAATCACTGCAGAGTGACCAGGGCACTCAGTAACCTTTCACAGATGGCATTTAATGCAGTAGAGTTCACAATTTATTTTTTTTTTTTAGATTAGTTTAACACTTGAATGCATCTTATCTGCCTGAAAAAGAGGCAGGCAAGTGAGATGCCACAAAGCTGGCAAAGGAGAAAAAATAGAGACAGCTAGAATTAAAAATTACCAGTTTCAAATTACACCATTTTCTTTTGCCACAAGAACTTAAGTATCCCACAACCACAAGATTTTTTTCCTCCCACAACATCATCCCTCATTTTCTATCATAAACATTCAATGATTTGGTCAATACTTTTGAATTGGGCCCTATTCTTGCAACCCAACATATATATTTGCATTTTACTCGCATAAGTAAATTCTGAAGTAATCCGAAATTAATTTTAAAAAAATGCACTAAAAATGCTAACAGAAATACATACATAATCTTTGCTCTGCTCTATCTGCTCATAGTGCAAATACATGTTGTCCACGTTCTGAAATAGAGAATTTTAGAAAATTAAAATGAATCATCTCAAACTAACACATTTTTCTCTTGCCACGCACTGTGCCAAACTGTACATTAGACTACTGATGCGCTTCTCTGAGTGATTCATGGAACACTTAACATTACAGTATCTCACTGATATACATCCTGCTGGGATTTATTGATACTGCAAGTAGTGTTATGTGCATATGATGTCCTGAATTCACAGATTTTAGCATTGCAATACATTCTGAAAAACCCCAGACTTGCAACACCTGGTATCATGCAGGATATACCATTCTAAAATGACATTAAAATCTGGTTCTGTTTATATATAAACTCCTTCCATATGGGAACATGTCTATACTGAAAAATTAGTTATGTGCTAGAAAACCTACAGGCATCTGAGTACTGTTTTATGGCTCTGGAGGATTTTTGAAATGGCATTTCCAATAGATTTTCATTCAAATGGATTTCAAATAGATTTGAGGTGTAACAATTCAGGACAAAAGTTGGATGCCACTAGCACTAATAGGTCTCTCCTAGCTGTAATAAGGTTGGAGGGGGGTTTGTGGGTTTTTTTGCATGGGCCTTTTAAAATATATATATAATTAAGTTTTCTGTCTGGTTTCTTAAATATATTGGCCTAATACGACTTTGTGAGAGTTTTCTGCAGATGGAAGCAATGAGAAATGAAATCACTGGATGTCAGCAGTGGAAGCATTCTCTTAAACCTGTGACAGAACCACATGACTCTTTTTCCTCTTAACCTCCTCTGCTTTTCACAATCTTTCAGGATCATCGTTGTCAATTATAAACTGAATTCTGACTTGGGCTTCTATTGTTTTAAACAATTTGACAGGAAGACTCCCCTCAAAAGGCAGACAATTATATGCTCACAATTCATGAACACAATTATCCACTAATCCTGAGTAACACCGTTCTTCATAATTTTCACTTGAACATTAAATATAAAATGCACTGGACAAGCAAATTTAAAAAGAAACAATCTTTTTTCTACTTAGAACACCACAATATATTACTTAGCTGTGACTAAATCACTTAAAGTATTTAAAACTAAAACGTTTTTGATTAATGCAATGTTTGGTATGAGCTATTAGATGATAAGTAAAGACTAACACTATGTGTTGCACATGGTAGACCCAACTATAGAAAACATCATGCATGTTGGTTTTCCTCTTTTAAAACAGATGCGAGTTCAATCTCAACATCTACATAAAAGAACTCTTTGAGTTCAGCAGGAGGTTTGCTTTATGAAAAATAGGAAACGGGGTATTAGCAGCCCCCAGGACTCCAAGGAATGGAGCAGTTTCAACTTCCACTTTTAGTCAATGGAAATTATGGTTAGACAGATGACAGTAAACAGCACACAGAATCAGTTTTAAAAGTTGTTGCAAACAACTACTACCTATTTCCTTACCAGTGAAAATCAGTAGGATGCATCTCATGATGGTGTTCAACTTGCACATTTGATCCTTCCAGCATTACAGCACTTAATAGTATAATATATTTTGCAATTACTGAATTAAAATTTATATTGCATTGAAATAAACATCTTATAAAAAGCCAGTAACAGATTGCTTTGGTCTATCTGTAGCTTAATTTATCACTGAAATACAGAAAAATTATCAGGAAACTTGATAAAAGTTTAAAATTGATTGTAAAATATTTATAAACACATTTTCTTTGTATATGGTATTATCACTTAAAAGAATACACTTAATAATAATAAATAAATGCTTTATTAAATTCGTTTGGTGCAATCTTATCTTCACTTTGTTAAAATCAACCATGAAAAGAGTTTGATCCTATCGGTCCTATTTCCTAGGGATATGTAGAGCCTTCTTTCACATTTTATGACAATTTGAACATATTACAATCAAACCATTCAAAAACTAAGACAAATTAAGAAAACAATAGACAGACTGGCTAACCAATAAAATTCGAAGTTTAACATAGTGTATGAGCTCCATCATCTAACTGAGAATATTACTTGAAAATTAAAAAAATCTTTCCTGGAAACTGTAAAACAAAGAGGAAATGTTAGTAGAAATAACAAGAAAATTGAAAGAAAACCAACAAGTGATTGTATTCAAAATGGTAATCAGTCATTTTCAAAAGGTGTTGCCTCTTCACTCTATAATTGCTCTTTGTATTTCAGAATTTCTATCATTCTGTTTCTCAGAGAAATATGGTTCTTCACCTCGATAAATCTCCAATAAAACAAAAATATTAACTCCTTTGCTAGAGCAAAGGAAAATAATATAATTTACACAGCTGGTGGTCCTACATAGCCTGTCAATGTCATATTACACTGATGGGTTCTTCTTAAACAGTCACACTGAGTTTCTGAAACAGTGTCAGAATATGGGAAGTTCTGAGGAGGTATGCTTTTTGTTAACGGTGTGATATTTACAGCAACAAACAAACGCCTGACTTAGCTTCACCTCCATTTGCGTAGCCCCCGGAATCTACTCTGTTAGGATCATTCAGCTCTTCAAACAGTCCTGTTTCAATAATTTCTTCCTGCCAGGCTATAGGGACAGCACCTGTTGCAAACTTTTTGAAGAACTTCTTATCTTTGTCATCAAACTCAATTCCTCGTACTTCAGAGAAGTCAGCAATGTCTGCAACATCTTTGGCATAGACAACTGATGGATCTGGCACAAACGGAGGGTCAATAAGGTTTGCCTCTAGCCTGTGGAAATTTATTGTCTTGAAGAAACTATGTTTTCTTGGGTCATCATTTTCATTTCTGCAATAAAGCAAAAGTTTCTTAATTGATATGATGTTTTGCTGTCAAGTGTGTCTTTGTGTTGTACACATGCAAGTATTTTAAAGTAAGGAGAAATACATATATACACACACAATGCAAGGCAATTCCTTTTTTCATAACCAAGACCTGTTGCATTGCACAATACAAGCAAGGCTGAGGAGCAGAAAACATCCCAATCCCATTATTCATTACTCTACCTCTCAGGGTAAATGAGTCTGGGGCAAGGAGCCAGGCGAGAGCTGCAGCACTGCTCCTGGCAGCACACCCAGACACCCAGTCCCAAAGACATCCTTTCACCAGAACTGAAGACACAGCAGGAAGGGGAAGGGCAGTATTGGATTTACTCAACAACGATGGAAGTCCAATGGTTGGGTCTGTATTTACTAGGATAAGAATATCTATTAAATTCTAGACTGGGGTACATTGGGTTAATATACCTAGGGATTGACTTGGAAGAACAACAGTCTGAATAGGAAACTGGTGATAAATGACATTTCTGGTTTTATCTTATCAAAGCAGCTATACATTTACATGATAAAAGCCAGTTATGTTGCTCTAATACATTTGCAGTTTTAGTGAGTCTGCTCCTTCAAATGAACTACTCATAAATCAACAAAGATTTAAAACAAGAAATTAATAAATTACGACATTAGCAAAATGTCGTACCACTGTTACAAACACAATCCTTTATTAATACTGTTAAAACCCAAGAACAGAAGCCAGAAGGGACTAAAATAATTGTAAATACATATTTTAAATACATCTTAAGGAAAGCAACTACAGACCTCAGGGAGAACTTTTGCTATAAAAGAAACAATGAATTGTTTCATTGCAAACCCATAGAGAGGACTTCTAGGATGTTCTGATTTTAAGAATAACCTGGCCTTCCAATGTGTGCTTGCTAAAGCCTGACCAAGGACCATACCTCTTGAACTGGGCCTATAGCATCAAGGCATGCAAAGTCTGAGCTTTGAATTCTATGAAAGGAAAAGAGAGGACCACTGTATCTTCTATACCTATGCATTTTTTTGATGTATTTATGGATACATTTGTCTTGAAAACAGTAATGTAGAAAACCCAAATTTTTCTGGTTTTTGTCCTCAGAAAATTGTAGTTGCCAACTTGTTGCTTTTTTTCTTTTCCTACTTCCTTAAAAAAATAAAAAAACCAAAGTTTGCGCCCTTATGTATTTCTAAACAACATTCTACAAACAAAATGCAATGCAAGCCTTTAACAAGCCTTTTTATCTTTGCAAACATATAGAAGCACCATATAGAAGTAGCAGCTTGGTGTTACTTAGAAAATCTTCCTTTGTTAAGAGCTTATACCATGTGTGCAGAACAGCTCCTACATCCTGCCACTATTGCCAGTTCTTCAGATGCTGTCCTGCCATGTTTCTAGCCTACCTTGGTGCTACCTGGCACAGCTGAGATGGAACTACCACTGCCCATTTCATCTCTCATTAGAAAATTGGCATTTTGTGCCTCTGCTGCCTGGTTCTTCTGAGCAGGTCACCACCAGCTGCTAACCACTGCACAACACCATGACCAGGATGCTAAATCACAGCCTGAAGAACAACAGATGCTCCCATCCAGGCACCTGGACAATGAAAAAGTGATGTTTTCAACCTAAAGAAGCCATAAGAGCACAATTATGAGTGTATAAATTGAGCCAACAGGGGTGATGACCTCTGTATATGCATACTCAGTCTTGCAAAATCACCTCCTAGCTTAACTAGCTAGTTGCTGATAACCAAGCACGTGAGCAGCCCTCAAGCTTGGTGTGATTTATTTACATACACTGTTAGCTTGAAGTGCCTCGGAGTTGCTGTTCAAATTAATTAGCATCCTGGGACACCAGTGAGCTAGTAGCACCAACAATCCTACTGCGTAGATGGACTCACAGGATTTCACTTGTATTTTGCTTTCCCTTTCTGTAACATTAATTAAAAGCACAAGAAGCTGGTAAAGGCTCCAGAATAGATTGCTGCAGTGTTTCTCCTCCTGGTGTATTTTCTGACACTGTCAAAACCATAAAAAGTTTAAAAGCCTAAAGCTACAGGAACGCCACCTACTGGAACCAACTGAGGCATCTTCCAACTAGCTGGAGATGAACTTGAGCTCTTCCTGCATAAACTGCATGTTTACATAACTTAAATAGAAAGAGCAAATGAACTCATCTGAACTCCATCAATTTTGTATTCCTCCATTAAAAAATAAATAAAATCACTTCACAGATTTGGGATTTGAGATGTCAATCCCAAAAAGCCTGAGTGGAGAAAATGTTTTACATCTTTCCCAAATTAACCAGTGATATTGAGTCTTCAATAAACGAGTGGAGTATTTTAAAAGGTCAGGTGTACAAAGTAAAGCTGTCCTTGAGCAGCTTTAACTTATGCAACAGGCACTTATGCAGATAACCCAAGGTCTTGCTGTCCTTAGTAGAATTACAGCACTAATCTTTACATACGGATGAGCTGTCCTGAATAGTATCGCCCTGTTTAAGAGGTACATGAGGGCTTTTATTCTGTATCATGCCCAGACATGGTACATACATCCTATCGTTTTCCTTCTCCAAGTACAGCACATAAAAGTAAGACTCTCTTAAATAGTAGTAAATTAAAAATAATTACCTTTCTGTGTACACTTCTCCCATTGCTGAGAAATAATGTGACAGTAAACAGAGAGAATGATTGCAAATGACTCCCTTGGCAAAGAGAATGTGGTTACAGTAAGTGAATAGTCTGTTGCTGGTTTTGCTTCACACTTGCTGAATTAACTTGAGCAGGTCACTTAGAATCTCTAGATTTCATTTTCCCCTACTCTGAAATTTGTTTACTTCACAAAATGCTGTAAGACAATGTCTTCAAAGTATGCTGACTTGTAAGGTAGAATGCTCTAAAGGTTTTTTTTATTAAATTTATTTTTAAAATAAGGTCTTTAAACATATTAAAAACAACACAGGGTTTCTTTTTTAATCAAACATACTCTCTGTGCTGCTGAAAATATTTTTTTTCCTGCAGTCTTGCAGTTATTGTGAAAACTCATCAGGCACAAAGAGCAGTTGTCTTCATTTAGTACTGGAATAATAAGAATATACATATTGATGATATATTACCTTTCACTAAAGTTAATTCTTTAAGGCAAATGCATGGCTAACATTTTCAAAAATGTTCCACATTATTAGGAATTTCTATAAATTTAGAAAATTATCTGCGCATTTTCATTGAGTCCCTGTGTCTATTCCACTTTTAGATTTGAAAAGCACCTGATACATATCTTTGTATCCATAAGTGATTCAAATCATGGTGCATTCTAAAGACAGGTACTATTAATTTCCTAATTTTTTTTTTTTTTTTTTACATTTTAATTATATTTCTCTTGTCTGTATCACAAATGTAGATCCCCAGTTTGTCTCACTAGAAATGCACTAAATTATTTATGTACACACACATATTAGAGGGATCAGAGATATTACAAGTTAAATATTACAATGCTTATCTTTCCAATTTTCTTCTTGTTAAACATTTACTTGAAATTGCTCAGTCAGATGCAAACCCATTACCCTTCATCAACACAAAATCACGTCTGAAGTACCAGAAAAGTATTTTGTTTTATAAGAATTTCTGCCCAAAATTCTTTTCCTCCCTTTTCTCCCTGGGATGAGTCAGGAAGACCAGAACCTCTACAAGATTTTTATAAAGCACTTAAGTAAAGCAGAGGGGTTAAGGTCTCTTCAATAAGAAGCCAATGACGCAGCCTTGCAAGTTAGATATCTGCAGGGAAGAGAAGCCACATTGCAGAGTTGGATTTTTGCCCACATCATTCCAGTAAGTGATACAGCCTCAGCCTGTGCATTCAGTCGGCACTACCACAGACGCAGGTATCTACTCAAATATCCTTTAACTTTGGGAAAGAAAATGCAAGAGAAATGGGCTGCTCCCTTCTCCCAAAACTATACAGAGTCTAACCTATGAGTAGTCTGGGGTGAGGACAGACAATCACACTATTGCAACAAAATTCCTTATTTCCATATTATCTTCAAAACTTTCTGCCTCTCTCTTCTTCGAAGTGAAAGGGAAAAGTCAGTACACTGTAGGAAGTCAAGATTTAACCTCATTTTGTGCAATATGTAAAATAATATTGTTTGCAGCTTTAATCTGGCTTTTACTGAGTTTGAGAAGTAAGGCATACCTGCTTCCTAAACGATTCTCTGTTTTCTTAGCCAAAAACAGTCGGCAAATATCTTTCGCTTCCTCTGTAAACTTGTCATGTTCAAATTTCACCTCATCTTCCAGAGTTCTTCTTTTAACCTCATCCTTACCGACCTTTTCTTTGAAATCCTTGAATGGTGTTCGGCCAGCAACCATCTCATAAATACTACATCCCATAGCAAACCAGTCCACAGGATAGCTGTAATCTTCTTCTTTCAGGATTTCTGGAGCCATGTAACCATTTGTCCCAGCCTAGTGCAAACACACAGACAAATTTACTATTCAAAATCAGTAACAAAATGCATACAATTAAACAGACTAGTCTATAACTCTTCAAAAACATTAGTAATATGATTGATATATTTTGTATGTAGAAACTCCGTACAATTGATATATTTTTTTCATCAAGAAATTCTGAGGTATAACTCTGTTTTAGCACATGGAATATATCTGTCTTTAAATGTCTTAGCATATGGGAAAACTGTCTTAAATATGCTATTCCAAGCCAAAATGTCTGTGTAATTTCTACCTAAAAGTTGCTTCTTTTTAAATGCTTAACTTGCTTTCTTCTTCTACATTAGTTTTTTTCCTGTTGAAGCTTTGTCCTGTGTAAACACAACTAGCAATCAATTTGAAAAGATTAAAAAAAGACTAAAATCAGACAATCAATCACTGATTCCCTCCCTACTCAGGGGTCAACTGGTCCAACACAGGGGTCTGCTGCCAGTGAGAAAATTCTCATCAAGCTGGTAGCTGAGCTGCACTCCCTGTTGGGTTCTGGAAGGAAGTGCTACCATCAAGGGCCAAAAGGAACTCTTAAAACCATTTTAAGAAAGTAAACCTATGAAAATTATAATTAGTAGATTAAATGGATTTAGGTAAAAGAACAACTCCTTATTTCCTAACTGAATAAAGCTCTCTGGATAAAGACTACTACTATATATAGCACTAAAGGACCCTTTTCCAAGAAAAGGGACTACTTTTTGAGAGGGGAATCTGCCTTCCCCTTTGAGAAGGGAATCAACATCAATTGCAACATAAGCCTAATGGACAGAAAATTAAATCCAGTTTGTTTTCCCTCTTTGTACATTTTTTTACTTTTAGGGAGATAGAGCAAAATCTTCCATTTGGTTGTGAAACAGAACTGAGGTGAGAACAAAAACATCAGCCAGGCTGAAAGCAAAAGAAAAGGTTAAAAGCTAATTGCTGCCTCCCTCGCTAAACCCACAAAAGTACAGAGGAGCTGTATGGGCAGCACAGCAGCTGACATCATTCCACAAGTAATTTGTACTGTTTGCATTCAATTTCTCCAAGTAAAGAGGTAGAGAGATAACCTGACAGTGCTACATGTTTATGTACGATTACTGCTGAATTCAGAAAGTGGCACAAGCACTCAAGTATGGACCACAGAACCCAGACCCACCTGGTCTCAGAAGATTATGAAACCTGGAAGGGAGAAGAGGGGTTCAAAGCAGTAGAGAAAGTTTGGTACAAAAGGATGTTCACAGAGCTCATTGCGGGTCAGTGAACACAGACGCTAAACAGGCTTCTGGAATATTTTTATCTCCTTTTTTTTCCCTTTCTGGGAAGCAATGAACATTCTTATTTTCATAGAGATGAAGCTGGGGCACTAATGCCTTGAAGAACTGATGAGTCATATCATCATCAAAATGTACTCTGACAGCACAGTACAGTCCTGATAAGATATTACTTTGCTGCAACTGAGCATCATCATACGGGAACTGGATAAATCTGACCTGGAAAAGCCAGAATTCTGCGATTATAAACGTCTCTCAAGGCGGCTCGTTTCAGACTGCCTCTCTTCCAGTTGTGCGCTTTCGTCCACAGTCGTTTTTTTCAAAAGAAATAGTTGTCAAGTCACTTTAGTCACTTCCATGTGCACTTTCCACATAATGTTCAGTAGGTCACACCATACAGAACACTACGCTCTGACATGGTACTCTGTTTCCCAAGAACAGAGAAAGCAAGGCCATAATAGCAGACCAAAAAGACTGCATGACTATAATTTAATAGAAAATAGAGATAGACCAACAACAGCTTCCTCCAGACCTAAGTGAAACACCATGGATGAGGTTACTGTGAACAAGAATTAAACTCCAACATTGAAAATTAGCAGCACCAAAATCTTTTGAGCTATTATTGAGCAGATCCAGCTCAACCCAAGAAAAGTCTGGAAACATACGTTGTTCCTCTGATATGTCAAACCATTCCAATTCAGGATTTTGAGAACTGTTTTTCTCATGGAATTTTATCAAACCTGATCTTAAAACAAATCTCTCCAAATCCTAGAAGGAACATTAGGAAGGAACAAGCTGAGAAGCAGGAATCTAGACCTCATCCCATAACCCATGAGACTCAAAACCCACTTAAATACTACCATTTTATAGAAGAAACAAGCACATTTCACAAGTAGTCAGCAGTGATGTTTATGGGGAAAGAAACATCTGCGATATTTATGAAAACAGGAATTTGAAGAACAAAAGAAAAGAGCTCAAATTTTTGTCTTTTCCACTTATTTCTATGTATGTGGAGCTTTGGCAAAATCATCTGGGAAGAAAGATTATAGCTATAAGCATTTGCTGTATTAGGGAACACCAAAAAAAAAGGAATTATTCAACACCTGGAACTGGAAGAACATACATATTTCAAATGAAGATTTAATTTTGTCTTTGGGGAGTAGATAGCATTAGAAGGAAGCTAAAACCTAACATCCCCACACTAATCATTATGGAGAAGAAAATGCCAGAAATCATCTTTCAGGAAAAAGAGATCCTGTAGCAACATTAAAGGCAGCCTCAGTGAGTCAGGAAAGGTTTATTTAAGCAGGTAAAATAGTAGCTTACTAAAGGGAGTTTTTAAACTGTACAACTCTCACTAACAGTAGTGAGATTTGAGCAGCAAAACCCCCCCGTTATTAGGTGGAAAAAGCATCCACTGATTCTCAAAGCAAAAGTGAATTAGAGTAATGAGTTAAGTTACTGTCAGCAGGCCAAGAATTAAATATACTGTAAATTATACTCAAATGTGAAAAGGAAAAAAAAAAGGAACAGAAAGGAAAGGAATTAAAAGATACCACAAAAAAGATAAATATGTTATTTTTGAGAAGGGGTCTATATTCTATGAGCTATTTAACTGGATTAGAATTACCTGATCATGCCTCAGAACGTATACTTTAAGTAGGAGTTACTGGTATATCCGTCACACACAAAATCATTAGGTTTGTACAGTTTTGTAGTTGCAGCTGCATATTAACTGAAAAACACTTTTTCTTACTAGATCTTCTTTTACACAGATAAATGTCACTCTTCTAATGAAAATGGGGAAAACAAAAACCAAAACCATCCCCTAGTCAGAAAGCTGAATTCCTTTGTTGTCAGCTCTACACTACTAGGACACGCACTGGGTTTTAACTGAGACTAAGGATGAGTACATTACTTTTTTCTTTCCTGTAGGATTCCTGATAAGACCAGGAACTATTTGAACGTATGTGTTGAGTGCTCAAGTGAGACACAAAACCACATGGAATTACCCCTTCACTGACCTGGAAGTGTCTAATGGGACACAATAAAAAAAAATATTAAAGAAAAAAAATCACAAAGGAGCCAATGAATGTTATATTATCCCAACTGTTTTACAGAAGGCAGAAACCATATGTCATTGCAGGGGCACACAATTTTCTGAAGCATAGTCAGTGAAGTCAGTGCAACACAAGCTATTTTTTGCTTGCTTTCCCTCTAACACTGTCTTTCATGATGATGAGCAGGATGCCTTACTTGCATATGCTGTCTGAAATACAAAAATAGTAATCTAATTTCAGTCAATTAAATTTTAATTGACTTGCTTTTAAAAAGGGTTAACAGATTTGCTTCTTGCTTTATTTCTCTATTTTGAGAACAACCCAAAATACAATTTTTCAATAATCCTCTAAAACGTCATGACCAAGTGTTGTCCTTGGATACATTAGTAAAGCAGTTCTGCTAAGTGGAATTGCTGCTTTGAGTGTGGTTTGACAGGGCATAGTAGAAATGACTCATCTGAAAGTATACAAATGTTTCTTTTGTGAAATGTGATCCTGCATGAATTTTTAAAAGGTCACATAATTATAATCTTTTAATAATACAAGATGTGATCCTGAGAAGCACTAAGTGCACTCAGTTCCCAGTACAGCCAACGGGTACTTGGCACAGCTCAGCTCTGAGCAGAGCAAGGCCCAGGGTGCAAGTACGCTCACACATCCCATTCCGATGGCTGTCCCGAGGAGGGAAAGCCCCTTGAACACCACCATTATCCCAGCTTCCAGCAGACGCTGGGGAGAAAGAAACAGAACTCTGTGGAGCTTTCATCAGCACAGAAACAGACAAATGAGGAGAAACGGGATTTAGAGCTCTCTACCTTTTCCCACAGATCTCTGCAAAACAAACTCAATTGATATCACAAACCAAACAGTAAAGCAAATCAGAATGTCTATCTTTTGTTTGCCATGGCACAAGAACTGTTGAACAGAGGAAAAAAAAAACAAGCTGAGTTTAGCTCCATCAGCTGTTTCCTGGGGCTTGGTCCTTCCTTCCTCCAAGGGGTGCCACTGCCTGCTTTGTTCTCTTGTCCAGCTGTTCCTCTGCTCCTTCAGCAATGGCCTTAATAGACCCTGCAGGAATGCAGGAACAGACCATGGAAAACTCTTCTCTGCACACAAGCTAACAGGCCCTAGGTGTAGAGAGGAACAACTAATCTGCCTCTGTCACTCATTTTACAATCTTCATTTTTCTCCCAAGTACCACTGTGAGGAGGAATGGAGCATGATTTCAGTGAGTCACACAGAATTGCAGTTCCTCCACACTTTCTCACCACACCTTCATAAAGTAACAAGCAGTTATCAAATGAAGAGGCAACAATCTTTTAAAATAAGATAAAATAAAATTCACAAGGCACCCGTGAAAAGCCTCACAGAACAAAGATTTAGGCATACTGTTAACACTTAGCAAAGGGAAGAACCTTATGATGGGATGGCCCACCATAAATTGATGGGCACACAAGGAGGACTGTTCAGGGTACCAGAAGACAATGACAAAGACTGTATAGGAGCTTAGGGGCTACCGAATGGCCCATACTTACACAAAAATCAAGGCAAAAGTCTTCTTCATTATAACATAGGGACATAAAACATAGAACAGGGAAAGCTGTTTGCCTTAAAAAACCCACACACAGATAAAAGCACAAAAGAGACAATCCAAATTTCTGCTGTATTAGAAAAAAAGGAAACCAAACTGCCTCTCGGCTCAAAGCCACTAACTGGAGTAGTAAAAAAAAAAAATCCACCATCAGTTTTCACTCCTTTAAATCTGGACATCAGCAGCCACTGAAATCAAGGAAGTTGCACAAATGAAAGAGAAAGGCACTTCTGTGACAGTAAGGGCAGTCTCCCTCTGTGCTGACACTTGGGAAGAGAGACACAGTTACAGCATGTTTTTCAGTTTATATTCATGATACCTGAAAAATCAAACAGATAAATGGCTTAAGGAAGGAGGGTTCTGGACTCTAGAGCATCTCTCCAAATTCTCTCTGGGTGATTACACATAAAACACTGTCTTTGCCTCAAATCCCTACTGGAGACAGAACCTGCCAACACCCCTGCCTTGGTGAGTGTCATCAGAAGAAATCTGCATTCATAAACACTGAAGCAATCAGATGTTATGAGGATTGAGCATGTAGGATAAGCAGAACCCTGGGTACAGACTAATAATCACACAATGAGAATTCAAGAATCTCAGGGTTCTCTAGTCTTCCTTTTTAATTTTCCTTTAAATTTCTCATTACTATTTCCCATATATCATGTGGGAATAATAATACTTCACTTCAGAGATGTTTATGGTTTCATTATTCAATGACTACAGAATATTCCATAAACAATATTAACAAAAAATTCTCCATCTACTTAGCTCTGCATATATTTTGTGAAGCTCTTTATAATGAATGCAAATGCAGTATCATAACACAACGTGTAGGTGGCTGTCTCAAAAAGGGAGCCTCAAATAGAAATTCTGTGTTCAGTGCCAGTGTGATGGAAGGAACAGGACTGCAGGGTGCCCTGGAAGGCTCCAGCGTAGGTACAGCCCTTCTGCCCCCTGTTAAGCTGCAGGAAGGACAGCAAGGCCTGGATGGTTACTGTTTATCACTGAAATCCATGCAATTTCATCCAATTTCTCTTTCGGGATTATGACTAATGTTGGGGGTACAATTCTTTTACATGTAAATCCCGGAAGATGCGTACTGGCTGCATCAGACCAAAGGCCATATGGCCAGTTTTACTGTCTGGGAATTGGCCAAAAACTGGATGCATGGGAAAGACTGTAGGAACCTGGTGCACACACTGATACTTCTCTAAAGCTTTCTTAGGCTCCAACTGTTTGCAGTTCAATGGCTACCAAAGACAGGAATGCTTTCTCTCAACAAATGTTTCTTCCATCATTTGTCCACTTTCCCCCTCAACCTAGATAATTCTTAGATCATCCTAGATCTTCTAAAAAAAAGTCCTGCAGCTTAACTGCACGTTGTCTTCAGAACCATCTCCATGGATTCTGAACCTGCTACCCTTCACTAGCGGATTTTAGACTTGAACCAAGCCCACAGTCTTTACTTGCTTGTGGTTGTAATTTCAGCATTTTGTCTTCATAAAAAAAGTCATTATATGTTTGTTAACTGAAACTACTCATCACAGCAAGTGGAATGTCACACGTGGTCCAGTAAGAACAGAAGCACTACATTCCTCAGCATCCCGTAGCTTACAGCTCCTGCAATACTGCTTCTGGTCAAACAGTTCAAAGAATTATGTTGTCAGCCAAATGTTGCATTTCTTACCCAATAAAATAAAAACATCTTTGGCAATGTTGAACCAACAAGTAGCCCACTAGATGATTTATCAAAAGATCTTTACAGGATAATAAATTATGAGCTTCAAGAGACAAAGGGATTAAACAATAGTATTTAGCACTTACATAGTGCTAAATTCATATTCAAAGATTCTTAATTAAGCTTTCTACCAACTCTAGGAACTTCATGAGGAACCTTATCTCTTGCTTTTTTACTTTTTTTATAGAGCATGATATAGCATTTATTAACATGCAAAGAGACCTGATGCTACATCTTAAAGGGCTCCAATGTCTTTTCCCAGACAGAAAAACGCACTCCCTGCAAAGGAAAAGCATTTCTTGGGCCATGTTGCATTCTCTAATTTTAGATGACTGCAGTATCCTTTGTGCCATCTCCAAAATTGCAGGAGGCAGAATGACCCCATTCATTCATTTTTGCTCCCTTCACTTTCATGATCATGGCATTCATAATGTATAAGGCTGCCTTCTGTAAAGTATATGTTTCAGAGATTAAAAAAAATCTGAAATACTTGTCATGACAGTGCACTTCATAACAATTGTGATTATCAAAATTTTTAAGAACAAAGTTCTACTAGTAAAACATAATCGATTTTATGTGTCATACTCAAAAATGTATAAGCAAAATGGTGATTTTGAAACTGTAGAACAGCACGTCAATCCCAAGAAAAGGATGGGCTATGATTTTTAAAAGTGCAAAAGAAGAATAAATTTTCACAGAATCTTACCCAATAAGAATGCCATGTGATAATGACCACAGCTCAACTGTGGAATAGCTTGCTGAGTTATTTTTTATTTCACAAGTCTGAACCTTCCTCCTGCTTTTCCACTGCCTTGAAATTAAACTGCAAGTGTCAGGAACATCTAAATAGATTTCCTTCTGTTTTCCTAAGAAATAGAATCTTATAATAAACAAACATACAGGAGGGCAAAAGGACATTTTGAGCAAGATTTTAACCAAAACATGTTTTTCCTATAAAAATATTATGATGTCCTTCAAATATATAAAACATAGCACAGGAAAACTGTGAAGAAGCCTGAAACCTCTGAAGGTATGAATGCACTTTTATAAATACCACAAAAATATGTCTGTCTTATTTTCTCACAGTTATTATGTCAATATTTAAGCTCTCTGGCTCACATGCATCTGCACAAAAGTACTTCATAATTTAGAAGCAGCAGTTGCTGTGCACAAAAGCCATACCCATCAAGGAAAGAAATTTCTCCCCAAAATAAACAACAAATACACACTGACTTCTGGAAAAATGGAATTAAGTCCTCTGTATTTCGATATGCAGAGGATATGAGGATACTAAACAGAAGAACATACTCACTTTTCTCACAACCATGAGATTAAATACTATTACTCTTTTGCATGAGGGCAGGAGCATTTCACTTGCATACAACAGGTGAATTTTGAGTTCTATGAGAAAAAGTTGCAGAGACTTCAAGAAAAAGCATGCCAACTCAAACTGTTTAAGTGGAGAAACTTGGGATGGAGACTCCCCATTTCTGTCATATGCAAAAAGAAATAGTTCCAGAATCAACCAAGTACATAACTAGACAAAAACATTTTGCCTATGCAAAAGCCATCTTTGCAGGCACTCAGTTTCTCCTTGTTGCCTATTTCAATTATATAAGACAAAGAGAACATTAACATTTAAAAAGGCATCATTTTAAGACATAATCTAGATTATCATGGTATGATTAACTTATCAGAAGAGATGCTACGGGCACATTTGTACAGGAAGTCATGATGATATTACCTGAAGTCCTGAAGAATTATATTATCACTGGCAAAGAGTTTATTTCTGTTTCCAGTGATGCCAGTAAGAACTAAGCGTGCATATACCCATTTCAATGTAGACTGCACAGGTATATGTATGTATCACAAGAAGATCCCATATAATCCATGTTTGTTTCATGAACAAAAGACACATTTAAAATAACTTTCAACTGCCTTCTACTTCTTTTATCTCTGAGCCTGTTATTGGTCAAACTTGTGTATTTTGTTATTTATTTCTCCAATATAAAGCCAGCTAGCATTTCACAAATACAAATAAGCACACCTTAGTTTTCTAAACTCTGTAATTATTACCATACCAATTATTTACAGCTGCTTATATATGTTCAAAATAAAAATCACACAGAAAGCCAGATTTTTCTACTTGCTACTTTAGCAATTGAAAGGAAAGGGAAAAAACTAAGACTGGGTATCCAACTCTTTCTAGACCTTTGTAAGGAGCATTGTTTCAGAAAGTAGGGGTTTTTATATATAATAGTTACAATTGGTAGAGACAACACACAAATATTTCTCAAAAGTAGTATATGTAATGACACTACTTAAAGGATACCAAGACTATTTCTTCAATTTACCCAAGTATTAAATCATTAGCTGCACAATGCTTTTTCTGCAACATAAACACACATTACTTCATAAGAAGACTGTTACAATTACCCATGTAAAATTAAAAAAGCCTTTTCATCCACTAAGAAAATGTTTGGCAGGTAAACACTACATAAACACAAATTAATATAAATCTTCACCAAAAATTTCAAAAAATGTCTAAAACAGGAAGTCATTAACTAGCTTATTACTTGTGTCCTGAGATAACCTAATCACCTAACAAGATTTACAAAAGGGACTTACGGATAGTGCAGCTGATGTATGGGTGATGCACAGTTATTCATATGTGAGAGGCTAGGAATTTTTTGATGCTTTGAAAGTAGAGCAGATTTATCTTTCATGGCTTGAACACTCACAAACAGTATGCAAAACTTTCAGAATGCATCCAAATAATGTATGTTTGCAATCTCTAATAAAACAAATACATGGATAAATCCATATATTATGTACTATCCAAGCTTGTGTGAGGAGTGATGAAAGTCATCACATGATGTTTCTACTTCATAACATAGAGCAAAAAAGAGACATAGAAAGAAGTTGGGAAACTGCTACTTTGTTCACTATGTTCTCTGTCTCTGGTATGTATAGGGTGTTAAGAGACATTGTCATACCAGCGTAGTTACAGTCAAACCCCTGGAGAGAAACATTTTTTAAGCAGGTGCCTAATATCAGACGTCATTTGTTTACTTGGTTCCTCCTGATATAGAAGGGATACAGAGGAGTTTTCTATCTTATTTTGCTTATTCACAAGGAAGATCCGTTTAACACACGAAGAACTAGAGAGATCATGAAACATTAGCACTCAGGAAGGAAAAATCTAAATCGCTGAGAGATTTTTAGACAGTTGTTGAAAAAACTAATTATTTTACTTTAGCATCTATTTAGTTCACACCTACAGAAAACAATTTGGAGGAAAGTGCTCTAGTTTTAAAAAGGCACCGTTCTGCTGCTTCATTTAAGAGTATGAGACTAAAATAGAATCTTCATACTTGGAGTGAATACAATTTCATAATAACAGTAGCTTTACTGAATACAAGGGTGGCTTGCATTGTAGACATCTGTGGAGTATGAGTAAACTGTTAAAATATGACCCAGAAATGCATATTACTTATTTTTTTCCTCTGAAACAGTACTTCAGCAAAACAAGAAATTCAACAGTTGCTGCTACTGATATTTCTAAGATGAAAAACAAGAAATCAAATGAAAGATCAAACAACTCAAGCTCACAAGCTTTCATTGTACAACAACAACGAAAAAATCACCTTACAGAAAGACCACAATAGATGCAGTTTTTAAAATTATTTCTACCTCAATTTTAATAAATCTACTATCTTAATACTTTGTAATATGTGTAAGACTGGCTAAGTACATTTTATCTTAACATATTAAATAAATAACCATTAACATTACCAGACAGCTAAACTATGGTTTCATTTGGTACAAGGGACATCAATTAATTACTTTCAGGCAGTAAAATAACTTAAGAATACGATTAAAGCAAAGTTAGGCATTCTTCTTACAATGCATTGGAACAGTATTTTAAATACGATATTTAAGAAACAGGTCATAAAAGAGCATTTCAAGGCTTTAAAGTCAGAACTGCTGGAGATATGAATGAAGTTCAATGTATTACAACACCTATCAAAACAGTACAATTCTTTGCAAACAGGAAAATAAATAGCAATGAAAAGGTTTTATGTTATAGAGTTCAGTAGTATTTTCAGCATTTAGTGACTGAAAATTAAAAACCTTAAATTGTCAGTTCAGACTATCATCCAAAATCTAGAACCAGCGTTATGATATTCAGCACTTCACTCGGATATACAGGACAACAGAGATTTGGCCCGGAGCAATTTATTTTCTGCTGTAATTTATAAAATTGCCCTTATAAAACTGTGTCCACAAAATGGTGCAGCTGATCAATTTAATATATCTGTCTTGGAGCCACATATCTTTTCCAGTTAAAAAAAAATAAATCTATACAAATATCTTTTCTCAAGATTTTTTTAAAGTGATAACAATTTTGTAGTCATACTCAAAAAGCACGCTACGATATAAACTTTCTGCCAATTTTAAGTCACAATGTAACTGTAATCAGTAAACAGAAATTAATTTAACAGCACCATATTTATTTTACTACAGTGGTACATGGTGAAGCTTAATGCAACAACTTTTGTAAAGGTGTTTTAGTTTTTTCCGTGTATGACATTACTATAAATAATAGTCATAGCTAGATCTTATATAATGATTTTCACTAGTAGCTATCAAATAACTCAAACAGGGTTAGTTTATAGAAATGCAAAATAATACTGGCAAATAGTATTCATTTAACTCCCTCATAATACAGAAAAAAAATAAATCTTCATTTTCTTCCTTCTCATATTTCAATTTCCTGTATGAATAAAAGTGCCTTTCACACTACAATCATGTAGTATATTACTCATTGCAGTTTTTGCTCTAATAAAAGTACCCACCTAACAGTGATTAGTGCTTCTAAAAACAGTGGAAAACAACGGAAGAAAAAACATTATAATAACTTGATGACTGTCATAGGAAGTGACGAAGAACAGCTGCCTTGTCCAGGACTGCTTTGAGATTCTACCCTAATGCAACAGAAGTGGTTAGACGTTTCTACATACACTCTTTCATTTTGTTTGTTTTGGTTTTTTGTCTTCTACTAAACCCCACAGAGCTACAAGTAGGAAAAACTGCCCTTGGGAAAAATGGACAAATTTTTTTTCCATTCATCATAACTACACGTGTCTATAACTTGCAAAGAACAGTAAGGTTTATAACTTCAAGTTCACTGATCAAAAATCCATCTTCACAAACAAAATATTATTCCCGTTTCACAAGTTCTATATAAAAAACCTGCCTTAGCTTTCACAAAAACTGTATTTTCACATATAATAACACAATGTAATCTCATTTTAAAAATATTTCCTATCTAAAAAACCACCAGTTTCCATATTTTCTTTCACTGAGAACTAAAACCACTCATAATACAAACTTTTTATATTGCCCGAAAAAATAAATGCATCCTTCAAATTACTATATTAAGTAACAATGTCAAAAGATGTATGTACTTCAAGCATGATGCAAAAGTTTACTAGTGAGTCCTCTCTCCTCTACTGAATTTCTACAGAGTAAGTTAAAAGACTTGGGGAATTTACCATAAGGCAGTTCGACCTGTTTATAACGTTGTTTCTGTTTCTTCATATTCTTAGTATTTCAGACACATTCACTCATTATATAGATCTTTAATTCATAGCTATGCTACCTGAATACACCCTTCTTGCATAAACCTTGCGATATTATGACAAATCTGGGTTGGTTTGGGATGACCAGAGGCACAGCTGAAGTGCTGCACTAATTGAGACAGGAAAACCCTTCCTACACACACACAAAGGCACGTACATTCGCAAACTGCCATCACATCTGCTAACTTTTTCAGGAATCAGTCTGTGGGGAGGAAGGTCGGCAATGGTTTATGGGGCAGCATCATGAACACCTGTAATACTACTAGCAGCATCACTTAAAAGTAATCTGGAAGAAACTGCATTCTTCTAGGATCAAAAACTGAACATAGAGGAGTATATCTTTGATTTTTGCTCATTAAACAAACAACTAATTGGTTCAATCCCTGACTGTGCCTTACTGCACAAGACATCTGTGTTAGCATCTTTAAAATAACTGGTTCAAGAGTTTATCTTAACAGAAACAACAGGTCAAGTTGATTTTACTGTTTCTGTGTAAGACAAGTTATTTTACTACCTACATATAGCGCCTAGAGAGTTAATTAACCAAATCTTCTTATCACCTGTCTCTTAGAATGAAATGACCACGTAAGGTCTTTAGCAAAGAACAAATCCCATGGAATTAAATTTTGGAGTCATAATGCATTAGAAACAGAACGGCTTCCCTTCCTACTTCCCATGTTCAGTGAATTTATACTCACCCTTTGAGTGATGCTTTTTCCCTCTTTGACTTGCACGGCCAAACCAAGATCAGACAGTCTGCAATTACCATTATCATCCAGGAGGACATTTTCTGGTTTCATGTCCCGGTACACGATCTTGATGGAATGGAGATGCAGAATCCCACAGGTGATCTGAGCTGAGTAATAGATGACCCTGTTCATTTCCAAACCCCTTTCTCCCACATTGTAGATGTGATACTTCAAATCCCCTCCATTCATGAGGCTCATGACAAGACACAGGTGGGTTTTGCTCTCAAAGGCATAAGCTAGTGTGACTATGAAAGGGCTGTTGACCTTCTCCAGGATCTCTTTCTCCAGCAGTGCCATCTTCTCTCCACCTTTCTTTTTCAGCCTTTTCTTATCCAGTTTCTTGCAGGCATACATCTTACCAGTATTTTTCACCTGGATGGCACAAACCTGGAGAAGCAAGATGCACAAGGGAAGGTAATGAAGAAATTTTACACATACAGACTGGAATATCAAGGGCAGTAATAGGCAGGAAATGGGGAATCACAGATGCCTATTCGTAGCTGCTGATGCTAACTTCCATGGCAGAGTATTTTAGCAGAGAAAATAAGGAAAAAGCAAGCATACAGTCTGTTCTGTTCCAGACTAGTATATGGTGGACCTTATGCAAAGATCTTGAGGATATCATTAGTAGGTATGTGTTAGGAAATAAAATGAACAAGGACCCATTCTCTGACCAAGGGAATAAGCGGGACATACAGCTTACATCTGCATAGCTAAACCCTCTTCCATCTCAAAAAAAGCTAGCCTCGTTCATATTGTATTTTGGAAACAGATCCCGATTTGTGCTATTCCCTAAACTACACCTAGGAATTACCTGGGAGCATGTGACGTAGCACAGATTAAAAGAGTGCCAAGGAACAGACTAATAATTAACTATACGGACAGTCATGCAAGCTTTTGTAAAGAAGCCTGCTTTTTTACTAACATAGATACATAATATAAAAACTTTGACTCTTCACCAAGAGGCATCCATGACCTTTGTAACAGTGTAGAAAACAAACCCAGCCTAATTTCTGAGACAATCTGAAGGAGCAAGTTTTGCAAAACCTTAGACAATTTCTTAACCCATTGTCAAGTTCCTCTTTGCAAACCCACCTGCTGATATTGGAAGGGCAGGGATGACCCACAACCTTAAAAGTACAGCTCTTACCTCTCCAAAGCCACCTTTTCCCAGCACTCGGAACTCATAGAAGTATTTCTCTGTTACCGGCTGCTTCTCAAAAACTTTCCATTGGAGGAATTTGTCATAGAAGGGGCTGGTCTGAAAGTCCTGGAAGGGCTTGTTTTTAAGGAAGACTTTGGTTTCCTCCTTCGCCAGCTGCATGACATTCTCATAGTCTTTTTCAGTAGCTGCCTGGCATTTACTCACCACATCAGAGCTCATAAAAGCCAGGTAGTTTTTGGAGCCTGTCTTAAGAAAATTGGTTACCATATTCTCCATGGTACTGCTCTTGACATTGTCCTCTGCCAGTTCACAGTTTGCCACTTCATCCAGGAACTCCCTAGCTACCAAATATTCTGGTACTGTCTCTAAGAAGTCTCTGAAGAACTTCTTGCCAATGGGCTGCTGCTCACAGATGCTGTCATAATCAGCAACAATGGACTGTCTAACCTCAGTGCATTGATTAACCCTGGGCAGTGAGAGGCTCCTACGTCTCTTTTGCATCTCCTTGGTGTCTCCATCTCCACTCTTCCTTGCCTGCAGATAGGCTGTGTTGGCAATCAAGTTGTCAAGCCCCCCCATGTCACACATCCTGGCTAGGTTCTGGGGTGGCAGAGCCTGGTTGAGACAAAATGAGTAACTGGCCCAAGTGCTGTGCTGTAGCTGCCTTGCACTTCTTCCTGCTAGTGGTGTGTGGCTGCCTCTGCAAAACACCAGAGAGACTAACTGCTTTTGCATTAAATACCTCTCAAGGATTTTCACTAAGTACCTTTAGGTATATGCACCATTTGTGGAAAGTGACTGGTAAGAGGTTTCTCTGTAAGCAGCTTTGAGTTTGCTATGTATAGCCAAGGGATGACATCCTCAGCAAACCTTCCCACTGGCAGCACCACATGCATGCAGTTCAGCTGGTGTTTTTCACAATTTAAATCTAATAATAGATTCCTTCTATATGCACTGTCATGTACTGAGATTCCCTCTATGTGCACTGTCCCTGTCTGCTGAGAACATGGAGATTCCTGTCTGCAATACATGCAGGCTCCAAACTCAGTGGCGCTCTGGCCACAGTTAATAGGACAGCCTCCTACCTCCCTTGCTTGACACAGAGAACACCCATGTACTAAGAATTATTTAAGTTGGGATCCGGTTTTATAAAAAGCTTTTATCACAAATCTACTATGTCTGAAGCAGAAGCTGACACAGACAAACATGTATTTGAGCTTTAAATTATCACATAATTCAGCGCTTTGAGCATCCATACTTCCAAAACTCAAGTTGTAACTCAACACCAATGACTGAGCTCTACAGACACTTCGTGCAAACCTTGATGCCTCATGTGGCTCTGTCTGAGAGGATTATGTGCAGAGGCTAAGACCTGCTGCTGGTCTAAAAATAATGATCCATATATACAAAACAACACATACCTCTGACTTCATCTCCTACCCACAGAAAAAGCAAAACCACTTCAAATGACCAGCCAAATCTTGCCAAGACACTTCCGTAAACTACTGTGGCCTGAGTTTATTTTCCCCTCTTAGCTTTATGACAGCAAGTAGCAAGATGAGATGGTGGCACCAGTGTATGGCTGAGGTAGCATCAATAAAGGGACAAAGCTGATTATAAACAAGTGAACACAAATTCCACCTGACTTGCTGGCTGCCTACCAGGAAGCAGCCTGTGCCCCATTTTCTCCCAAAAAGAATAAAAATCCTATGTGGCACTTACTAGGCTAAGCCCCTGTCTACTGTGGGGTCATGTGATTTGGCTGCTAAAACTTTCTTTAAATATAAGGAAGGTTTTATGGGAACAGGAAAAGCATTTCCATAAATCTTCCAGTAGCAATGGGGTCAAGCTATACTTCTGAGGTCAAGGTCAAGTCTCCTTTTCTCTCTTTTCACTCTTAGAGAAAGCTGAAGAGCTGAATCCCAAACGCTAAACAACAGGCATCTCTCAGACTCTCTACAGTAAGCGCTAAGCCCTTCTTGGCTGCTTTTTGTCACTCTGCTACTATGTAGTAATTTGTTTTCATATACTTAATCCTGTCTGCGTTGAATCCATTTGACACATAACTCATGCTTATGCTCTACAAAATTACATTAGAGGCATGTTTTTCTAGCTGTGATAGAGTTCCATGGCAAACCACTATGTGTGCACGAGAGTGCGGTGTACTCTAAAGCAGAGTATTTGGGAATCCTGCTTGTAGAGCCATCACTAATTCTGCCAGGTGAAGGCAAGCACGGGGAAGGAGGTGGTTACATAAAGGGATAAATAACGCTGCCACCTGCCTCAGCAGAACCAAAAAAAGTCAAAAGAATAAATGCAGAATTGCACTGGTGGCTTTCCTGAAAATGGTGCCCAACATATTCCTATAGTACTCTGGGTAATGAAAGGCAAGAAAGCAGGTAATTAGAGCTTTAATTTCAGGTCCTAACATTCAGCAGGGTCTTTTTTCTTTTTTTTTTCCCCACATTGAGCAAGCGTGCCACCACAGCTCAAACAGTAGCAGTACAAATGGCTGGTCATTGGGAACCTAAGGGCGAACTCAAGCTTTTACTAACCATTGATATATTCGTGTCTAAGCAAATCAAGAAAACATCTAATGTTTATAGTACCTGCGTAAGAAAGACAGATTCACAGGTCCAAAAATCATTCTGCTCTGTTAATTAGAATCTTTCCAGATTTCTAAGGAGTATAAACTTCCTCTAAAAAAACATAACTTTGTAAAAAAGAAAGTGAAACAATATTATCTTTGGACACACATTCATTACTCCAGTCACTTTTGAGAGAAGGCTCTAGCCAAACGTGATGAATTTTCCAGATCTGCCCAGCATTTATTAAACAGCAGAGAAAAGTAGATTTGCATTAATCTATTAGTTGATAATAGCTATTTAAGTCAGTGTTACGGATTCATAAAACTACGTTCAGGTGAGAAGCAAAACAGATTTATTTTGTGTGTACAAGAATTTGTATATTTTGTGTGAACAAATACAGGTCTAAAAATGGGTACTCAATAAGAACTGTACTAATAGAATGTCAGGGTATGATTTGGAACAGAAGAAAATTTCTCTAGTGCAAAGCTCACAGAAAGACTGGGACATAAGCTAAATCACAGGAAAAATACACAGGACTTAAAACTCATTACCTTATATGCTAGATGAACCTCTAATTGATGGCCAACAAGATACTTATAATACACAAACAGATACAGACAAATACCAGCTGCTTTGACTTCAACATTAACTTTCATAACACCTCATTTGTGTTAACGCCTGTTTGAGCCGACACTTTGGAAAAACTCATCTGCAATTATAATTTCAGCTACTCTTACCATGCACATGACATGAACTGAAAGCAAGGTGAAAATTACTTTGATACTTTCCACATTCACCTATAAACCAAAGCAAAATGAAGGAAGAAGTCCTCTGATGAGACTAGATAGAATTAATAGAGCTTAGAGGATGGAGCCTGGGACCAAATTCTGGCAGAGAAAATAGATATAGTAGATAAGATATAGTTTAAACATAACAGCTAAAAATTATTTCCACATCTGCATGGATGAATTTAGGATGAATTCTTTCACACAAACAGAAATCCTCCACAACAGTGTAAATACTATAGGCACTTCATTAATACTATTAACCTATTTTATATTTGATTTCAATTTTAAGACAGACATCATCTGGGATAATAACAATTGATGTGATACAGTGTAAGAGAGAGGATTATTTTTAACTCTGTGTGTAATGAGGAAAAAGCTGTATCTAAAAAATCCAAAACATTTTAAAAACACAATCACAAGTATTAAACAAAACCATAGTAAACTCCCCATGCATGCTTGTTGACAAAAGAGGTTGCCATTGGAACTACTTTATACAGTGAAGATAAACCCTTTTAAATATACTTAAAATAAACAGAACTAGATAGAAATACATCTTCTGAGAAATGCATTAAACATTTAAGGTAATAATTTTTAAGTAAACAATGACATGCATAAAATATTGCTTCAATTTCACCCAGGTTTATTAACCATTTTATTAAGTCTGAATTTGCTACAGACTTAAAGCAGTAATGTAATCTCTCTATTACATATATTGAAAAAAAAAACACGGCACATGGCTGGATTAATAGTAATTAC
This sequence comes from Scolopax mira, assembly GCA_004320125.1. Lineage (NCBI taxonomy): Eukaryota > Metazoa > Chordata > Aves > Charadriiformes > Scolopacidae > Scolopax > Scolopax mira. The sequence continues at coordinate 28,055 of BJBW01002467.1, forward strand.
TTTGGATATTTAGGGAAAAGACAAAGTCAGAGGCAAGCACCTAAATATCTGTAAGGAAAAAAAAAAAAGAATCACATGATTCATATAAAAAGATGATTTTTCAAGGATTTTTTAAAGGATTTCCACAAAAATAAAACAATGTTTTCTCCCACTTCAAAACACCATAACCAATAAGATGATGATAAAGAAGTTTCTATTAACTCAATTTTCATGAAACCACAATTTAACATTTTTCCCTAGGTATAATTAGTATCTGCTTCCTTGGGATATGTTGGCCTTCTGTATTAGTCAGCTAACTAGTTTGAGCCACTAGTTAAGCGATAGCAAATACATGTCTTTGTACCAAAAGTCTCTGGATAAAAAAATACATGTCTCCGTGATCTTTAACGGAAATATAAATTAAAAAAAATATTAACGTGGTTAAGTTTTAATATTATGGTTGTAGGAATCATGTATAGTATATGATGCAGCAACAGACTTAGAAAAACAACAAAACACAATTGTCTAAAGTCAAAAAGAAAACCCAAATTAGAAATGTTTAGTATAGTGTGATGGAAAAAGCACATATCAAATACTCCACGCTTCATTTTCGATTAAATAAAACAGAATTATTTTCTCCAAAACTCACCGGCTGTGTTTTTGTAAACGCTATGACTTCGAAAACAATTTCTTTGTCCTGACAGTAAACTATGCAGCACATCAGACAGTAAGATCATCCTTTCAAATTAATTCATTTATCTATGCAAAAACATTAAATAAACAAATAAACTGTATTTAGGGTATAGTTTGCACCACCATATTTCTATGCTCTGATACAGCTGACACTCAAATGGTAACAACTACGTTTGTTAATGTGGTGTCTCTCTTATTTTCAGTTGTGGAAATCTGTGCAGTGAGACTGACCATCGCCGCCTTGTACAGCAAAGAGCACACAACAAAACCACACCATTCTTGTAACAGGTAAGTTAAATAAATCATGCCACCATTGACAAGTTCCATTCTTTTGCATGAGCACATGGCATAAGATATACACCATTTCAACAAGTTCAACAGAAAAACCCCACAACTTCCAGTGTTTTTATTTTCCTATTCGTTGGACTACCCAGTCCTGCTGGCAGAGGGGACAACGATTATTCTGTTTCACCCACAAGGACATGCAGCAATTGTGGAAGGAATGATTGCATTCTCCCCAAACCACTGAAAGAGAAGAAAGAACACATTCCAGTCACACTCAGATGGCCAGTCAACACCTACAGCAAGGTCCAAACCATCCTTCTCAGAGGTTTATAACCACTGCAAGCTTCAGAGACAAAATGGGTCTTTACTGATTTATCCACTAAAATTGGATTATTATGGTCTTTCTGATGACAGTCAGTTCTCTGTCATCAATTCTTTTACTTATTTCCAATTACGAGAAAATAAATGCGTGTTTCTAAATCATTGTATAAAATTATATGGTGAATGTATAAATACATTTATCAGTTCTGTCCAGGAGGTAAGTGCAACTACTTTCTTACTTTGTCTTCTCCAGTATCAAAACATGAACTACTGACTATCATACAAGAGCAGATCACCAATTGTCTTCTGAAATGCAGTGTTTAAACTTAAATGTGTGATAATGAAGGAGACACATTTGACACAGTACCTAGCCTCAAAACAGGATCTTCGACAAGGATACAGGTCTAAGTCTACAGGCCACAATTGTTTCAACACAACACAAAGGGTTGTCTGTTGATCATCCACTCATGAATAGCATTGACTACTTTGCTTTTTTCCCCTTATTAGTTCACATTTTTCTTATGGGAATACAAGTGTACCAACCAAAGAAGTGTTTTAAATTATGTTTGGGTTTGGGATTTTTTTCTCGCCGTCTTAAATAGAACACTTAGCAAGCTAGTTAAAATATCTGGAACAGGAAATTCCTGTTCTGATCAAAACAATCATCAAAACCAACAGTGGATCAAGTTTGAGACAATATTCTTCAGAATAGAGAGAATAAGGGCATAGAAAACTTTACCAGTGGTTTAAAAATTGATGTAAATGTTTAAAGCAAACTCTTTGAGACTATTTTCCTTATTTTTGATTTAAATATATCAGAATTAAGTAAAAATTTACTTTTGTGTACATTGGTATTCAAATAAAGTATGTTTCTGTTTAAACAATACTACAACAAACTCAAGTGATTCCACTTTTTCAAATGAAAAGTGAACAACCAAGCAGTTGCCTCCAGTGTGTCCGAATTAAGACTTGGAAAAATACCACTTTCTAACCCAGGCACTCATTTATTTCAGAACTTTTAATTAGTATTACCATTGTGTCTTCTAGCATGCATCCCAGAAGAAAAAAGTAACCTTTTCCTACCCACTTCAAAAGGGTACATTAGTTACGCTCAGGGTGAGAGAAACTTAAACCTCTCAGTTGCCTATGTGTTGACTGTAAATTTGAAGCTCTTTTGTTCTACAGCATGTGTAAAGTGAAAACTAATTTTATTAGTGCTCAAAAATAAAGCATAAAGTATCCTAATGTAAAAAGATGACATAATGTAGAACGAAACACCAGTCTACTTCTGAGCATTAATAAAATCAGTATTCCCTTCAAACTTTAAAATGCACCCTACAGAGAGAAGCTTCAATCGAAAAACAAGCGAATGAAATCACTACATACCAACACAATCTTCTTGTTTGTTTTCAGCTTGACATCTAAGACAGGCATCTGAAAGTAAACAAGAACAAGACGCAATTTGATTCTCAGGATTCCATCATAAGAATAGGTTTGTCAGAGGAAAAAACAAACTCTAAAACCAATTTATAAAGGTAAAAATCCCAAGTTTTGATGTCTAGTTCAACATCTAGTTTAACATCAAGTAACACCTCTCTAAATTTTAAAACAGCACAAATGACAATGAAATATATATCTGAAAGAGATCAGGACTATAAACTGTCCAACAAGTTATTTTTTTTTTTCTTTCCATTGTTGTGGTATTTTCATAACTTCTGCTCAAAAAAAAGCCTTCTCCATTTCGTAGATATGACAACCATCAGATTTGTGCCAAGGAACTCAAGCATATTAAGACCAGAGCAAGCACAAAGCCAAACCCTAATTACATGACTTTGTTTTTCAGATGTCAGCATCTCCTTTTAAGGAAATAATTCACAATTTTGATTTTTTTTAGGCTGTACATCTCTCACCACAATATCTACCTCCTCCTACTTTTCATATAGTAGCTTTCCTTAACAAGTACCTGCATGTAATTGTCACAATAGTCACATACACATGCAAACATACTGATCAATTCGGTAATATAAATTAACAGATAAACCTGGAACAATATCCAATTCAAAATATTTACCATCTTTATGCACTCCAGTCTGTGGCTATAGGACTGGATGGCAGGTTTGAGACTCAGTAAGACAGAGAACTAACAACTTCCAGGCTTAGCACCGTGCCACGCACATACAGTGGAAAAATGCCTTTGTTTATCCTTTGCCCTGACGTGGGCTGCCATAGGCATCTGTGCTCATACCACGCACACAGAGAAAGCGTTCAATATTATGGGAGCAAACACATCTTCATTTCCTCCAAAGAAAAGGTAATAGTTTAAAGAAAAGTGTCCTGCGGGTCAGATGTGGACTACGTGCCACTAATCGGACCACATTTTCCTACAAGACAGGAATTTAGATTTCAGTACTTTTGCTTTCCTTGCCAGATACAGATGATACTTCTATTATAGATTCATCTCCTTAAGCATTCCTCATCTTCTCAGGTAATAAAGAGGACAGAAACTCTTTAACAGTTGGCTTTTCCTCACTGAGATAAAAGTAAGGCAGTATATAAAGTTTCCTGTTGTCTGCCTGTCCCTGTAATTTATATTTCCACAGCATTTAAAGGCCAAGCTGCAGGGAAGATTCGGCCAAACTGCTTCAACTTTTATCATGGTACACTGAAACAAACTGATCTGGGGCCACCTCAATATGTAGGGCACCAACCTGTGCCAAACTGGTAGTCACTGTAAAAGCAGCTTTCCTATCCTAGCCCTAGACTTGCAGCTTCAGACAAAGAAGCAGCATTTCTGAGGACAGAAACAACTGCAACCATATCAAAGCAAGCTGTCCCTGCTCTTGCTTCACAACCCTAGGGGTGTCAGTCTGAAAGATAAAGCAAATCTAAGTCAGGACTGCTGCAATCCTGCCCTTCCCAGCTAACACCTGCATTTTTGCTTCCTTCCCTTTTGTTTTTGAGGTCCAAGGAGTTAAAACAGTAGAAAATTAAGGCAGCTAACACTTTCCTCCCTTGCAAAAAAAAAAATTAAAAAAATCAAACAAACTAACTTTCAACAAGTGCCAGGTTAAGTCCAGCACTGCCTCCAACCTAAGGTTACTGCAGACGCAGTGGCTCTACAGGAGCCAGCCCGGGTCTGGCAGGGTCAACATGAAATTGCTAAACTGAAGTCATTAATGATCAAGTTTCACATTTTAACAATGTGGTTTGTTCTCAAAAAATAGTTACCAGATTTTTCTGCTAGTCTCGGATGAAAAGTACTCCCTTGGTCTACTTATGAAAAATCACAATTGAACTTTTTAATGAACATTTTTTTTTTTTTAACTTTTATAAAAGCTCTGGGTAAGATTTTCCTCATTTATGATTTTTTTATAGTGCCTTGTAACAGACTAGCTAGACCAGGGAAACACATTCTTAAAATTAGGGTTTACATGGTGAACGAAGCCAATTTCATATTTCTAGGGTGGTCTCTGCTCACCATATAAAAGCAGACAACCTTCAAAACATGCTTACACAAAAGGGGAATCTCACACCATTTCAGTCTGGGCTGCATCTTTTATCCTTTAGTACACCTTTTTGCCTTTTCCACAGCACATTCTCAGCAAAAACATGTATGAGAAATAACAGGATTGCGTATTTTGTGTCATTTTTGTTAAGCCCAAACCTGACCAGATTTGTGACGTGTTTCCTGGACCTACAAAAGCAAGATGCTCTGGAGGGAATCTCAGGTCATTTGTTGTGCCAGACTGTACCGAGCCCTACTAAGGGCACAGTTATGACTGGGATGACTCGGCACAATGATAAGAATTGAATATAAAAGATACAGTAGAATAATTTAAAGAATTTTCAAAGATCCAATATTGTATTTGTAAAAGATGTCAGAAAATAGTAGTGCCAGTCAACAACGAGGCTGCTGTCAGAAAGATCTCAAACCCAGGTAAACTAAACCCTTACTTTTCAATCTGTTTTGGTACATTCACGTGTGCTAAACTGCGCCAGTATTTAGGAGGCTTGAGTAGAAGCGTTGGAGACTCTGGATTAACGGATTTGGAAAATGACTTTCTATCAACATCCGCGATTGCTTCTTCAAACCAACCCCAGGAACAGCAGCACCACACGCACGGCACCGGGGGCAGCCCGGCGCTGGCGGACTCGTCCCACAGACCCGAAAGGGGCTCCTTGAAGAGGGCGCCTTGGCGGAGGCCGGGGTCGGCAGGACGGCCGCCCGCCTCCGGGCCCTGGCACAGGCTCAGCCCGCCTGGCGAGCGCCGCTCCCCGGGCTGACCAGCGCGGGGCAGCAGCCCCGCAGGCGGCACGGTCTCCCCCCCGGCGGGAGGGCGGGCTGCCCGGGCCCGGGGGTGGGCCGCTCCCCGGCCCTGAGGTGACGGCTGCGCTCGGGATGCCGCGGGCCGCAGGGCCCTCCTCGCTTCCTCAGGAGGAGGAAGAGGAGGCGCGGAGGGGGCAGTCCCCCCCTTCTGCCGGAAACCGCCTCTCGCTCCTCCGCCCGCCGTGCGCGGGGAGGGCAGGGCGGCGGCCGGGGCGCAGGGCACCCCCCGCACACCCGGGCCCGCGGCGGCGGCCATGGCGGCCGGGGCCTGCCGTCCGGCGCTTACCCATGACCTGCACCCGGCAAATGGCGCAGGTGTCGCACTCCACATCCCAGCTCCACATGGCCACCGCGTTCCACTTCTTCAGCGAGAACATCTTGTCGGGGCCGCCCGCCTTCGAGCCCGCCGAGCCCGGGTGCGAGTGGGGGGCGCCCGCCTCCTCCCCGTCCTCCACATCGGCCATGGCGGAGGGGCGGGGACGCGGCGGGCGGCAGCGCGGGCCGGCAGCGCCCCCCGGCGGCGGGTGACCACAAAAAGCCCCCCCCGGTTCAGCCTCAAAGCCTACAGGCTCCGGAGACCGAAAGCCGAGTCTGAGCCCATAGAGTGCGAATTTATCGGCTTCAGTTTGTTAAAGGACACCCCCCCTCCCCAAAATAAAATTTAAAAAAAAACAGCAGGAAATAGATAGAAGACTTGAGGCGTCTTTACATTCCAAAATAAAGTATTTACATAAACAACTACAGACGTCTTAAAACCTGGAGCTTCGAGGCGTGGATAAGAACGAAGCTAAACAGTGTACAGACTTAGTTTAAAGGATAATAGAAATGTAGATTTCTTTCCTAATCTGTACCCAAATGAAAGTATAAAAAATTGACTTATCCAACTTTAAGCCAACTTTAAGGTTAGTTTGTTAAATAACACTGATATCCATGTACAAACTAAACTTTAAAGACACCATGTTCTATTTAAAGCTAGGACAACCAAATTCATGGAAATTGTAAGAGCTGGAGTCAGAAACAGCCCACCTCCACCTTTCTTTTCCTTTTCTCAAGAACATCAGTATTTTTTTGATTTGCACCAAAGTTTTCTTAGTGCCAAAACACACCAACTACCATCAGAGCACCTGGCTGTGCCCAGCACCGAGCCTTGTCTTGGCAGCTTTGCATACATAGGCAGCACTTGTTTGTGTGCACAATCTAGAACATTCCTGTGTCCGTATGCCCTAAGCCATACCCCATCACACAGCCTCAACAGGGACCATCAGCAACAAGATAGTGTTGTGTGGACCACAGCCAGTCACCTTAGCTTAGCCACAAAGCGAAAGGCTAAAGGCAAAACTCCTCTCTAGCTCTGGATCAGACCCTTGTGTGCACACACACACACTCACTCACACTCTCTCTCCCCACCCCTCCTGCCTTTAGGGAAGAATTGCTCATTGTGATTTATCAGGTCTCTAACCACACTGTAGAAATCTCAGTATGTTCCACATTAATTTTGGTGGTTGGGCTGAACTTTGAGCCTCAGTTTGCAAAGCCAAATCACACTTCTGCTGCTGGTCAAGGCAAGATCTTAAATGTATCAATTCCCACTTGTACTGTGGAAAAATCTGCCGATTCTCTATTCACTAACCCACTGTCAGAGAAGTCGTACCAGACTGCTCATCTCCACTGTTCTGTACTAATACAGGTCCAGTTCTGGATCTCCATCGGATTGCTGTACTAAGCTTTAAAAACTAGGCTGGATAACTGCTTACTAACTTGAGAAATTGCTTCTCTCTCTCTACTACTTTTAGAAAAAATAAATCATCTGTGCTCCGCAGAAACACTGCTGAGTTAAGGTTTCAAAATACCAACGTCTTGTTATTGCCAACTTTCCTTCAATAACAAGTGCAGTGCATTGTCGCAGCTGGGCTACACATGATTATAACGGTACAGGAATAATGATGTGTAAGAATATAGTATAAACAAGAGTACAGAGTAAAAAATGAGATATTTTAAAGGAAGGGAAGGGCAGAGACAAATTACATTTCTTAATCCCTTTTTGCCATTAAAAAAAATCATTCCAACAAGAAATGCAGCTTGCCTTGTAACAGAAATAACTACCATTTATCTTTAATTCAGCTCTTAGATGTTAACAACAGAGTAGTATATACAAAACTAATGTGAATTTTAAAATTAATTTGAGAAAAAAAACTTTTTTAACTTGAATGTTATGATCCCTAATCAAGCCCAGATTTTTTTAACATCGAAGAACTAAAGAATATTTGTAGAACTCTTAATACATTTATTGGTACGGTTCCTATCTTCAGTTAAGCTCAATATAATCATTGTTAAAACTCACACTGCTTTGATGTTCTAAACATAAACATATTTTCTGCTTGCCTGGTATATTAGTCAACAGTGGAGTTCAAATTGCTGAGAAGGAAAGCAGCTCCAAGGCATTCTGTGGACCATGCATCAATCTCAGAATGAATGAATGCTGGCTCAGAAAAGGACTACGTGGTGTTTCCATCCAGTTTGGCGAGGGCTGTAGAGTAATACAAAGTGTGAATAGAAATAGAAACTTCTCATATATAATTACACATTTTTCACAGCGAAGGAAGATTTTGTGCAAGATTTTTGAGTGCCTTCATGTATTTTTAAAGCATTTTTTTATGTTTCAACAGGACACCTAGCAGGTGCCGAACTGACATTCGTCAAGAAAGATGTTCTCTGCATACAAAGAATATTATGAACATTTGGAGTGCAAGTTTCTCCAGCTGTGAATCACAGCTTCACCTGAGTAGACTGAGTGCCTGGAATTCCAACTCTTGTCACATTTCCTAAGACACACATTTCAGCAGAGGCTTGCACATTGTGACCTTAGCCACAAAAATCTAGCCTTTGATAATAAAGTAAAAAAAAAAAAAAAAAAAACAAAAAAACCCACACCAAAGACAAACCACCAAACTAAAAACCCAACAGTTCAATCACTTCAACTATATTGATCTTAAAGATCTTCTTTTTCTACATTAATCAACTTTCCATTCAGAAGGACCTAACATTTCCTTGAAAACACTGTTAAACAACATGTAAGATACTCTCTTCTTATCTCAGCTGATTCACACTCCTCTCAATCCACACCGCCCAATTCCCAAATTTGCAGAAGTCAGCCATGGAAGGAACAATTGCTGTTGCTGAGTCTCTGGTTTGGCCAGAGTGAAAAGATCTTAAACTCAGAGGAGCCACCACATGTAGCTGGTGTGACACTCAAGCTACTGTAATCATTATGCTAATACAGCAGTGTCTGATGATAACATGGACTACAGCATATATGCTAAAAAGCCATGATTACTCTTACTTCTGAATGAGAAAGAAATGTTACAATTAAACAATAAGGAAAATATTTATATACAAAATTGGTTCTGTTTTTCCTCACTGTGGATGTGCCTTACCAATAGGCCTCTCCCAGTAGGATCTCAACAGCTACCAGAGAGAATCTGAAAAGATCAATGACACAAAGTTTAAAGTAATTACTTTCTTGTTATAGACCTGTCATTAACCTTGATAATTCAGTTTCTTTGTAACTCATCATATTCTCTTTTCTCCTTTTTTTTTTTTTTTAAACCACTGTGGCATCCCTGCATCTGAGTTACTGGGACTAGGTGCAATTCAGAAAAGTTTAAAATTAAAATTGCTTTTTGTAAAACTTGAAAAATGTATAAATATTTTTCTTTTGATAATACGTTGTATTTGTCATACCTGTTACATGGATGTTTGAACTTTCAATATATCTGTTCCTGAAGTATAAAAAAAAAAAAATCTGAAATTTAAGCATGTTTAATTTCTGCCATGTAAAATAGAGATTAAAAATCTCTCTAAATAGAGATTTAAAAAAAAAGGCTGTTGTAGTCACTTTTTTTTTGGTAAATTTACACAATTTGGCTCATCATCTCTTAATTTTTCTTAGCAATGATTAGATGGAAACTGGAAGCAATTTTCCTCTTCAGTTCTAAGAGTTCATAAACACAAAATATGACAGAAGCTGTAATTATGTTTGTGTGCTGTCAAAGTGACACACATTTGCTGTACACTTTGCAAATGCAAATATAAACCACACTGATTTCAGTAATTTGGCAGTGCTACTTTTAACCTGTAACCATTCCCTGAACTTAATCACTCCATAATGCTATAAAGCAGTTTTTCCTGCACAACTGGGAAGGGGGCAGCCAAAAAATTGTCTCTAGTATATAGTAACTGCTCTGAATACCTATGTATAGAAAAGAATCAGTAAAAGAGGAACTGGGGTCATTAAAACAATTAAGATCCTCTTCTCCTCACCTCCTCCTGCAGAAGCAGCTCCTTTGCTGAGCTTGTCAGTTCAAAAAAGATGCAGCTCTGAGTTTATTCCAGCAGACTGGGTTAGCCTTTGATAGAGGAGAGATTGCCAACGTGACACAGTTTTCAGTATTAGGATGAAAGAGATGTTTGGAAAGCTAATTTTTCGTAATAGAAAGGAAGTAACTTTTGATTTGGTATTCCCTTGCTTGCTTTGTCTTGTCTGCCCTTAAAAATAGAACTTGCATCTTTACCGTGCAGTGCCCAAACTTCCATTAACAGTGAAAGTTGTAAAGCAAATACGATAAAGGTGCCTTTAACTCTGTCCATATTGCTTCATAGAAATAAACCAATAAATTCCCAACTAGTAATGATTTTCTTGGCTATTTTATCACCTGAAGAGCTGCATAAAAATTTCAAGCCATTTTGGAGGAATACTGTCCAGGCACTCTAGAATTCATCTATTCCCTACCAACACACACAACAGGAAGGACATCATACATGGGAGATTGGCACAAAATATGATAGCTCTTGCAGTAAGTTTCCCTTATACTTTGTGTGAAAAAGTTTTTATGTGAAACCTCATTATTTCAGATTAGGCAGGGGAAGACTGCATTTGCTTATCTCATTCAGACTTTACTGAAAGTGTACCTAATTGGACATCTAAATATAGGAACTTGAACTAAGTTCTTTTCAGCCCATCAAGTGATGGTTCAGCTAGAATTACAGCTAACTCTGTGCTACAGAATGTCAAAACCCAGCTTGTTTGGCAACTGTGAATGGGGATTTACACTCCTAATCCCATATCAAATGAAGATACAGATACATATTCACCTCTTAAGAACATTTTCATTTTCTATATACCTCTTAAAACGCTATTGCACAGACAGTGGCTGGAAGCACATTCAATGCCTTTCATAGATTTTCACTAGGTTTTTGAGAATGGAGGTATCTGAAAACGACCTGACTTTTGTTCTTTTTCTTTTTATTCTTCTTCTTTGCTCTTACAACCTTTTGAAATTTTTGTTGTTTTTTCCACAGCTTGCTTACTCTGAAACATAGAATTGAAGATTATTTTTACTAATAACAAAACTGTTATGGAAATGTCAGTTTTATTATAATGCAAAGAACAGTTATGTAAGGATGTGTGTATCTTGGCCAAGTAATGCATGTGCTGGATTGTATTATTACACTTACTGTTTGTTCTGTCAACAGACTAACATATATCAGAACACTTAAGCACTGTGTCAATTTATCTGCCAAAGAAAATAATTTAAGCGTAGTTCTGTGCCAAAACTATTTCTTGAACTTCAGATCACTTATGCCTCTCTGTACTGTTTTTCCAATAGGAGTATGCTAAACAGTGCTATTAATGGCCAGTACTAATAATACTGTGGTGGTTATAGCAGAGATCTGGGTGAGGGCAGACAGTGGGGCTGCAATAGAGGAAGACAGCATAGGAAATTGTACCGTATCAGTGCAGGAGCTGTCATCTGTAATCCTTCTTAAGGTTTTACTGAAGCTGCCCAATGGAGTTGCCGGTATGGAAAACAGACTTGAAAATATGTATACATTGAGCATTTGGAACTTTTAATGAGTATTATTTGACATGGAGACAACTGGAATCCAGAATCAGTCCTTGATGAACTCCACTGTATCTTTACTGTGAAATTAATCGCAGAAATGTAATTGATTATAAACTGTGTAATATAAAAATATGCACAGTTTCTGTGAAAGAGAAGTATGATGTGGGCATCCAGAAATAAACAAGAAACAGAAATTTGGAGAACATACTGCATTTATGAAATAAAGTGCATACACTTTTATACTGTGAGGATTTCACTGGAAGGGAGAATGGAGTGAAGAAATCACAGATCTATATTGCTACCCAGAGTAGCAAATGGAGTTTTAAACAGTACATCCCCACCATTTTCCCTGTATTGCTGCATACATAAGCATATGCATGAACTTTATAGAAGTCCAAGAATGAGTTCAAAGACAGAAGTACAGTAATTCAGATTCTTACATGCATTGTGCATTAGTAAGTGAAAGAAACAGACATCATGACACCTAATAAACAGAAGGGAAATTCTTAAAGTTTTTTTTAAAAAAAGTTAATAATTTTTGCATGGAAACCTTTCTGCTTTAATGGCAAAACCTTGTCTACAAAAGACTAAGTATCTCCTGACTTTGCTGAGCTGCTTTAAGTCTAAAGCCTTGAAACTTCTCTATTCTTCATAGAACACCCAAGCTGATCCATCTCTCCTGAGGTAGAGATTTAAAGCCAGTGACACAAAGACCTCAGACTACTCCATCAAATTCAACATTATATTCTTGTTTGCTAATTGATTAACTCTGAAGTAAACCTCACCTATTACTATTCCCCTGGACAGTGTGGATTTTCAAATTGGAAGCTTGTCTCATACTCCATTTATTAGTTTTAAAAAAACCAACCATAAAGTTTTGCATATGTTAACTAAGGCTGGCTGCTTGAGAGTGGGACTGCATTCTGAATTGAAAACTGAAAACCAAGTTATGCCATTTTGCTGTTATGAGGGGACACACCCTCTACCTGTGTTGAAATATTGACATCTCCTTTTAATTCATGCAAGGTAGTACAATTTGTCTTAATAGCTTACCCTTCCACAGATACTTGGAACCTGCCTAGTATCAGGATAGACCCCGTAAGATACTGTTAGCAAATCCTGCCCTCCAATCAAAAAACCCTGACAAAACAAAAACCAAAAAACCACCAAGGGAAACCCCACAGAAACTTGCCTTATGGAAACTCCCTTTACTCACATGCTTAAGTTACTGGAAGGTATTGTGTAAGTGAAGCTAATCCTCTCATCCTTCGCATTTGTAGACATTATGTTCTGTGTACCATATCACTCAAAGTATTTTTTGACCTTGGCCCAAATTTCTAATTTTAGGTTTTGGCCAAGGTAGCACCAGATTGTATGTACAATTCAAGTATATACATAAATAATTTTAAAACACCAAAACCATATAAATGTCACACCATGACAGAATGGTGTGACAGGGAAGACTTGACAAGAATCTGAATCAACTACTCAGGAGGAAGCTAGGCGAATTATTTTAGTTGTTATAGCAATCATTATATGCTTTGCATTTTAAAAAGTTAGATCTTTTATGGAGTTTTTCCAGCAGTACCCAAAGTCATGCTTGTATTTTTCCATTTGTACAGCTTGATACTTTATTTACAAACCCCTATCTAGGACTAGGATTATTTCTCTATCTATTTTAAGGTAGTTGTAAAATTAATCAGATCATCTCTATCGTACTTGTTCTAATTTAGGCTAGGATAAATCAGCAAGAGGAGGAGAAATGGTAAGAGATGGAAAGGTACAGGACTAAATACAAGTTGCGAGGTAAATGATGAGCTATATTACATCATTAGCATATGGAGAAGACACTTGTACAAACCTCTCTGTTTACATGGTCACCTTCTGGGGTGTCTGTTCACAGTTTGAGATGATTAAAACAACCAAGTATTTGACAAATCATTTTGCGTACTTCTGGCATCATTTAAATACTTTTTACTTACCAAAACTACAGGGAAGTATTCCTTCCTCTTGAACTTTTAAATTTCCATTGCTATATAATACTTAGCACCTTGCCATCTCCCAGCGTGGAAAGAAGAGACTAAATAGTATACAATTAACCTTCTTTCATTAAGTACTTTAAAGGTCTGGGGATAAAAGATACAACACAAATGCCAGGTCTGAGTGCTATTGTGGATCACTTTTATAGAGGAGTTTCCCCTCTTACTAATTTTACCTCTGTCACCTGCTTTTTGCACTCTGATGAAGGCTTGTTTTTGTGTCTCCTAGCAACAATGTCACCGTGTCCAGGAACGGGGAAGGCAGGCAGCGTTCCTGTGGAGCTCCCACCCCTAAGCTTCTTGGCCAGCTACTGAAGTAACCCTTCAGTAGGTACGGTGTCTGCACGCTGATCCCAGAGGAAAACACTGGTGGAACACCCACCGAGCTGGCTTTGAAGCCTTCTGTTGTATATACGCTTACGTCCTGTCTTCTCTGTGCTCCCTGGCACCGTGTCACTGAAGCACCAACCTGGAGCAAAGCAGGGGATATCTTGCATTTTTTAATAAACCAGAGCAAAAATCTTCTGCGCTGTTTTGGAGGCACCAGGTAAGATATTTTTACCTTTAAGTCTTGAATTCAAGTCACACAGTAGATTTACTTTGGCTGTTCTATGATTCTCTCAGCTTTTTTCCTTGTACATCAAAAATAGAGGATGAAAGTGGGAAACAAAATCACAACCCGTTAAAGCAAATTAAGTTGTCTGAATGCATTTTAAAAAACCATTAATGTTTCTAAAATGAAAATAAGGATTTGTATTTTTTGTGAAACTGTTAACTAGACTTTATATAAAACTGCCACAGCATTTGCAATATGCTTTTTTGCAATATGAAAAATGCTAAAATAATTATGATCTCAACCAGTTAAACAGCTTAGTCACACAATTCTATGGAACATAATATTAAGGAAGATTTATGTATGGATGAATTTATTTATTTTCTATAAACTTTTACTAATATAAAGAATATTTTAAAAGCAATTCAGTAAGGCTGTCTAAGAGTTCTTTTTAAAATTTATTTCTTTTTTCTTTTAAAGAAACATATGCCCTTCCTGAACACTGCAGCCACTAGATATTTTAAAAACTTATTTTGACTGTGGAGTGATTGATTACCCAATTTCTGTCCCTACTTAGGTACATGAAGTGACATTTAAAACTTACATTTAAAACTAAGTAATTTAGCTACGTTACAGTCTGCATTCCCAGTTCTTATAGCTTTACTCTGGAAACCGGAATTTATTTTTTTTTTAAACAGCTGCCTGTATCGATGAATCTCAGGAATAGACAAAATATTCCAGCAGCAGTCCCATCACAGCTGAACACAGTAACACCGATTGTCTCCTTACTGCTATGAAAAGATTTCTGGTTTATTTAATCTGCATAAATCATAACAACTGTAGTTAAATATGCTTCTGTAACTACTTGCAAGAACCTTAAGTAAATTACATGCATTTGTCCATTCTACTAGAAGTTGCTCTTTTTTTTTTTTTTTGTTACTGGGAACTGTTGCTTATTGGCCTAATTTTTATTCCATATGCATGCTCTTTTAAATGCAATACTAAGCCATTCCTTATCCCATGTGAGTTGATGTTGCAAACTTTGTACTTTAAAATACATAAAATTAAAGATAGTGTCTTTTAAACACTTAATTTTCCATACATTATTAATTCTGTTTACTATACATATAGTCTAGAGATAGACTATGTGAATAAATATATATACTCACCTCCATATAGGCTATAAAGCATGCATTTTCTGTGTGAGGAACTAGCACACTGATTTTCAAGGAATCCAGAGTCCTAAGAAGAACTTTCTAGCCATAGAGGATCTTAAATGGGAATGCCCTTTTCATGTCATGGTATAGAGAAAACTCAGCTTAACGAAACTGTTAGAAAAGGCAGAGTATTAGCACTGAAAAGAACAGATCACTCTGCTACAATCACCATAGAATACTCACAACTTTTTTTTAATGTCCACAGGAAAAAAAAAAAGTCCTCATGTACTTCCAATTTCATCTTTGTCTTGCCCTACTTTCTGATCTCTGCAAATGAATGTAGCCATCACTCAGACTGGGCCTTACTATAGCTTACCTCAGAATTTATTATAATTAATTCCAAAATGGCTGGAAGGTTTGCACAATAACTGTTAATAGCAGCTTCCATACCAGCAATAAAAGACAACAGGTCAGCTCTCTGTACAAGGAAACAAAACATCTCAACATTAAAATATGCTTACACAAAATTACCTTCTAAAAACTGCTCCTCTATAGGAGGAAAGTCCCCAGATTACATCAAGACAGGTAAGTGAGAAAAGCAAAGACCATTTTTTCTCATTTGAAACGTATTTAAAATAGGTCTGACAGATCATATAGCTGGTACCAGTACACAGGACAGGTAACAAAAGACAAACCAGTAAGCAAGAAAAAAATATTAGTCATATATAACACTAAAAACATAGTACTAGATATCCTTCAATATGCTTAACTAGTCATTGCAAACATTTTTAAAATCATCAAATTACTAAGGCTTCTATGCACAGTGTTATGCTAAATGATCAATTATCACTTCTCTCTACCAACTATCAATCTTAGTCAGAATGTAACAAAGCTACAGATGGCTACACAAGATCCCTCAACTTAAATTTAGTTGGCAGGGAAAAAACCCAAGAAATTATCTCTTTATGCACAACTCCTGCATGTAAACCCCTATTAATTCAGTCTTCAGATAAATGCTAACCTTTTAAGAAGCCGGGCCTCACAACAAACACACAGTGTATATCAAGTTCTTTTAAATTTATTTGTGAGTTATTCTCAAGCAATGTTACAAAACATTTTAATGTCTTGATAAGAAAATAAAATTTAAATAAAAATACATTCAACAATACATCATCATAATACAAATTAAAACTAATGATAATTTACAATCCTAACAGAACTAATTACTGAATAACATCGTTTTTCTAGACTAATCAAAATGAAGGCAACTTTTAATAATCATCATCCTACTTGTACCTAATTAAATTCTAGAACATCTACTGCACTTTAAAACATTATAAAATGAGAAATCAAATCTTAATGGTCACAAATATTCAATGGCCTTTTTTTTCCCTAGACATTCCAGTACCAAAGCAAAAAAAAAGTGCATATTTAAGAAAAACAATGTTGCAAGATTATACAACTTATTTTTTCATAAATTTGACTTTGAAAACAACAGAAAATGGCTCCAAGGAAGAACAGAAACTTTTCCACAGAGTTAATCCATGTACAGCAAAACCTAACTTTGACACTCAACCACATTCAACTTTGTTTAATGGCAGCTTTTATTAATGGCAATTAGTCAGACTTTCCCATGGCAAAAGACATTTCTTGGCATTACTATGTTCCCCCCCCGCCTCCAGTTTCACCTGTTGGCAAATAAAAGTCCCTTAGAATACATCAAATGTGTAAAAAAGGAAAAGGCAAAAACAACTGAGGTGATAAAATGATTGTGACGTTGCAGACACTAGTACTGAATCCCGGATATTCTAAAATAGTTTGTCTGGTATTAAACCAAATATTTCTTCTAACAAGTTACATTCATTCCAAAAGACTTCAATCCTGTCTCGCCAACTTGCTTCTATTACAGAAAGCCTCCCTACAACACTATCATAAATGTACTGTAATTTATACAGCTTGCAGTTTCAAGCATTGTGGATTTCTATTCTATTTGTAAATTACATTCCTAGTTAATTTGGCCAGATTACGATTGTAAAAAACCCCAAAACATACCCAATAAAACAACAATAAAAGACCCCACAGCAAATGCTCCAAAAAGAAAAGTACCACATATAGTTATTATTAAAAATTATATTCCAAGGAGTACCATTGTATTTAATACTGATGAAGCAAAGTTGCCACAGTAATACCTTTGCTTCTTCCTGCTTATATACATACATGTTCTTTCCGCATAAACATAACTTCTTGATGAAGTGAGCAAAAATTAACCTTACCAAAGTCACAAATGCCAGTTTAAAATTGTGTTAAGTGGCAAATATGAATCCATATAACTAAAGATATAAAAATATTCATGGAAGCATTGCTTAAAGACAAAACAATGTTGATCATTCAACTGATCATAACAAGCAGATACTACAAAGTATCTAAAAATAATCTGGGATAGTCCAGATATCTAAAGTGCTTTGAGTGATTATGATAGAGATTATTTATTAGATTTGTAGTCAAACGGTGAGCTGGACCTAGTTACCACTTTTTATTAAAAAAAAAAAAAATCATAAATGGGATGATGTAAAATGATCAGTACTTAACCACAATCTGTTCACATTTAAAATTTACTATTCATAGGCAAATTTATTAAAAAACAATGTTGCTACCCTGCATTTCTTTTTAGATTAAGAAAAAAATATGTACCTTAAAAATCCTAAAGAAAATGTAGATAGTGGTCTAATGTCATTCCATATATTACTCACCCCAAATGTAAACAAGAGGTACAACATAAGTTCCCTGATTTCTTCTTCTTTAGTATTTAAAAACATAACTAACACTGGTATTTGCTGTCCAGATTATTTGCAGCATACTGCAAGATTTTGTAAGACTTCAGCTGTAGATAAATCAAGTCCTGTGAACACCTAATACAAGAAAAGAAGTTGAATTGAGTGTGAAGCTTCAGATCTTTTCCATGTCTTAGTATGTTGGGATTTCTCTTTCAAGATCCATATCAGCAGGGCAGGCACTCATGGTAAACTCATGCAAGTTTGCAGTGTATGTACGAGAGATGTAATCCAACCAACAAATGCTGTGTGGATTTTCTTCCATTAAAAAGCTTATTTGTTTAAAAAGTTCTTTCTTATGACAACAATGGCAAAACAACATTTAGATTTATTCACACCTATTACTTCAAGAACCCAGAACTTCAAGTTCTTCAGTAAAATGAGAATAAACCATAAGACCAGATTTCCAAGTAGATACTTTTCTATTAAATATTAAATAGATTGTCAACACAGCTAGCATTTATGCTCATTTTTAAATACTTTGTAAAAATGCATATTATGAATTTAAAAAAAACAAAACCAAAAGAAAAACCCCAAAACACTCAAGAACATCTCCAGTTTCTTTTTTCATCCAAGTGTGCCCCGGTTTGTCTTGGTTAGGAAACTTTTCCTACAATTGGATTTTCTCTGGAAAAAAAAAAAAAGTAAATATTTTTAAGGCTGAAGTTTGCTTTATAGTTCTCAACATAAAATTTTAATACATTAAGAAAACCTGTATTTTTTGACAAATTAATACCACTACACGTGAAATTTCATGATTTGCAGAAAACTTCACACACTCTTACATGAGACATCTAAATCAAAGTAAATTTGTCTAAACAGCTTGGGCCAATACCAAACTAGGCAAACCAAATTGTGTTTTGAACATTTTCTTTTCTGGTGAAATCAAGCCTTATTGGCGCAATGAACAATCAGAAAACTTGGTAGTGGTTTTCCATAGATATCACCCAGGATCGAGACTTAAAAGAATCTGCTTTGGAACAACAATGTACTGCAAAGAAAAGATTTTTTTTTTTTCAC
Source organism: Scolopax mira (assembly GCA_004320125.1). Classification (NCBI taxonomy): domain Eukaryota; kingdom Metazoa; phylum Chordata; class Aves; order Charadriiformes; family Scolopacidae; genus Scolopax; species Scolopax mira. The sequence continues at coordinate 47,163 of BJBW01002467.1, forward strand.
TTTACCAGAAACAGAATTTATCATTGAGCATGGCAAGTGAATTGAAAGATATATTTCTGCAATATAATCTTCACAGTTATGTAAAACTTGACATTTTAATTATTTGTTAACTGAAATATGGAATTAAAAAAAAATAATTTAGAAGGCAGGCAGACAGGGGGTAAATTTTGTGAATTTAGGGATAAATTTTGTGTGCACTTCAGATGTTAACTTGCAAGGAAACAACAGAGCCACTGCACCCACTTATGGGAATCTCAACAGAAACATGAATCTCACACGAAAGGACTTCTAACAACTGGTAAAAAGCTGCATTACTACAAATGAAGTACCTTATTTTCTCCATTTCTTTGTGTTGTCTAAATCTACCTTTAGCTTAATTTTCTCTAACTAAACGAATCTGGTTCTGTTCTGTGATTTATTTAAAAAAAAGTATTACACATTTACGTATATCAAAATTACATAAGATACTTACTCACTACCATATTTAGCACTAGATGATCTCTTCTTTTGGTATTTTTCATGCGATTCCTTCAGTTTTTCTACTAAATCTATTATCTGTTTGAGTGTATGAAAAGTTGCTACAGAATCTTCAATGGTGAAGTTAGAATAATCATCTGGTTCCTTCCGTGGACCTTGATAGACTGCTATACTTCCACAAGCCTCTACAAAAATGACCACAATTATCCCAATTAGAATCTCGATAATTAGCAATCAGATCTAACTAATTTAACACCGTATAAATAGTGATTCTGAAATTCTGAAGTGTAAAGTTACTCTAGCTTATACATAAAATGGGTTAAGACAAAAGCATGAGACAATATTGACTAGCTTAATTTACAGTTCTGTGGCATCAGCTCTCTCCTCTTCAGATTAACAGAATAACAATGCTTTCTTGCAATTCAACCATCTTCAATAGAAGTAACTCCATAGTCAGGTAAAGGAGAGTATAGACAGAAGAACAACTGGCTATAGTTGCAATCTCTCAGTTTAGACTACTAAAGATATTTCACATATGCAAATTCAGTTAAAGCAATATGTGTGCCTGATGTGTACTGTAAAGAAATCACTGAAGAACATCTGACACCAGAACACTAAGGTGACAAAAATATAATCTGTGTCTCTACTCTCTTATTTTCAAGTAAATTGTTAAGAAATCAAACTGACATTATGGGTCTGAAGACTTAGAGCTGAATAATATCAGTGTAATTCTTCTGAATTATTATTTGAGTACCTTCCAACTTCTGTAGTTTAGACATGTTGAGAGTGAAAAGCGAGTAAATTCTTTCTGTCTCTCTGTCTCCATCAATCTCAATTTGAGTATCAGCAGGAACATCTCTAAAAGGTGAGAAGAAACAGATAGTCAATATAAGAATTTTTCTTGAAAGATTTGAAAGCAAGTGCCTTTTAACATTCCTGTCACTCACAGACAGTTGCTACAAAAACCTTAGCATTCAACACAAGTGCTCTACAGAAACAGGCCTAAACAGTTTTGAGGGCAACAAATACAGCAATACTAAAAAAATCACCTTTTCCAATAGAATTTATTATTCAGTGCGCCAAGGAAAAATATTTTTAAAATATCAAGGTAAAGTTAATTGTTATTCAACTACAATTAAACTCTTATTTTAAAATCTTCTATTTTTGAAAGGTAACCAGAAGCAAAGGACAAAATACATTGCTAAACCAGAACAGTTCAAAAAAACTAGAAAGACAAAATCTACCAAGTTATTTAGTAACAGGAATCTTTTGAACTGCTGAGAAACCTAATACAGGAATGAACTGAGTAACATGGAAGAAGTATTATATGTATTTTCAGAAAGCTATCTTGTGGGACTTAGACTAAATTTTAGAAAACTGACTGATATCTTTAGTCTAATTTATGCAACCTATCCAGGTAAGGATAAATTTATTTTTCAAAAAGATCAAAGCATTTGTTTGTTTTCAGCAATCATCAGCTAAAAAAAAAAATATATTAATGCATTATAAGACATTAGTCATACTCCTGACATACCTACAAAATTCAAATTATTTGTCAGAATCTACATCCAATATTATTTAGTCGATTTTCTTAGTACACTGTTTTAAAATATGTGAGGTTAAAAGAAAAAAGTGACTGTATAAAACAAGCCAATGTCGTTAAGGGAACAGATAGACTTCCAGGCTGAGCCCTTTGCAGCAAGGTATTTCAATTATTTCATATAGGAGTGTCACATTTCTGCTTGGCATCTGAATAAACTTATGCTATTAAATCTATTATTCTGTGTGGAAAGAAATCAACCAGTCAATATTTCTGATTTATGTGCTGAATTGGTTACCATCATTTCATATGGTGGCTGATAAAGTAATACACTTAGTAAAATGCAGTATTTCAGGCCTTACTAATAAGGCATGTTTATAGGAGCATAACATGCTAAAAACTTGCTTTCAGATTTTCAAATTGTATTGCCATTTATACATTATTTGTCCAACAAAACACATGTATTTCCATCTGAGAAACAACTTACGCAGTGCACCGAGCACAGCCCACTGTGTTCTCTATTGTAGCCTTGCAGCAAAGCCAGTTCCCATTCAGAAAAGCAGAAGGATGGTAAAAACTAAGCCTATTCTGGTTGCATCTTGTCACCCGGCACAGAGCTTCTATCCACTCACTAGCTTCTACACAATTATTTGCTTGGATATAGAGCGGCTTTTCTCCATGTAGCACTTGAAACATCTGTAGAAGGAACGCAACATTATTCTGCTCAGTTATTAAGTAACTTCAAATGTGTCAGAATAGATTTCAAAGCTCAGGCAATTCAACAAAGACAGATTAAGGCAGAACATGAGACAAAGGATCTTTTCACCACTTTCATTTTACTCCACAGCTCTATTTAGAAAAAAAACACCACCACGAACCAAAATAGCTCCCTGTATTCCACCTACACTATTTCCTTATCCAAAACAGAATTCTTAAAGAATTCAAACACAATGCATTTTCTGACTTCTGCATTCATGTATCTTTAAATGCAACCTCAGGCTTCAGGCTTCACATCCTGTGAGCAACAGAAGATTCCCACAAGTCTCTCCTTTAGCCATCCTCAGTGCAAGTAACAGCTGTACTTTTATCACATCATTTATCACTGAAATAACACCAAAATACTGATGTATGACAGATCCAGAACGAAGCTGTGAGACAAATGTCTCAGCTGAAGAAGGTACTGGAGGAAGTTCTCATCAAAAAGAATAAATAGAAGTTTGGTAACATTACAGTTCTAGTAGAACATAATATAACAGAACACATACTACTAATACCTTACATCAAAGTGCTTTGTCATAAGGTTCACAGAGGTTTTACCCTTCATTCCAGATATTTGGAAAGGGGGCCAGAAGTCATAAAATCAGTCAGAAAAGTTGGTGCAGAGACCCAAATCTCCAGATTAAGTTCCATGTTCAGAGTACTTGGAAAAGCTGCACATAGATTTTGATTCATGATCCAAAAAAAGACTTTTTGCTGAAGTGTTTAGTAATTATGTTTCAGTAACTCTATTAGCTAATTATAATATTTTATTGAATAGAACACACCAGGAATTACATATAAACTCTCTTTTGACTCACATTTTTCTTGTTGAAGGAGCTCTCATCAAGTTTCTCCACTGCAAGGATATTTTTGATTGGAATAGTGAAAATTGGTTCTTTGTCTGTAATAAATTGTAACCACATGAGTGAAGCGATTTTTAAAAAGCTGGTTTATAACCTCAGTGCACTGATACTGTAGGTTATGTTCTCCAAATCTGCATTTTTATTACTGAGAAAATATACACGAATCATAGAAGCATTTTGTAATCAGTGCAAAGGTAACTAAAACATATCATATGTACTTAGGAAAAGAAAAAAATTATGCATTTTAAAAAGCACAAATCAGATACAAACACTTAGAAAATATTGAGAAAACGAAAATAATTCTAAAATAAATATCATTTACCTTGCTGTTTGTGGTAGGTGAATTCTCTACTTGTTAGACAGAACCACCGCTTCTTGAAATTCTTTTTACCAATCCGAGTCCTTCCCTGAGCTCTTTTGTACATTTCTCTGTAAAGACAGAATCAAATGAAACACAACCATTAGTCTCCTGTAGAGCTTTTAAAACCATTTATTGAGATAACACAGTACTGTTCGTCATGCAGCAACATAAAAATCTACTTCATTGTGAATTAAAAAAAAATTGAAATCTACTAGTTGTTCAAAAAAAGATCCTCAAGATCACCTCCCATAGATAGTGATTGTGCACAGGGTTAACAGGAAAAGTTTGAAAAACACGCCATCCAGACTCTTGTCTGTAGCAGTAAATTTGGAATGGGTACTTATTCAGATCCAGAACTCTAATTTTTCCCAGAAGGCAATAAGATGTATCCAACTACCAGATTCTCTCTTTCCTGTGAGTTTCTCCACGTGACTGTACTTGACCTTACCTGGTCAGAAACAGAATATAAATGAAATGACGCTGAGCACAGCTCAATAGCAAGGGCAGACAAAACTGTAGTCAGTACACTTTCAACATACTCACTGGCAACAATTTTTTTGAGGAACAGCCATCTATTTATAGTATGGATTAGCTTCCAAATTGGTATTACTAAGTGTTGATGCACTACAATAGTCTCCTTCATTTCTATTTAGTATTTTAATAAGAGGTATATTTCATCCTTGTCTGAAATTTGGATGCTTGTTTCATAAAAATATCTTTACTTGCTGGTAAATACAACTTCCCCCTCACCCATTGTTTGAATTTATTAATCAATTAATCAATCAATCAACTATTCTTCCCCAATATAAGAAAAAAAATACAGTTCATTTCTTAGAAAGATGCTTTTTACCTCATTCTAACATCTACTGTTGAGCATTCCAGTTGCAGGGTGATTTTTCCCCATACTTAAAGTATGAAGTCACAGAAGGCAGAACATTTAGTTGGCTGGGCTTAACTAGCATGCAAAGTAATTCTAAATTAAATTAATACATTCTTTTAAAATACACGTTCACAATCCTGAACAAACCATCACAAAGCATGCATTAATGGATTGTAGCAGAAATGCAAACACGTAGTAGGTTTTAAGGAGCTTTTAATTATTTTTTAAACTGTTTAAAAAGATGAGTTATAAAAGTTTAGAGCTGTTGGTTTAATTCTGCAAACAAAGAATTATCACAAATTACAAATACTGTAATTTCTACAATATATCAAACATTTTAATGAGCTTTAATTTTACATTGGCATTAATGGAAAAACAGTACAGCCAATTCTGGTTTGCATGATACAGGTTCAAGATGTATTTACCCTTCTTTGAGATGTATTGGCTCACTCAGACCACTCGGCTCTTTACTTTCAGTAGAGGAAACGTCATCCAGGAACTTAAGGAAAAATACACAGGGAACATATACTATTCAGAAACAAAGAAAAACCAAAAGCTATTTTGAAAATATACATGTACAGTTTCTCCTGGAATGGAACAATTATTTTATGCAATGGATGAAATGAAAATATATTGCAGGGACTTGGGACAATGTAACATGGCATGGCCATAAGCCATACAAGATTTCTTTAACTGGATCCTAAGGAGTATATCTAATCAAGTCTGTTTCAAAAGAGTTATATTACTACTATTTATTTTTTCTTAAACTGAATTAGCTTAGGCCACTATGTATAACTCTTGTGTATTTGATTGTGTGGATTTTGGGGTGGGTTTTTTGTTTCTTTTTCATTTTGGTTTCTTATATTAAAAAAACTCCAAACCTCTAAAATGGACTACAGTTTTTCTTTTTCTACTAGAAAACTGAACATTAACACAACCTTCAAATATTTAAGACCGAGCAAATACATCAACCATTAAAAAGTCTAGTTGAAGGGTACCTTTTTAACAGATTCAGTAAATTTTTCTTCTTGAAATGTTTTGAAAAACTCACACATAAATGTCTCCTTGAAACTTGACTGAAAGAAAAGGTAGATCAACATCAATAAACTTTCAAAGAATGTTGTCTATGAAATAAAAAAAAAAAAAAAAAGAATTTTAGCAGCCTTACAAGTTTGCTTTTGGTCAAACTTCCCCAACTTCCCAAAGTCTGGATGGCTTTTGATATAAGTGTTAATGTTCGAGAAATCTGTGCATCCTAAAAGAAACAAAATGCAGAAGTCACATTCTTTTTTCACAATTCCAGGTAAAACATTGATTTAGAAATGAAAATGTCACAAAAATTATTTTATTTCACAATGTAGTAAATCTGACACATCTTCATTCCTTCTCTTTCCTCAGAGAAGAAATGCACATGCAGTATTGTCCTTTTATAGTACTTGTGCTTTGTGCATATATGTATATTTTATAAGCTACCGCACAGTGCTTAAAACTTTACTCACTTTCACTGGAATTTAAAATTTGTACTTGGAAAAATTATTTTTACCTATAAAACACCTCAAAACCCTCAAATCCTGTAATTGTTGCTATATATCTAATGCTTCTGAACTAAGTTAACACTAAACATAATGAACTCTTGCTTGACAAACGGTAGAAGTTTTCATAATAAAAAGTGAACTTAAAACTTTTTCTTTAAGGCTTTTGCTCAATTTGTTTGCTACCTCACTGCTTGCATTTTAGGGCAGGATTACAAACACAGCCACAGAAAGAGGCCTCGCTGTTCCGTTTAAAGTGTTTAACCCACAAGCAATAAAATCTGGTAATCTTTCTATTCAACAAACTGGATAACATCAAAGGAGTGGATTTAAGTAAGATTTTTTCTTTTGAAAAAACAACACACACGTAAGTACATAAAATAAGCTAATAAAGATAACTCCTAGAGCAGATTTCATATATATTCTGTGAATAATTTCTGAGAACAATACTGTATTTTTTTCTTATCTCCATATTCCTGTCTTTGAAGATTTATTTTTTTTTAATGTGTATCGTAGAATCATAGAATGGTTAGAGTTGGAAGGGACCTCAAAGATCATCAAGTTCCAACCCCCTGCCATGGGCAGGAACACCTCCCACTAGACCAGGTTGCTCAAAGTCCCATCCAGCCTGGCCTTGAACACTTCCAGGGATGGGGCAGCCTGTTCCTTATATTTAGTCTAAATCTACCCTCTTTCGGTTTAAAGCTATTACCCCATGTCCTATTGCTACATGCCCTTATAAAAAGTCCCTCTCCAGCTTTCTCGCAGGACTCCTTTAGGTACTGGAAGGCCTCTGTAAGATCTCCCCAGAGCCTCCTCTTCTCCAAACTCAACTGACAATTTGAAACTGAAAATGGAAGAATTGGCAACCCAGTGCAACTCCAGTGCATTCTGGAGTCCAGAATAAATACACAGACTAATTATTGGATAATTCCACAACCTCTGTGTAAGACAGAAATGGAAATATTTTTTGAGAAGTAAAGGTGGTATCTGGATATTTTACTTCCACGTGGAGGGAACCAATGCAGTTGAGGTATGTGCCTTAAAGAATCCTCAGTCATACTGCTATTCTAACACAGCAGTGCATTCCGAAAAAAAAAGCACAGCATCTTCAGTATCAATAGCTTTTCTTCACCCCTTGAGAATACCTCATAAAGACTGAGAAATCTGATGCTTAAAGAACTGCAAACACCTGAGTTCCTTCAGTAAGGCATAAAATTGAAAACTCAAAGGTATTTAGTAGTCTTATTTCCCAGTTAAGACCCACTGAAAGTAACTTATGTCTTCCCAGATAAACAGATCTGACAGTTATGAATAAAACAGAACAAATCTTCACAAAACTTACTGGATGGTGAGGTCGTAAATGAAAAGTATGAGGTGAGACTACGGCTACAGCAAAGAAACGAAGAAACACAAAGCTGCTCACTGCAGAATACTGTACATGAGGGTCATCTGCAGAGAAAAACCATGAAATGTAACATGCACTAAACTTAATAGGAAATAATGAAGACAGTCAACATAAAAATCCTTAAGAAGATAACATCAGAGGAGACATTTATATTTTAAAACAGAATAGAAAAATCAATGAAGCGCATGAAATGAGAAAGGTGATCATGGTAGGAAATGTTCTGCTTATAATGGAGGGTTTATTTCTCTGAAAGTAAGTTCTATTCTCATAAAACTGGCTCATCAGCTCCACTACTAAAAATGATCAGACTACTGCAAGAATTTACATACACAATGTTGATTAGTTATGGCTGTATGCACATTGAACCAAGAGAGAAATTATTGTAGCAGTGGCCTTTAAACACAAGGGCTATAGGGTTTATTCACCTGTGAAGCTCATCACTGATCAACGCAAATACATTAATGCTGCACAATAAATGCAGTCAACACATGTGAACAACTAGCTCAAATTCTGAGTTGCATCATAAAACCATGGTGTTATATAATTTTGATGCTGTAAATGAGGATTTTCACATTTACTATTTTTGTGTATATTTACGCCTTTATATTGGGAAATACTATTTTTGTGTATATTTACACCTTTATATTGGGAAATAGTGGGATCACATTCTTACTCCAATGACCACTTTGATCATCTGTCTGGGAAGCTAGCTATTCTGAAAGGACTGTCTTAACTAGAGGAATTTATGTTGTCAGCTCCAGCGATAAACATAAATCGGAAAAAGGCTCCAGATTATGAGAATTATATCCTTCATTTGTAGCTTATTGTATGACATGTCAGATTTTTCATTGAAGTGCAAGAGTATTTCAGACCCAGCCTCATTATTCCAATATTATTCTGAAAGAATAAAACTGTTCTAATATCGGTCACGTTACAAATACATTAAATATTTTACATCATCCACTCTCCCCAAAACTACCCATAAGTAGTAAAGCTATGGCAGTAGTAAAGCTAACTTCATGTAAATTATGAATGTGCTACTCATAGTTAACATAGCTGCAGTTCTTGTCTTTAAGATGCAAATACTGAATTTATTTTCAAGTTTACATTTTAACAGATCTTTAACTATAAACAGATCTGCTCTTCTCTATTTTACCTATCTTTCAACTAAATCACTTCCTGTACTACTTGTGACTTACTTGCTGCTGTTTTGCAGTATTTCTGACCTGATACACTTTTGCATAAAGAAACAAAGAATTCTTCCCAGTTAACCACAATGCTTTACTGTAAGTTACAGACGGGGAGAAAAACAAATGCCTGATTGCCAGGGCAAGTTTTGGACAAGGCAAGAATTTTAACAATCCCCATAGGTAACTGCAGGTATTTCACTCTGAACACCTTTTTCAAGTTTATAGAGAACACTTACTTGGAAATCTCTTGGCAGCCAGATGCCTCAAAGAATAAAAAACATCACACATTAGGGTAGGACAACTTATACTCGACCGCACAATTTCACGGAATACTTTGTCTACATAATAGCGTAGATTTTCCTGCAATTACGAAAAAAGTTATTTTTTCAGACCATTAACATTTGCATTTACATGTTATTTTCCTGAACACAAACAAAACACTACAGTTCTTTTTTAAAAATACTGCCTGACTATTCAATTATTTTTTTTTAGCATAGTGCATATTTAAACATACTCGTAATAGCTATATGGGATTACTACTGTTAAAAGATAGTTTAATGTTATTCACATACAAAAAAGTATATAAGCAGTGCCTGGCAATATATAACAAAACATGGTTTTGTTACTTGACAACATATAATAAAGAAGGAGCACTTCCCATGCATACCTAGTGAATGTTCAGTTAGTTTGTTGCAACAACTATTGCCTTAAAAGTTCATCTTCTGGTAACAGTCAAGCCTCAAGCAAAAATTTAATGAAAAACGTATAAGCAGTTCTAAGTTGGTACTTAGATGCTGAGTAAAAAACACCAGGAATTACAACACCCAAGAAGCTGCCAAGGAAGGCTGTAATCCCCTGTTTAATGTCTCCTCCCCATACCCCTTTCAGCTGGACTTTTCCTTTGCTGTTTTCATAAACAGGGATGACAAAATACAAATTTTCCTTTGTTTACTCTGGGATCGGAGGCTTGTACTGCTACCTTAAGTTACTTACTTTACATTACACAGAGCTGCTTTTTAAAATGTTAAAATGAAAAACACATTTGGAAACTCACCATATTAATTTCTACATTATCTCCTTCTCTTAATTTGATGGGATCTATTTCACAGGGTTTAGGAGACTCACATATCTGAAACAAACAAACAAAACCATAGGAATTCAATTTTTCAGACAGAAAGCATGGAAATGCACCTATTTAAAAACAGATGCTATCCTAGATTTAGGGGTAAAATTCCAATATGTTCTAACTATAAACAATAGCATGCAAATGATCTTCAATTTTGTGTATGCCTTTTTACATGGATCAATTACATACAGCACCGCGTGGGTCAATTCTGCAATGTATTAAACAATCAATGACAGTTTCTCCAGCCTCTATTTTCAAGCATCCAGAACACAAATAACAAAAAAGCAGCTCCTCCCACTAAAACAATTATTACTCAATTTAACTTTCCTCTATAATTCCCCCGAGTAGCTACTACAACACATGGAGCTGTAAGAAGAATGTCTATCAAAGAGACAGGATACCCCAGGGGACTAAGAATCCTGTAAACAGTTTCATCAGGATAACCTACCTCATCAATAACAGGTTTCAAAGTAACCTTTAGGTAGTGCTTCCCCACTATTTTCATCATTTCATCTACACACCGAGTTGCTAATGAGTTGCCTCTGAAGATTGTATTTGCTTCTCTGTAAGAAAATCATTTATAACATTTGAACAGGGAAAAAATAAGCAGCTCAGTTATAAATCCAATTAATGCTTTATCTTGCTATTTAATTAATTCATTTTTTTGAAAACATTTTTTCACATATTTCAATCAGGAATTCCAGAACCTAGGTACCAAGCTTGCAATGGCACTCAAGAACAGAAAGAACATAAACAAGATTTTTATTACAGCTATTACCAAAATCAAGAACATAAATAAAAACACCTGGAAAAGCTTAAGAAATTTTAGACAATGAAGCTATAATCCAGTGCTGAATGTGACAAGGAACAGTTGGAGAAAATTCCAACATAACAAAGATTTATACCTCACTGATACATAATTCTTCCTCCACGAGTTCTGGCAAAAAAAAAAACATCTTAGGGCTACAATAAATAGCATATTGCTACACTACACTGATAGACACTTTAATCAAAACATATTTAATGAAAGGTTAGGCTTTTTATTCATTATAGCTGTTGAAGAAAACTGAGAGCCAGCTGTGTGAAGTAAATCTTTCTAATCTGCGAAATTTAGTTTAATCTTCCTTTGTTACAGTTCAATTATAGCAGAAAGGAATGTGGGTACAAAAATGCAGTTCAGAAAATTATTTTCCATGAGTCATATTTTTCTACACAGTTACCTTGTCTCACCTTATTTAAATCTGGAGTAAGTCAGCTTTGAAATGAACCATCCTGTGGTGACAAAATCCGTTTCATATCTCCACAGGACGTGACTCGGCACCTCAGTGGCCACTACTCAGGTCTACTTTATTTCTCTCCTAACCACAGAGCTGCAAATTCACAGGCCACATGCTGCTACTTGGAAAAACTCCTGGGCTTGCTACTTTCAAGGCACGCAGGAGGACACATACTTACTTGAAGGCATCTTTGCAGAGACAGAGTACTCCTCATTTAATTCATGTAACAGTATAAGATTCTCAGCAGTTTTAAAAACTTTAAGCACCTATTTCACGTCCAGTAAAATTTGAAGTGTGTCCAAATTATGACATTTAAAAATAATAACTATGTGCTTTTAGACATAACTCCAGGCCTCTAGTTTATGTTTAGCTGTATAGTGGCTCCAAAAAAATTTTACACAGTTTTACCACATCAATCAATTCTCTCAGCTTGAATGGGATTTTAATGAATGTTTTTTATAAACTAGCATTAAAAAGTGAATGTATTTAGTCAGTTTTACATAATGAAAGAATGTCAACATGCTTACTTATCAATGTTGTATCATGAAGCTCTTTGAAACTGTAAGAATAATTTAAAAAGGCATGACATCACTAAACATGGAATACATACTGTGTGTCCTTCAGATCTAGTTCTGCCACAGCAGCAACAAATGGAACTAGCTTATGGTGGTGTAGCAATAATCGTACAAGAGGCAGAACAGCATCATACTTGTCTCGACAAACTTCACTCAGTATGTAGGCAGCAGATGCAGAAATCGGCTGTGAGAAAGCAGAAAATAAAAATCAGGAGTGAAGTAGTTAAATATTCTTCATGTATTTGGCAAAGTACAGATAGAAACTAACAAGATTCTAATAAGACACAGCTTAACAGAAAGTTGCAACATTTGCTGTGTAACATAGTAATTAAAACTTTCCATTCTACAGAAATACTTAATTGAAAATTGGTATTATCTACTCTATGCTTGATATTTAAAAATGAGATTTGGCATTTACTCACCCTTCTTATTCTCCCTAAAGGGTTAGGGCATGGCTTTGTCACAAATCCAAGCAAGAGGCACCAAGCAATTGCTTTACTATAACGGCATATATCTTTATAGGTCTTTTAGAACTATGATCCAAGAACACAGTTCTCAAACTTCTGAAGTGATTGTCACCCTTCCAGAGTTGGGAATTTCAATACAAAAACAGATCCAGTTATTTCATTTAAGTAAAAAAGACAGCTGCTGACTGCCACTAGTTACATACTCATCTCTTCCTGAATTTCAGTGAAGCAGTATTTGAATACAGGCTAGCAAAAACTTCAAATCACAATCTGTTTTCTCTTTACCTTTCTTCTCCTCTACCTCACTTCACCAGCACTGAAGTGAAGAAAAGCTATAAGACACCTAGGAATATGAAGCCTGATTACAATAATTTGATTCCTGTCTTGGTGTTATGCTAACCATCTGTCACACTTCCCTCTTCGTCACCATGTCCACGAGAGAAATCTAGTCATGCTGATTAACATGCTAGGGAAGACAGAAGCAATTGAGAAGAAGTGGAATTAAAAGTCAATTCTGAAGCAGAGCATTTTTAGTAAATATGATTATCTGCTCCTTCAGTGCCAATAATGAATCAATGTCCCCAGAAAACCACTAAATCCAGGGTGGCAATAGCAGCCAGTGGAAAACACAACACTGAAAAGAGCAACCAAAGAGAAGAAAGTATTTCATCTCTTCCCGTCACACAGCACAGGTTATTTCACTCTCTCTATGCCTTCTAGAAACCCTCTAGATAGGCATAACTCACATTGTCTCACACAGGATCGTGTAATAAGTTGTAAGTTTTCATTTAAAAAAAATTTTCCAACTGAAGTACCTGAACATCTGATGATTTTAGCAGCAAGTTTCTTAGAGAAGTATAGTATTCAGACGGAAGTACACAGTCTTCAGTATAACAGATATTTAATCTAAGTGATCCCAAATCATCAGTTTTAGAAGACTTGTTTCCATTTTCTCTTGGCTGAAGCAAGTACCTGAAAGCAACAGGGCAATTCTAAAATACCGTATTCACATTTCATTTATTTAACTAATTCCACAATAAAGTACCATATTTATTTATTTAAATACAGATAAATAAATGGGGTCTAAAAATGGCAATAAAATTCACATAAAAAAACTTGAGACACAAAAGAAAAAAAAAAAGGAGCAGCATTTGATGCACCTTTAGTACCTAATGAAACATGTATGCATTTTCTCCTATCTTTCTGAACAGTGAAATAAGCTACTTCTTGTAGTTCAACTGGGACAACATGAATAGATAGAAATTATGTTGGACCTTCTCATTTTACATCTAGGTTATATTTAGGGTGCTGGACATTGTAGATGGAACAGCTAGTGTCAAAAATTTAAATGGTCTAGTCTGAAACCAGTTAAAAAGCATAGCATTAACCAGCTGCATTCCTGAGAAACAAGTAAGATTAAAGCAAAAAACCACAGCTTGTGTTTTTTTCCTACTCTCAACACTAAATGTATTAAATATTTCTTCACTGGTTTTCGCTCAGTTCAACAGTATTCCAACAGGAGGTGCAGCCCTACAAAAATTTTCACAGCTTTTAAGTAGTGACACGGTATAGTCTCAACATTCAGCCCAAAAAAATGAAATCATATCTTAAATATTCTTCTACAGACATTCATATTTCTACTTTTACAATCAGGAGATCAGACTTTTTTAATAGTCAGATGCATTGCACATGAAGGCATACTAATATATAGTAAAACTGATTTACAAGGAGAATCTCTACTTGACAGCATGACTCTTAAAGCTTATTTTCCCACTATTTAGTACTAGTGATACTGTTTATCTGCTGTACTTCAGCTTTATTCAAAATATTTTAAGTAAATTACTATTAGTATAAAAAATTAATTATTTTTAATCACAGAAACTGTTTTTGATAAGCAGATCATAATTGGATACAAGGATGTTCAATACAAGATATGCCTACAAAGTATATTTGCAGACACAAGTATCTCAATCAGTACTTCAAGTGAACTGGACATGAGTCAGGTCAATTCAAAACACTCTTAACAAACACAGTGGTAATGAGTCCATACTAATATAACCTTTTCCTTAGCAGGCAGTTAACAGAGGCATGTAATTATGTTAATATGGTCATACAGCTTTTGATCCGTTCAGAGCAGTGGCAGAACATACCTGTGTCTGCAATACACTGTGTGAAAAATAGAAAATACTGACACAAACGTTTGTTATATTCAGGATCACATTCAAACACTACAACTACAAATCAGAGTTCAACATTGACATGAAGACACCTGGATCCTGATGTGGGTAGGCAGTGCAGAGCCATAATGGTTCCTGGCCAAGGCCTGTGTTCCATTTGGTTCCTATTTACCCACTTCCTTACTATGGTCTCTACATGGATACCCAAGGGCTTCCTCCACTCTTTTCTCTATATTGAAAGGTGCACTAAAAGCAGAATATTCTACAAAATTGAGGCATTCAAATCCGTTGTACTTATCACTTCCTGCCACTAAGTATCTGGGACAGTAAAGGGGCTGGAGATCAGCTCCTGCTTGCAAGAGCTTCAGGAGGGGGGGTTGCTGCTACTTTACAAGCAGTCTCTTTCCTGAAATCCCTTCAAATCTTGCACTTCCAGCTTTTCAACTTCTATGCCTGCTCCCCTGGAATGGCAATGGTTTGGTTCCAGAAGATACCTTCTGAACCCAAGAAATAAAAAATAAAGAAAAAAAAAAAAAAAGAAAGCAATACTTAATGTTTGCAGGTTAGTATGAAAAGCATACACACATCACTAAAATCCAACAAGCTGACCGGAAGACAGTCAGTCTTCTCTTTCTTCGCTCTCTTTGCCTTCCCCTCAAACTCATCAACTATTCTGTGGGAGCAGACAGACTGGGGGAAGAGAAGGATTAAATGTACCCTTTGACAAGGTTAATTTATTGATTAGGAAAGGTCTATAGAAAGATGTTTCACCCAGACTAGGAAAAGAAGACATATTTTAATGGACAGTTAAAAGAAAATATATCATTTGCAAGGGAAGATCTGCAAGCTGGAAGCAAATTCATTTCTTAGCCACCACTACTCACCATGCTTGAAAGGAATCATTTCTTAACACCTTCACAGGAACTTTAATTTCTCCTAGAAAGATGTCTTGTACCAGATTTCCATTGTTCCATAGGTCAACCCTGAAAATAAGAATATTGCTTTATTTTTTTTTCTCCCAGAGAAAATCTTCAAGTAGACAGTAACTGCCTTACAGCACTAATCCACATGCACGCAGGCAGGAAATGTTAGAAATCTCACTCCATTCTAATTAAATCAAGAAGAATCAAACAAGTGGCTTATTAACCCATAAAGAACAGATAAAGAAACATACAGTGGGAGTTAGACTCGCAGTCCTTGCATCAGTAAATAAAAGTGATGTTGGCAACATATATGTATTCTGAGCAGTCTCCACCCCCAAACTGTGCGCACTTCTCAGGTAATTCAAGTGAACTTTTTAACCAATCTACTTACATATCCCTATCCAATTGCTAAAATTTGGCACACTGCAATGCCACACCAACACATGCGCTTGTTTTCCGAACAGCAGCTCGTATGATTACAACCTCAAAAGGAATCAGACTCCAGACATGCACCTTGGGGTTTTTTTTCTGTTACTTCTTACCTCTCTGACATTTCTGACAGACAGCAGTTGTTAAGAAGAACAAAAAAAATTAATACTACATTTGTTGGGGCATGACTATTTTTCTAAATATATTTGCATCTATAATGAAACACACTTTTCTAATTAAGATATTAATGAAGCTGATAGTTAAAAACGCACATACCAAGCTATGTCTGTAAAGGCTAATAAAACTAACCACTAAATTCTTCTTCTGATGCCTGCCAGGAAACATAAGGTAGCCTTGAAGACTTTGTCATTCGGTAGATTTGAGAAACGAAACCGAGTACAGGGGCTCTCAACTGTCCCAACTAATTACCATAAAAACAGACAAACCTGCTCTAAGGATAAAGGAGCGGAAAAGGGGAATATACTTTGAAGTATTCTTTGTATTTGCAAGGAAAAGATGCAACACAAATCTTCCTTTAAGAAGCAATGCAAAACCGTAAGAATCTCATAAAAGAGGCTTTCCCTCTGTTTTTATTAAAACAGCTACATTTGAAACCACAGACTGACATCAGGTGTGCCACTATCCTTCAGTACAAGTTCTATGATCAGTATTCTGCCCAGACTAATATACTGATTGATAGGAGGTCCTCACACTTCTTTAATCACAGGGCACAGGAAACATTTTTAGGCTCCTAGATACACTCTATCACTACTTAAAAACAAACCCCCTCATCTTCAGTAAAAAACACACTAAAAAAAAATATGAGTAATTTTATAGATTAGAAGGGTCCTTTCTACAAGTCTGATCAGTAATTATCTGGAGTTTCACTAAAATAAGATCTTTATTGTCTTGATGATAAAATATTATGATTTATTAATGATTAAATAAATTACTTTCTAATCTACATAACTTACCTGACTTCTAGTTTCTCAATATCTTCTTCTTCCACCTGAAACTGCGACTTTTTGGTGTAACTGCTGGACCTGGTTACCTGGAAGTAAATTCCTCCTATTAATACTTTTAAATGTTGTATCATGGATCTAAAAAAAAAAAAAGAAAACCCTGGCTCCTTAACATTGGTAAACAGTTACTGTTCCTTTTAAAAAACTTCAGTTCGCTGAACAAGCTGCCTTTTGACGGAAAGCAGGTGAAAAATGGGTCAAGAAGGGTCATGGTAGAGCCTGATGAGGGCTAGCTGATATCTAAGGAAATTCTAGAATAGAAGATCTATTAGAAAAACAAATAAAAAAAACCCGAGGAAGTATGACATGAAACTGGTAAAAATTTCTTTAGTTTCAGCATGAACCCCAAGAAATCATTAAAGTAAGAAGTCCACTCTTCTTGCTCTAGCTATAACACAACTGTAACCTCTTATTTTAATTTTCCTCATTTTCTGACTGATTGCATTGTCAGTTTAATGCCAATAAATTTTAAGTCATGAAATTATGAGAATTGTTTGGATCACATTTTTATCCTAACATCTTATTCCTTAAGAAATTACACTCAGTATCTAGAGCAAGTCAACTGAAACACACACCATATGTTGATACTCTATACACAAGTACGGAACTATTTCTCACTGAAGTCCCACAGCAGGACTAGGTTCTACATAAACACAGTAAATTATAATCCATTTAAGGCAGATGTAATTGTAGAATTGAAATCAAGTCCTAAATAATAGAAAAGTTAACTTTTTTTTTTAATAAAGCAATCAAATTAGCCTTTATTTGGTATATATTCCCTACATTGTTTTATTAAAGAAATAAATTGTGGGGCTTTTCAGCTCAATGTTCTTGATAATATTTAAATCTAATTCCACAGGATAGGTTAAAGTTCTGATAGAACTCCTGACGGCAACGTATACCATATAAAGTGACTCAAGATAATGAGTTATCTTCACAGGTGTGCTTGTGAGGAAGTAATTTTTCCCACAGCAATTGAAGGGGAATGCTACTGTCTTGCAGGCCCAAAAAAAGGTAAATATGTCATTCATTTGCATTTGAGAGGCTAGTAAAAGCTCTTCAATTTGCTTGAAGAGGGCTTTCTGTGTTAGGTACTGCTATGCAGCTTGCTTAAAACAGATAAACAGTCAGAATACTACACAAAAAGTTACCTCAAAATAAAATGTTTCATTAAACTGCGGATTGCTTGTTTTCTTCTTTACTTTGGTCTTCTTTTGGTCATTCCTGTTCCAATGTGGTAAAAAATTTACCATAGACAACTTAAACACACAATTTTAAAGACATTCTATTGTCAAGAAGTACCCAAGAAGTACATTTAAGTTAAAACATTTTTTATCATTTTAGAGATTGCTTTGATCATAAGGAAAATCTTAAAATATGTTCATCTTCACAATATATTTTGAAAATTTAAGGTTTCAAGTGCTGCATGTAGTTAATCATCCATCTGTCCAGCCCAAAGTTTCTATTTCATTTCACAAATAAGTATAATTTACATATATGAAGTAAAATATATCAATAATTACTGAAGTATTTCAAACTTATGTCTGCAAATGATTTCTTTACCACTGATTGCAGATTACAAATACAGTTTTCCTTATCTTTTTCAACTGCCAATTTCTGGTTTTCCCACCCTCTTTTGTTGGGGAAATACCCACTACTTCTTTACAGACAGAGGCTTAAAACAAGCAACTGAATGTTTCCTTTGGAAGGAATTACTGTTAATATTAGATGCTAAATAGCATAGAGTCAAACAAAGCAATTGCTCACCACTCCCTTGTGTTTTATATAGCAATTGGGTTTTTTTTTTTCTCCATTTTATGTGTTCTATAAAAGAATACAGTTCTATTTAGTTAGTAAATGGCTATGATAGTATAAATATGCTTTCTAAAAGAAACAAATATAAAACATGGAGGGAAAACAAATGAGGGAAAGGAAAATTTGTCCTAGACATCAACTAACTGTTTTCAGGGGCTGCCTGTATAAATATTCCAGTCATGATACCTGAGTCACACATACACAAGATTGGAAAATCTTAACCAGAAACTTCTGTCAGATTTGCATATTTACTCTGTTGGTATGGGAAAATATATCATGATGGACCAACATTCACCCAGTTCAATCTTTATCAGAGGACTCAAACAGCAAATATATATGTCTATTTACCTTCTTTGGGAATCAACACCATGCTTCCTAGATATAATGTTTGAATCTCCCTAGCTGTCTTCAAAAAAACACACCAATTGAACAAACCACCTACCCACCAAAAAATTCCAACTCAAACCTAAGAAAATGTGATTATGTATGCAACTTTGCTAGAAGACGTTCTGGTACTATGGCAATTTTCTGGTACAGTGGCAATTTTTCAGTACTGGAGAAAGCAGATGGACTTAGGTTTGATGGTACAAAAAATAAACAACTCAGCCTAGCTTACTTTAGATGTTTTTGGGCAGGGATTTGTAGATAGTGAGTATGTGGGACACAGGATTTTACTTAAATGAAAAACCTCAACAGTTATTCAGGACTACCGATCCAAAAAAATGTAGCCATTTAAACTTTGGGGACATTAGTAGCATCCCAAAGGTACTGGCATTAGAAAGGTCTCACCAGAACCTCTTCTCTCTTGCTTCCTTCCAAGTACTAAATATTTGCTGCAAAGAAGCTTACAGGTTAAGAAACACAGGGAACAGAGGAAGGTGAGTGAGCAATTGGCTATATCATTCCACATAGTAATTTGACAAAAATTAATAGCAAGTACAGTGCTGATATTAAGAGTACAAAAGTACTGAGGAAAAAGGAAGAACTGAGGGCTAAGTGGTTCTTGACTAGTGCAGGCCATTCAGAGCGACCAAATACCTTCACAATCTTGGGAGTATGGTAGGGAAGGGAAGCATACAGTAACAATGGAAGATGTGATATATGCAGAAAGCCTTTTAAGATTTTTCTACATTTTAAAGATTTTGCTTAAAACTTATAACGTTGTTTAATTAATTGAAAACACTATGATCTTAAACTGATAATGTTATACTAAAATGCTACCTGGAAGGCCCAACAAGAGAGACTGTTGCGTAAGGGTCACAATTCTGTCCATTAATGAGAGGCAATCCATGGCACTCCTTTATGCTACAAGGAAAAGACAATCAATAGATCAGTGAAGCAATGTCTCTGGCTTAAAAAAAAAAAAAACCCAAACAATCTGTTCTTTTTTAAAATATTTTTTTAAGTCCTGCTGTATTACACACTGATATATACATTGATCCAATGTAACGCATGTACATGGAATAGATTGTAACTACAGATCTCTGGATGGTAATACAAGGTAATATGCAAGTGTACGGTCAGACTTAGGGGGCTCTGGAAGAACAAAATTCTTGGAATTGCTTTGCTAAAAAGGCAGTCCAGTATCATACACGCATGGCAAAATCCTAAGGAAAATTAACTGCTACTAGGGGAAACTGCAGACCTTGTTAGCTTTTACATTTGATTTCTCAAGGCCCACAAAAAGCTATATAGCCTCATCCACATGGCAGCAACCACATTTGGAAGGCATTGAAATGGATTCAAATATTTTGTTTCAGCTAAACTACATTCTGAGTTAAGTAAGCTGAGAAATGCAGTGTCATAGCCCAAAATGTTAATTAAAATTAAGCATCCAAAACCACTAGTATATAGTCCTAGCATTTCCAGGTTCATCCATACTATTCAGCCAGAAAATATACCTTTGAAATAGTATCTAAATTTTATTTTCAAACTCTTTTCACAATAGTGAATGATCAGGGTTAAATTGCCCTTTTAAAAATACAGGTTTTTTTCATAATTTGTACAATAAGCTGTAAGCTTATGTTTAATAGGCACATAGGCACACTGTTCACCACTCCAGGAAGGACAGGACAGTTAGAAAGAAATGCTCATGGGGACAGAGACACATTTTTCAGGACCTCTTCTGAAAGCTTGCAAGCTTTCTGAATCACCACAGCAGCAACATTAGAAACAGAGCTGGGTCAGCAAGCTGACTAACCTTCAGATACTGCCCACATACAAGTATTAACTAAAAACAGCTGGAACAACAAAAGTGAAGCAAGAAAGTTTGGAAATTTACAGCAGAAACCATGCTTTCTAACAAAAAAATGCTTTAATGTAGCCATGCACACTGTAGTATTTTTGTCCAGAAACATTCAGCAGGTAACAACATTTCATAAACAAATAAGACACAAATGGAAGCTGAATGTTACATTCTTGCTTTTTAAGATCATCTATTTTTAAAGAATGTATTGCAGGAATTTAACTAAATGCAAGTAAGTTTTGGTTGACATAATTAGCTATTTCAAATAAAATTCAAAACCTATGTAAGTTAAGGGGGAAAATAAACTTTTCTGCTCTAAGTTCATATAAATAATCAGGTAAATGTTGTAATACTATAATGTGGAATGTTAGGTTATGTAGATCAAATTAAAATTACAAAGCAGCACCAGTAGCTACACGCTGTTGTTAAGTAAATGCTTCCTGTACTGTAGAAAAACAGTGTTAGAAGAATAACAGGGGTTGCAAAATCAAACACTTACTAGTAGGGAAACAACAGACACTAACACTCCTGGGCTGCCTCAAAATTCCACCCTCTTTGGGGTATGCAGGATTATAAACCAGATGGTATTTCCCCCCCCCAAAGTCCCTTTGTCTTAGCCAGTTCACAGAACATTTAGTGCTGAACCACTGCACAATCATTTGTTATTTTTCTTCCAGTTTTCAAGCACGTGGCCTTCAGCATTTCAATAATTTTTGAATCACAATGAACCCTACAGTGATTTCAAACCCACCATTTGAATGAGCTCTTGAAACATCCAGTTGTTTCATAAGCATTAATTGATTCCTCCCCTAACACACACGTGACATAGAGAGTGGCGACAAAATTAAACTGTCTAGACTTGTCAGTCATTTGGGGTCTCTGATTTGAGGCAGCAAGGACTTGATTCTTTCAGATTATCAGGATTCTTGTAGCATGAAACACTCTGTCTCTGCAGCTCCCAGAGGTTCTCGGTTGCAGGTGTGGGTGCTGAGTGTACCTACGAGCTAACCTCAACTTGAATACCATAGGAAATGCAGAGCAGATGGATCAAGGGCAACTTATCTAGATAGAACCCAACTATTTTTCAACACCACCACCACCACATTTTCTCTTCCTACAGCCTGTGTCACGTTCACCAAGCTTTTGGATTTCTCTAGCAAACATTTAGAAGTCCTAGAGAAAGCAGTTTCTTTCCCTGTGTATGAAGCTTCTTGCTCCTCCCCTGATGGCAGTATGAGCGATCTGCATACTTGACAGAATGTGAAAAAAAGGCATATTAACATCTCAACAAAAATTGATCACAATGCCTTAATTTTGACTACAGGAACAGCTTGTTCTGGCCTCCCCGTCTTCTTACAGCTTGACACACAAACTAAAGGAAGGCTTGTTTGTGATTTCCTGCAAGTTGAAAAAACATTTTACTGACAACTCCACAGCCTTGCAGTAGAACTCGAATCTCCAGATTCGTAATACCAATCTGTCACTTCAAGCTGATTTCATGCTCCAGTCAGTCTCCCTGTGTAGGCAGTTTCTAACATTCCCTTTTTATCTCCTACTCAAGTCCCAGCTCTGTTGCCAGCAAGTAAGGTCCACCAAGCTTAGACAACCTACCCTGTTCCAACATCCCAAAAACTAAGCAATACCCCAGTCCCCTGACCATTAACTCCTAATATTCCCAAATCTTTCCTTTTCAGACCACTGGGCTCAAGAACCTGTTCCAAATTTATCTCACCTGCTCTCCTTCCACCTCTCACTCTAATTTGGCCAGTCATAACCACCCCTTAGCTCCCCAGTCACCACCTGGAGCCTGCTTCAGAGACAGCCTGACAGCTCGGCTCAGTCAGCTGAGCTGCACTGAAATGGTGGATCATCCTCCTCTCACGCTCCTGCCTTGCATCTATCACCTATGGCCATTCTGTTCATTAACTTTACCGGAGGCTATTCAGGTTGTGAGCCAGCTTTCAGTCAGTTTGGCAGCCTTGAATTAACCTAGTCGTGCTGGTTAGATCTCACAAGCTCCAAAGGCAAGTAGCCATTAAGGGTAGGAAGCCATTAAATCAACTCAGCACTATCAAACTGGATTGTTGCTCCCTAGGGACTGAATACTTGAGACTGAAGTATTGTAGAGTTTTAAGCTACTACACAAACAGCCTCCACTAAAAAAAATATTTGAAGATGTTTGAAGTGGCTCAATTACAGTAGACTTAACAAAAATAGCGAAGTGCATCCTCAGTGAGTTTACCAGCTAGCACATCTCCCAGGAATACTGCCCTGTCCCAAAGAATCAGGCAAAGTGCTAGAACTGCAATCTTCTACAGCAGTTTTCAAAAAAACCCCACTGTCATGGTTTTCGCACCTCCAACCAGGACACCCATGAAAACCAACAAAAAAACACAACCCCACTGTGACCAATCAAAAAATAAAATAACACTAAATACATACATTCCTATTCTGACAACCAAAATAAATGTATTTCCACCATATGGTAAACATTTCAGCTTTGACAAATGTTTTCATCTACCCAGGCTGGAACAAGCAATTTTTTCATTCTACAGCCATAAGTACATAGAGTTTAAACAAGGAGACAGGAACTTAAAAGCCTTTTACTTTATGTTTTTAACTACTACATCTTTATGTAAAGTCTAAACAATAGCTAACAGAGGGACTTTTGTTCTTTTCTCAAACTACTGCTCAGTGTAAGAGATCTTTCAGTTTACATTAATTCTTGCTTCACATCTGGGCAGTCTGTTCTGCAAGAGGAGTTTCATACAGGAAATATGAGCCTTTCAGATGCAACTTGCATATATTCAGCTCATAAAATGGAAATAAGCCCTTAAAATGACACAGCCTGTAATAAACCTGCTCAATGACTAAAGGACTCTACCTCCACCATTCAAATCAACTAAAGTTCTCCAATTACAGAAAATAAGTAACTGCAGCCATTAGGATTTGTACACTTCATAAAAAAAATATGTTCTCTTCTTCATGTGAGCAGACAAACAGGACAGTAGCAAACTGACAGGTCAATTTGAGACAGTATAGAGTATAATTTACCTAAGGAAATAAGTGTAAAAATGGGCAAAACCTAGCTGTAATAAAGTGCTTCTGAGCTTTCAAGTATTCACATTATGAATACACAGAACTGCTTCTTTCAGAGTTGAAATCAAGCTAAACATGGGGAAGGCAAGCACTATCATCCAGTAGCCTAATTTGGCAAGAAACTGTTCAAGTATCTTCTATTTCAGCAGCAGCAAATACACAAACAATGGTCACACAAACTTGTTTTTACAGAGTTCCAGAAAGGAGAGCTGCAAGAACGTATTTTTGAAATGTGCTACTACACAAGCCAATGTGGTTTTGAAAAAAAGAGCCCACACTGAGTCAGCAGTTAATCTATTGCATTATCTTCTTCCTCTCCTCATTCACACATTAGAAAAGGAAACAACTAGTTTCGGAGACAAAACAAAATTTTAATTCAGAAACGGTCTGTGGGTGGATCTGCATGAAGTTTAACAGAAAGTTTCCAACAAATACAATAACTATGAGCAAAATTGGGGCTTAGCCCTCTGTAAGTAGCCTCTAAGATAGCCTTTTTACCAAAGTAAGATTAACTTTATGCTTTTATTTAAAAAAAGTGTAAAAACTTCATTGATATAAAATCAGCAATTACAAGTCTTAATTTTAATTTTTCTAGGGAAAGATATATTTAAATATCACATATTTAGAATGCTTATACAACCTGAAAGCCCTAGCTGGCTTCAACAAGTCCCACCCCACGAAATCAACCACCTTCCAGCATCAAGTAAGACCATATCAGTCAGTTGTGGCTTATCTTGTACATGACCACTCTTCGTCAACTTGAGCACAAGAAGGAAAATTCCAGTTTTTAAGAAGTGAGGGGTTGGGGTTTTTTTTGACTTTCATCCACAGCTTCGCTGATACAAACACAGTTTGTGATATATTAATATTTGTTCTTCCCCAAGCTTACTTCCCTTACATGAAGTTGGGGAATAGAGCCCTAATAAGGATCCAAAATAAAAGCAAAACCAGATGAGGGCAGGTGGTGGGACAGAAAACCAAAATGAAGAAACAAAGAATCATATCCCTGGTTTTCCTCTATGCAGCAACACTTACTGTTCTAAAAATCACATGTTCTTTTCCCAATAACTTATTGTTTGGACAAGTTGGTTTTACCATACATACTAGCATGAGAAAGAAAGCCTCCCTCCCATACTACCTGTATATGGCTAACATCAGCAGCAGCTCTCTGTTGTCCACATCCTTAACTTTTAAAAACTGCTTCCTATTGGAATTACCTTCAGGTTTTAAATCAATCCTGATCATAAAATCCATCTAGAAGACCATCAAAAAAAGCTACTACAACCATGTCTACAGAACCAAAATAAAATGAATCCATCCCCTAGCTAGGTCTAATCCTATCGCTTTGGTTCATCCATGAACAAAAAGGTGCTGGGGGGCTCCAGAAAATGCTCAGAATCACAGCTCAAATTACTTGCTACTGCCTGTGTTAACACTATCTTTAACCTTGTGTTGTGAAAGTTATGGCTACTATTTTTCATCTCTGTAGAACTTTTGTACTCTCAAGGGAAGACTGGTAGAAATCTATTAGAAACTTGTCTATGCACAGAAGCCCACACAAGTATCTAGAAATCTCTTATCCTACCAAAAAAAAAAAAAAAATCTAACTGCTGGAGGTTTAAAATCTTCCCCATCTCATTCCACTGAGAGACCATTAATTTGAACAAGAAGTAAAACACTGAAGGCAAGTATTATAGCCCTTATTTTAAGAATTATTTATTCCACATTTTTTTTTCCTTGGACAATACTTTTTCAGCCTTGGAAATTTACCAAATAAGCAGACTTTCAAAGAATCTCATATATTTACTGTAACTACCTCATGATTTAAGATCAAAAGGGTCTCAAAAATGCTCTCACATCCATTTCTCTAGAACTACACCCAGTGAGATTTGGATATATCCCTCACACTCTCAACACATACATCCAAAAATATGTACAATATATTACTTATGCAGCCAATTATTTCAAGGATAAAACGCTACTAAACATTTTTAGTTTAAGGAAGTCCAGTGCATTTCATAATCTCAGACGAAGACAATGGTACTGATGTAATACTGCAGTGTTTAACGCACAGTCCTCTCCCACATGCCAGTGAGTGGGTGAGCACAGCAACCACGAGAACCCTGTCTTCCTTTAGATCATTTATCTCCGTCATAAAGAGATCCTAAGAGAGGGCACAGTAAGTAACCCACTTCCTACTCAAAACTGCAGTCTGCAACAGTCACTTTCTAAAGCAAGTTTTCTTCATCATATGGAAAATCCCAACATGTTTTAAAAATAGAAAAAATTGTTTAACTTACATTAAAGTGCATAGATACATAAAAAATTATAAAAATTACTCTATCCAAAAGTTAAGTTGGGAATAAAACAAAGCAAGAAAGCTCTAGGCAGCTTTTGGCAGTGAAAAGTCCATGGGGGTAAAGCTGTTCTAATTCTGCTTTGTGCTGCAAGTGGGATACAAAAACAAGAGCAGCACCCACTACACAAGCAGAAACACCTTCAGAATTACCTTTAAGTTATAGATGTAGATCGATGTACAGCAAGTTTCCATATCTTACCTGAACTATCAGCCTACAAACAGCCACTAAAGCATTACCAGTTTCAGTGGCTTAGTTTTATCACAGCACTAGCTTCCCTTTTCATACCAAGCAAGTAAGAGAAGAGCAGAGAGATTATTTTGCTAGTCTTGCTTCAACCAAACTACTGATCTCGGTTTAGACACTTCACTAAGACAGAAAGAAAATAATTTATACTTCATAATGAATTACATTAGCAGAATTGACAGTGTAATGGTCTCCCTCTGCTCCCTGGGGCTGATCTGAACATGAAGTCACCGAGACAAACGGAAGACCACACACCATTTCCTCCCCCCCACAGTTTCGCAATACAAGCCATTCTTTCATACTAAATTCTCACAGAAGACTTAAAAAAAGAAAGAAATAGAAGAGGCAAAGAAAAAAACCTCACACTCTGAATAAATGTAAGCTAACGAATAATGCTGGAAAGCAACATTAAAAAAATCTTACTACCTTTTGAGTTTTTAATTTTAATTTTCCCTCCTTAGTCTTTAACTTCCTTGTCTGTACCCTTTTCTTCACTTTGCCTACCCTGCAACCTGTTAGAAGACAAGCACAGAAAAGCCTTTAATTCTTTCTGAAGCACTGAAAATAAAAAACTGCAATGACTGGCTTGTTCTCCTGAACCTTACTCATGCTGAGAAGGCAAAGAAGAGTCACACGAGAATGCTGCCAATCTCACAGTCTCTGACAGTCATTTGTTTCCACTGGTCTTTTCAATGAAAGCAAACAGTCTCCTAGAGGCAAGTAACACAAAAAGCTGTCTCACTGCTTCCAAAGTAAAGGACAGGATTAGTTACTAGAGGCCAATATCTTCTAGTATGCCTTTATCAAATAAACTTTTTATGAGACTGTCAAAACATTTTCATACAGTTATATTCGCATTGGCCTCTTACCAATTCCTGACCTTAAATATATCGCTTAATAATGAATAAACAGAATGACCAGAACATGTGGAATTTTGGTCTTCTATGACTAATGTCTGTAACCTGTATATTCAGAATCCCAAAGCAATCACATGGGATCATTATCAAACATAGCTCGAAGAGTAACAATACAAGAGTGAGGACTGGTTAGTATCTTCCAATATGTCTCATACTGTGCTTTCTCTTTAATATTGATGAAATATGTCTTTTTTTTGAAGTACCATATACCAAAAGTTTACTGTTTCTAGGAGGATCTTTGACATGCTATAACATCTTTACACTTTGGAGTCAAAATTAAGTTTAGTAATGAAAACTTCTGAAATTGTTGCTAAAAACCTACTGATATGTGGCAACATTATACTGCTCCAAAATGGCAACTCTGGACTTTGCTTTGTTAGAAACATTCCTTATGGTTAACTGTGAAAAAGTAATTCCAAAGCAAAACTAAAAGTGGATTTTCACACACTGAATCAAAATATTACTACTGGAAAAGTTTCACGCTGTTTCTAACACCACCACAAGTGGCTCAGTTGTCAGTAACAGCAGTACTGGCTGTGAGCTGCTGTGGGCATTCAGAGCTTTCTCACACACCATTCGATTGCAATTACAAGACACTGAACTAATAGCAGATAACTACACTAAGCCCTAATAAAAGTGAGTGCTTTAGAAAGAACAGAGACAAGCAGCTGCAAAATCCTTCTGTGGGAGCTCCCTAAGCATATACCCATTCCCTCAGCAAGGTAGGCTCCAAGGAAAGTCATATAAAAAGAAAAATGTTATTGGCACCAGGATGTGCAGACATTCAGTATTAAGAGACAAATCACACAGTGTTCTAACAAGCAATTCAATATTCAAGAATTAATATATTTTCTTACTGTACTACTAGTTGCTGGCACACAGATCCATTATCTGTTATCAGTTCATTCAGTTTTAATTCAAGGTGAACTTTTCCCTGAAAAAGCAAGAGAAATAAATAGTTTTAAAAGCTTTTATTTTAAAAGCAGTAATCAGAACAATAATAAAGTTTATGGTTAGAAGCTATTCAAGGTAAATCCAATATATCCACTTCAAGCAAGCATTTATTCTAAAGCACATATCCTGCAAGTATGACAAATGCATTTGAACTTTGAGAGACAATGATACTGAGAAGCGTTGTCCTCAACTGCAGATGGCACATGAATCAGTCAAGCCTCCACAGATTTAACACTTGCACAAAAATACTTCTTTCGGCATGAGGAAGTACCAAGAGCAGAAGTCCTTCTCAGCTTTTTTCTCCTAAGCACAAGATGAACCCTGAATTCATGAGCATTTTAGGAGAAAGCTCTAAAATGAGCTTGGACTCTGGAGGCAGTGAGTTATAGAGAAGTAGAACAGAATGCAGTAGCCATAACCAACATTATTTAATATCCAGCTATGAAATCATGTCCATCCCACCAGACTGAGGATCATCTAGGAATTTATTATACATCCCAGTGCAGCTTTCAACTATCTCATGAAGTCTGCTGACATACACACGGAACAGTAAACACAACCGAAGGAGGTTAAAAAGTAGCAATAATTGCTAAACCTGGCTTCTTTTCTTTTTCTGATGCAGTAAGATACATTATGAAAAAAAAAAATATCCATAAATGATGGTCCAGCATGGATCAACTTCAGAACTCAGCAAGGCCCAGCCTACTCTGCCCTCTCAATAAAAGGCTCCAGAAACTACAAACCATGATATACAGCTTTCTTGGGATGAACAATATTTTTGCTCCAAACCTCTACTTCCTGAACAACACTGCTACTCCCTTCAGCGCCTGGCTACGTGTGCCAGGATACATGTTCACACCTCAGATAACCACACACTGACACGGTCTTTCCTCTAAACCACGCTCTCCTCAGCATTCTTGGAATTTGACTGTTTGCTAAAGGGAACATCAGATGAACCTGGCTCTGCCCAGGGAAAGAACCTGGGAGGTAACATTAAGTGTGGCAAAGGAAACAAGCTGTATTTGAACTAGTTTTGCTGTACAACATTAAAGTGGAAGTAAAAACCTTAGCTGACCTTGCACACAGATATCACGTAGGTTTTGACATAAAATTGAAATGTTTTTATTGTAAATTCCCTGGGGCAAGGGCTGTGCTTCTCTCTCTCTCTCTCTCTCTCTCTCTGTACGTCACATGGGAGGAGAAGTAAAGTCTCTTTTATAAGGAAGTTTTCAACGTAACTATTTTGGGATGCCTGCCAAGTGTTTTGCAAACTGTTACTACATGGATTGGAACACAGGTACATTAAGAAAATATCTGTCAAGCAGAGAAACTTAATTACAAAAATAGATTTACAGGATAAAAACAGGATACTGAGAAGCATGCCAACAGCCTTACAAGGCAAAGTTTTCTAAAGACAAATGAAAAGACAACAGTAGTATTTATTGCAATACCTGACTTAACTAGTTTTAGTAGTCAGACCTTGTGAATAACCTAGACATCTTCCTTTTGCCTTTTTTTTTTTTTTAAATATAATAAACAAACAGAACTCACATGCTCTACACTGACTGGTAGGGGTAAAATAGAAAATGAACTGCTCCTGAGAACTGTCCATAGATGTAGTTTCCCAAAGCTCAGCCCCCATGATGGCTACAGTAACACAGCTCTCCGTAAGTATTTCCCTGACACGTATCTTGGGTACATTTTCATTGTTTTGTTTGCTGAGCAGCACGATGGCTTCCCAAAGTGGCTGATCTGCAGATCTGCAGTTCTGTATCAGAACTTTCAATGTAATATGCAACTGAGTTTTAAACATGGTTGTACAGATTGGGTTTAGTTCAAAACATAAAGAGAAATCAGCCATTCCTATACAATAAATAAGCAGTGCACTTCATGTCAATGCCCTTTTCAGCTGTAGATCTATGGGTTGTTCAAAGGCAGATAGGTACCATTTTAACCTTACCAGTCGATTAACACTGGTCAGATACTGACTAGAGGAAGATGGAGCTGTTGATCATGTGGTCAAGACTCACACAGTAGCAAAGGAACCAAACCCAGAATGTCCAAACCCAACCTAAACTTCTGAACTACAAAAACAGTTACACAGTTTTCATTTTAGATTTGCTACTGCATTTTAACGGTGTATTTTCAGAGGTTTTTTTCTCCCTACAGTTTCAACATTTTGATCATTTTAACATTATGAAATATTACAAGTATCTATAATAAATACAAGTTTTCTAAAGCTCTTAAATGTAAATTGTGCTAGCAACTGTATTTTAAATATTTAAGCCAATAGGGGCTCACATACTGTGCATATATTCCATATTCAGAATCACACTCCTGTTCCAGCTGTACCACAAAGTAACTTTTGCCAATATTAGTTTTCTTCATGAAAGCTTCTTTCCTTTACATTTAAGGAGAGGAGATACCCACTTTCATCTCAAGGGTAGTTTATGCTTGTGAAAGCTATTGAGGGTGGTGGTGGGGTTTAAACAGAGTTAGAAATGCTAACAGTTATTTTCCAGTTCCTCCCTCATTGCCACAAGCTCTAGATTACAGTATTTCTCTTCAACTTTGTCCTCTTACTTCCACTTCTCCCAACTCAATGGAAAAAAATACCACAACTGAATCTCTAAGGAAGATCATCTTTATGCCATATACGTTGTCAACATCTAAAGAGAAGAAAAGAATTCCACGTCCATGATTAGAGAACTTTAATAAAACCAAACCAACAAACAAAGAAAAAACCAAAAATAACTCAGGTTATCCACTCAGAAGCATCTTTGGAAAACTGAAGCCCTTGCAGCCGATGGAAAGTAAAACTGGGGCTCTAGAACACTCCACAAGCTATGTAATATTCCCATATTTGGTACTGCCCAAATGTGTGCTTATTGCAAAAATGTCTCTATGTACCAGAGACCAGATCAGCTTTCCAATTCTAAATTAGAGCAAACATACAGCACACTTCTGAAACATACCACATCTTACTGCCTACCACACTGAGCTCCTAGCACTATGTAATAGCCAAAAGTTCTGTAATACTTCAGTAGGAATATCCACTCAACTCAGTTAACCTTGCGAGGTTTACTTTACCCAAACCTTTCTTCTTTCCTAGTGTTAGAGATCTGAGCCATTAAAGATCTACAAGCTGACTTGAGCCTTCATCTCCATTATTTTCCAAATTTCCACACTCTATATGAATATCAGGGGAATCTATTAGGAGTATATTACTTCAATAATTGCAAATTCTATCAATTCTAAGAATGATAGATAGGTAACAGTGAATGTTACCTTCCAAAACCTTATAAGTATGTGAAAGATTTTGACCTTATCAATGTATTTTGCAAGTATAGACCAAACGTCTAAAAAATGTTTCTTGCTACAAATAACAAAGATCAAGGGCACATTTAGTAGTATGACCTCATTTCAAACCAACTAAATGAAGATTCAAGAAAAATCAAAGCGTGGAGCAGGGCAAGCATGCTGAGGCTATCTGCACTGTAGAAAACCTGAAGTTTTGGGGTTTTTTTTTTAGTATACATATATTGAGTTTACCCCAGCTGCAATAAATACGGTTTGTTCCACTCAACTTTTCAAATGCTCTTTGCTTAGCATTTCCACATTCTGTACACTTTTCAAGAACTAATGAATACATGAAAAACTTTTAAGAAAACAAGATGAATATCCATTCATAGTATCATAACCAGCAGCAAAACAACAACAACAAAAAACGTTAAGATCATAACAAAGAGCAGATGCTCTCTAAAAATCAAAGTAATTTTTACACACTTCCAGTGGCTGGGGAGAGGCTACTCTCCTCCTATACACGCTTCAATGAAATACCCATCACCCTTCTTTCACCAAAAGCTCATATTAACTCAAGCACATAGTGCTTTTTCTCTGATGAACTTTTAATCACCACGACTTCAGATATTCTATATATACAGAGCTGTGGAACCAGAACAGAAAATGACTAGCCTACATCTTCTGGTTTAGGAGTGGATTGTGCCCTTACAAAATTCCTAAATTTATTATTACAGGTGAGGTGGTTTTAGAAAATGTCTGGTCTTTTTCCTACTTCCCCATTCAGTTTTCTTTTGAAGGAATCAACAAGTTTAGTTCCACGAAAGACAAAATGTTACACTGAATTTATTTTCTAGCCTTTCTGGAAATTGTTAAAAGTTACCAACGAACTCAAATATCTTCCAATGACACTTCCGTTTGTCCTACCAAGGTAGAACTGATAATCACCCATACAGACTACAAGAATTAATGAACTGCAAAGAAAAAAGAAATATCTAAGATACACTTATTAGTAAGGGAAAGGCCAGCGAGTGCCACAGTACTTATGTCTCGATATGGATTTTGTGTATCTACAAGCTGTGCAGTACAATAATCAGTATGCAACTCCACCGCTAATGTACTCGGATCTACAGGCTGCTCATTATACCAAAGCTAGCCTGTATGAAAAAGAGATCACCAGAACCCAGAAAGTACAGTTTTCTTAAAACAAATGAAGGTTTAAGGAAAAAAAAAAAAACCAAACAACGAAACACAAAACACAACCAAGCAAACTGCAACATGTCCTGCCAAGGAAAAACACAAAATACTTCTAAGCCATCTTACTGCCTTGCACCCATTATTAATTCCAGAAAAGAGTCACACAGATGGAACTCAAGGAAAACCTGACATCCAGCACATCTAAAAACAATCTGGTTTTCCCCAAATATTTTTTCTGCACATACACTATGTGAAAGCCTGCTATTTCCAG
Source organism: Scolopax mira (assembly GCA_004320125.1). Classification (NCBI taxonomy): domain Eukaryota; kingdom Metazoa; phylum Chordata; class Aves; order Charadriiformes; family Scolopacidae; genus Scolopax; species Scolopax mira. Next base: position 80,570 of record BJBW01002467.1, read on the forward strand.
CCGTGTCCCACCAATAATTTGGGAATCTTCAAGGAATACATTTAAGTATGGTATGGCACATATAAATAGTCATATTTGAGCCAAATCTGGTAGATGGGCACTGGTCTCAGCTTTGTGTTACAAATTTCATGGAAAAAGGAAGCAGGACAGAGGAGAAATCTACCCAGATGCCTAACTCAAGTGAAGATTCACATGAAGAGCACGCACGTGAGGACAAAAGGTTATCCTTTAATGGAAGTCTCATGCAGAATTATGTCCCAGCCATAAAGTATCAATAAGAGTTTACATTCATCTGTGAGCTATAAAGCCACAGAAAATTATTTTTTTTTAATTTCCAATGTGTCTCACAAGACTTCTACCATAGCATTCACTTATCTATATTTAAAAAATGTAAATGTGCAATTTAATAGTATTACCTGAACCTCTGAATTAGAATCAACAGGTTGAAGCATAAACCAGTTCTCTTTTCCTGTGTAGTTGCATAAATCTTCTTTTTTAATTGACACCTTTCCTGGGAGAGGGGACCGGGGAGAGATAAGCATAAATATCACTTTCATCTGAATTAGACAAATATTTAAACAAATTTGAAGTTTGATTTTTGTTTAAACTCACTTTCTCTTAGTTTTGGGTTTTTTTTTTTAAAAGCTTATTATGCTATCTTAAAAGCTTATCAAAACAGGGAACATGAAGCACAAGTAAAGCAGAGAAATAGTTTGTTCAAAGCCAGATTAAGTTAATTACAATGTGTTATCTTGGATATCACTCATAATAAGATTAATCAAATAAAGAAGACACTTGTGGCTGGAAATAACATAATAAAGATTTGAAACAATAGTAACAGTGTTGAAGAATGTTTAGAAAACTGAAGGTAGGTGCCTTTTACTCTTCTGATTGCTATTTGGCAAGCTGTTATTATATCAAATTATCTGGCATCCCTGGTGCAAATTATTTCCTTCCTCAATTCAAGTAATGTGAAGCTTCTTCCGCAGCACGCTGTCAGAGCTTTATAGCAACATATCCAAATAACAGCTGCAATAGAGCCATTATGCAGTGGAGAAAAAAAACCAAACAAGCAATAAAACTACCTCCTATAATTTTTTACCTGAAATATATAACTACTTGCAAAATGCTTTTTAAGTCATTAAGTTATAGGCTGCACTAACACAAGGAAAATAAAAAATCTATGCATAGTGTTAAGAATTATTCCACAATTGCAATTATCCCACACTTATCCACACTCCTTAAAGATCTACAGGTAGTGACAATTACTCAAATATTGCAATGAAACAGAAGTGGAGAAAAAACAACTAGAATTAAAAGATACATGTAATTGAACTGTAAGACTACAAAATGGCCTACTTATCCTAAAAATAGGATAAAGCTAGGAAGCAGAATCCTGCTTTTCAAACCTGAAAGGAATGTTTAGTTCAAGTACACCTATGCACTGTGCTTTGAAAAATGCACCAGTTTAATAATTTTATCCTTAATATTACAAATAGCGATACCAAAAATAAACAAACATTACGTAAGATGTAGATAGTATCCCAAAACTTACCTATACGCATGTCTTTTTGTAAAACACTTTTATCATAAATGTAGAAGGACAACCATTGGAACGTTCTTGGAATCTCAAAGTAAAACTCTTCTCCAAAATAGGGGCTGAAAAGAAAGACTGAAAGTTAAAATAGAAAAACACTTTATATAATTTATACAGAAGACAAACATCAAAACGATACATTTTTGCCAGAGACTGAGACCTTGGCCTTTAATACTATACTTATCTATCACCAAAGCCATAACAAGCATTTCATTACAGGACCATACAATAACACTGCAAGTTAAAAATTCATGAGAATGCCTTATATTAAAAAAAAAAAAAAATAAAAATCAGAGTGTACACACAGAAAGTGTTGTATCCTCTGCAATTTCAATTCTATTCTTCTGTCTTTTTTCTGTCTATGCACCCCAAATGACTTCCTGAGACACTCACAAGCTTTATGTTGGTTTTTTTTTCATTTGGTATACACTTAAATGTCATTAAAACACAATTTATTAATTACTTCACTGACACTTGTTTAGCTTTAATTTCTGTGTCAAATTTGGTGCTCAAAAATTCAGATCTGTAAAAAGAAACCACAAGCAACAGAAGAGTGAAAAAGAGACATGTTCATCTCAAGTGCACGTGTTCCCCCGCATGCTGGAGTGGTCACCACATTCCTCTATCGAATTAACTCCAGTGTAACATTTACAGGTCACCCTATTTAACTGCCATTTGCGCAGCCCTCAAGGTAAAAAGGCTTTGGGTTCCTCTGTGTTAGACACATTTCACACAATGTGTTGGTTATCTTCAAGGAATTTATACTTCCATTAAACTGAAGGAGTACTTGCTGATGCAATCATAGCCAGTAGTCAGAACAGTGTATTTCAAAAGACTGAAGAAACACACAATGTTATTTGTGTCACTGCTAGTTTTGAATTCTGAAAATTAAGCCTATCCACAAAAACCAACCTGGTATTTTGGAACAATTGGATTCTTTAATTGAAAATACTTTCAATTACAATGTAGTAACTTCCCCAGGGAATGAAACTAATTCAGCTTCATGAAGCTTCAGCTTAAACTAATTTTAGCCTCTGCTTTCTTTCTACAGAAAAGTAGTGTGATAACAGTTACACCAAACCCAGGGAAAAAAAATTTTTTTCTTTGTTACCCAGTAAAACACCTTTTTGACACTGGAGTGTTACAAAACCTCATTAAACTCATACAAATATGCTTGTGTTTGGAAAAATCAGTTCATATTATTGCCTACCCAAAAGGATACCAGGAAGAACAGGATATCATCCCAACTCTCTTCCCTCCAAAATAATTACAGAAAAAACACCAAATACTTCAAGACAAATAGTTCATTAAACAAGGTAAAAATAAGAGAAGAGCTGGTAACTAATTTAAAAAGCAGGAAACAGAACAGGTGAAAAATCTAGTATTCCAAGTTTCTAGAACTGATTTTTAGAAATAAGAGCTTTAAGTACAAGAATTCATTATGAGGAATTTCACAAGTGAAAATGTTTCTTTTGTTCAAACACAAACATTTTACCATAGCTTTTAAAGCAGACAGATCAGTATTAGCCCTTGTACTACACTGAGAAATAATTTAAGAACTCTTAGTTGAAAAATTTGCTTGTGGTTTTTCAGCTCCACTTTTTTTATTTTTATTTTTTAAATTTCAAAACCAACAAATTCAGCTTTGATTTCAAGGGCTGGGCTCTTCTCATCAGCACCACCACTAAAGACACCAACTCACGAGCATTACCTTTAACAGCAGCGCAGCCCTAAGCAGCCTCAATTTCCTCATTACCTTTGCTGCTCATTTTAAATTGTCTTGGCACAATAACTCTGACCAAAAAGAGATTAAACACAGGCTTATTTTAAACTTTGGTGATATGGCTCCCCTAATAGCTACACAAAAAATAATTGCATCAGTACAACCAAAGAGGGAGATACTACAGCAGAAAGTATGAAGAGAGGGTGAAGCAGCAGGCACTGGTGTCACGGGGAACTCTCCTGTGAGCCCAGCGTCAGACAGACACCCCAAGAGGAACACTCGATGCAACTACACCAACTACATCCCAGTGCCAAGTCCCTATTCTTGATGATCTATATAACTCTATGCATCCAATTATAACCAGATAATTAGTCTGGGACAGAACTATTAGCAGGTTTCCAAAACCTAATTAGCAGCCACATCCTACGGCTAGAAAGTACAAGCTTCACAACTATATCCACTCCCCTCTGAAGAATAATCAGCCACCAACAATTACTGTTTTGACCTCAACGTTACATGAAGTCTCAGATTTGGCAAGAAAGAACGAGTCAATAGCATGAGCATAAATAGAAGATAATGCATTGTTTTATTCATAATGATATATTCCTCCTTACTTAGATCAACACCACTGCCTTACGGATCAATTGTTGATAATTCTTTGGCAAAGTGTGAGGCACAGAGAGAAAACTTCAGGCAGAGAATACAAAGGATTAGTAAAGAAATTCTTAGGTGGATAGAGAACTGGCTGAAGGGGTACAATAGGTTACACCAGCCAGGAAGAATTAAAATGGAGAACTTACTCAACCCGTTCCTCAAGGATTCAGTGAGTTTACTTTCATTTGTGACTTTGATGCAAGAACTTTAAAGACTGTGACGGATACAAAATTAGAAGATAATGCTAATTCAAAGGAAGACCAGACCGTCATTCAGGAAGAACTGGATTACAGTAGTACAGGAGATTAAATTTAAGTGTGTGACATACTCCTTTGCCCTTCCCTTCCTTGTTACATTAAACTGGCAGTTCTATGACGGAACCCGACCAATGTCCCTAGATCTGTCATTTGATAAAAGCAACAGTTATATCAACAAGAGAACTAATTTTTGCTATAACCTTAAATTCTCACAAAGTTCAGTTTCAAAAAAAGAAACCAAATTTATTTTAAATAAAAAAATAAAATGCAACACACACATACCACAGCCCTTCCCCTCCCCAATTCCTCATATTTGACCGTAGATATTTGAGGAGGCTCGCAGATGTTTTTCCAAGGGAAAACAAATTTCTTTCTTCAGAACCCACAGAAATTCCACACCATGCCAGGAAATATTTCTTCAGTCATTAGTCAAAATAGCCTTCTTTCACTTCAGTATTAATTCATGTTTTTCTAACTCTGATAAGTCATTTGTTTCACATCTGCACTCGAACAATAGTCTCAGTGCTGATGGAAGCCCAAACCTATTTGCAAATTTTAAAAATACATTTATTTCTTTTTTTTTTTCCAATCAGTGTAGTCAAAGGCAATTTTAATTCTAGTGCTAATTACTTTCACAGACATTTAACTAGCAGCTATTCATAGAATACAATTTATATTACAGCTAGTATAGATTTGTAACCTCAAATATGGTGACAAAAACAGACTCTGAATTATGTGTGTAAGAAAAAACAAATAATATAAAAGAAAGCAGTTAAATTCAAAGTTGTATTTATGGCCAAAACTATATTGCATGACATCTTACTGAAAAGCAGTTTATAAAGTTTTCAGACTAATAAGGGATCAGAGCTTTCATCTTCCCTTCCAGTACCTCTAGGTTAGTCTGGTATTCGAGTCTAACACAGTAGTAAGTAACAAGATGGTATAGTTAAGTTTCTGGAACAAAAGTCAGCCTTCGTAAGTGCATACACACTAGTAATCAAGTGTAAGCATCCAACTCCAGTTGCTGCTAATAAAGGATGACTTATTTTATTATATTTCATTAGTTTGTATGGAACCCTACTCATGCTGTATCACTTAACACAGCCACAATTCAGAGGATGAAGAAGTTCCCGATGTAATCAGCAGAGAAAGAAAGGCACCGATGGTCAGAGAGCAATGCAGAACACTGACTTGTAACTCCTAATAAATACTCTCAACTTAGAAATATGAATTTGATATCATCCTCCACCCTCCCAAATTATTTTGTTATAGCAAGAATTATCTTTCTTTCCTCTGTAAAGTACTAATAGCATTGTTTTAATTTAATCAAATTTCAGTTAAAACATCAGTAGTATTTAAAAAAGATTTGAAGCATCTAAGGCAATTTATTTTATCAAGTGTTTTACTATGCAATTAATGCTTCTTTCATTGTCAAGTGATTTAAACATGTAAATTTAATAACTCTTAAACAGAACATAATAAAAATGTCTGCATAAACATTAAATGTAATAAGTCTTGTTTCTCATAGTAACTTTTAGGGTTTAAGCTATTAATACACCAAAAATAGGACAGAAAAGTCTTTTTAAACGACATGCTGGGGTCTCTCACCCAAACTACCATCTATTTGAAGGGGAAATTTTAATTTTCTGCTTTATGAATACAGTCTCTTTAACATCCTTCTCTGAAGAATGACTCAATTGAGTTTGGTTTAGTTATCAATCTCAATTGCAGCCACTTAAATATGAAAAATTTTCTGGATCTGACTTCAGCAGTTACAGGCCAGGAGTAGAGCAAAATATTTGTTTCTGATTGCATGCACGAGGTGTTTGCTTTTCATCCAGAAGCATAACAAGGCTTTAAAATGATGTTTTTCAAAAGTCAAATTCCCCTGTTTAAATCTGCCATGAGCAGTATGCTGTTCCTCACCTGGGAACACCTAGAGAGCTAGCCAAAGAACAAATGCTAACAATAAAACCGCTGGAAGCAACAAGAATTAGGATAACTTTCAAGAGTTGGAACAAGTTTTTTTGGGTTTTAAGAGGAAGGGTCTTCTCCAGGTAACTGAAACTGTCATTCTGATACTCTGAACATCACAGCTGCAAGAATACCTCAGTATGGGTCAGCAGCAAACTTAAAGAGTTTTGAGACATAAAAGCACCACTGCAGCATGTTACCCCAACTTTTGTTTGATGGTTTCTAAGGTTCTAAGTAGCAGAATCTACAGCTAAACACTGCTCAGGGAGGCAAACCAAGCCATTCTGTCTGAGCTACTGGGTATAGCTCCCAAAACAAGAATTTCAGGAGCCAATGAGGCCTATTCAGTGGGACACCCCACAGCACACAAAACTCTTACACATGGAAAAGTTCCGGTTCCTTCATTGTAGAAACAGGTTTTACAAGACAGACACTAAAAGCAGAAATCCACCAATACAGACTTCTGCATGTTAGAAGTAGGAAAGACATGGAGAGCAAGTACTGAGCAGATGTCTTTTCCTTGGAAACAACCTGGTAAGAAAAAGAACATTACACTGCCCAACGGAACAGTATAAAATTATAGTGAAGCATGTTTTAGCATGCTTTATTTTAAAGGCACTGTAGAACTCATAAGCCTCAATTTTGCCTTCTTTCAGCTACTCTCACAATGCTATGCCATTTCTGAGTGGCTGCCAAAAGTCAGCTCTGATTTTAAAAATGTACAAGCAAAAGCACATACACATTGATACATATCTTGTTCTCATTCTGAACTGAGGCAGTCTTGTTTATCATCTCCATTTAAAAATTAAGCTTACCTTAAAGATTTTTCAACTACCTGTGTACGAAAAACTTCTTCTTGGTCCAAGTTTATGGTACAGAAAAAGTCTCTCATTTTGTTGGGTACCAAGTGTTTGGCGTCATCTGTAAATAAAAAAAAAGATAACTGTAAATATCAAGGGGGAAACAGACATAAAATCTTAGGCACAAGAATTTTACATTTTGAATGTGTGTCCAGAATTTACTTTTCCATTCAGTTAGCGTGCATTCCCATATTCACTTGCAATTGGTAAGGTTCAATAGTGTACAGAAACCACTGCATCCAGCTTCACAGGGAACGGGAGCTGGCAGGAAGGGGAGAGCACACTGACTCACGGACGCCGCTTCCTCCAGCACCTGCACTTTCCCTTCAGAGGTCTCATCTCGGGCTTGACCCTGCATAACTTGCTAAATCCGAGAAGCTCCCAGCCTGAGATGATAGGGCATTAGGTCATAAGACCAAGACGTGATCTAGCCAAGTTATTGTTCACTTGGTATTTTCTACACAAGTATTTTGGCAAGAGGAAGCCGATTAATACAGACTTACCCACCAAATCTTTATTAATTTTCCACAATGAATAGTTAATTTTCAGGTCACTGATACATTTTCAGAGGTTCAGCTACAAGTACTGTTTATTTTTCCCTAACTGGTCTAGTAGAAGGGGCAAAAATCACCTGCGGACTAAATGCAACTTGGGTAAGAACGTGTAGAAAGGAAGTTTCTAACAAGACAGGATGATTGTCAACACAAAGATATAAATGTTTGCTGGGTATTGAAGTCTAGGCTGCTGCTGGACATCTGGTAGCCCTTTTCAGAAATAGGTATTTCTAAGTAGTTACAGCTCAAACTAGTTCCTAATGCTCAAACCGGAAAGCTCTTCCAAAATCTGAGTGCTGCTGGCAGATATACTTATTTACGACAACACTGTCCTTTAGCTTAAACAGTTATTTCCCCCTGGATGTTTCCTTCCCCTCTGAAGGTCTCTGAAGACAACAAACAGATCCTTTTCTGCTAAAAGGAACAAAACCAACTTTACTGGTACTCTCCATGAGAGGCTCCTAATTGGCAAGCAGCCACTCTCTGTCCCTCTTCCACTTTTTTATATTAAACACAAAAGCAATCAGAATTGTATTCTGCATGAACCTCTTACAGTAGCGTCCAACCTTAGCTGCTACTGGAATTGTCTCTCCCAATAAAATGACTTTATCTAAACTTTATATAAGGTATTATAAAGTAATAGGATGAAAACTACATTGAAGTACTGAGTTTTAATTACTTATCATATCCGAATAACATAACACCTCCACTTTGAAAGATCACAGCTTGGAAGTAGATTAGAAGTGTCCTACATATACATTTTAAAAACTGCAGATGTGAAGCATGGTGGAGTAAGCTTTGCTGTCTATGCTTTTAAGATGTAAAAATCAGAATTTTTTTCTCTCTCAGTCTCTTCCCCTTGTCCCCGCCTTTTTTTGGTTTTGTCTTTTGTGTTAAATAGATTATTACAGTCTTGAAAGGCAGGTCAGTAATGCCTGGCATTGGAAAGGCTACCACAACTATGTCCAAGGAGAGAACGTGACAGTTTAACAGAAACAGAGACTGAACTTCATGCGTGATGTTTTCCACGTCAGGGATGTGTACACTGATGGAAAGCATGAACAGACACTTCAGTAACTTCCACAGTTAAACTTGTGCTCTCAGTAGCATCAATGAGCTTTTCATGAACTTGGGTGTGGGAGAGGACGAAGTATACATACTATTTTTAAACAGCACACTTAACCTTGACAGATTGAGAGACATGAACAGAACTGGTTTTTAACACCATTAGACTCCAAAAAGAAATTAAACTCAAAATTATTCAAGTGAGATGTTGCAGAAGAACTGAGAAAATCATCTGTGATTGAATATTGCCTTAAAAAAAATAATCTATTTTAATAAAATATATGAAAATACAAAAATAAATACATGAAAGAGGCTAGTAATCCCCCAAGAGCTTCTGATACTGTATTTTGTTATTAATAAGCATGAACTGCATGTATCAGTTGTTCCTAATAAGAATGTTTATTTTTTAACGTTTAATACTCTGTAGCTTCACCATCCTGTTCTTACATAAAATATTTAAAATTTAACATTACTTAATTGGCGCTTTAAATGCACTGTATTGTGGTCTTTGAATGGAAATTACAATTATTATAGTTTCATGTTTTCTTAAGAGAGTACAAATAAAATATTTCTATATAATTTACAGTTTGTATGTCTCCTATACTGCAGTCTTTCAGAATTAAAAGAAACTTTCTACCCAAGAGAACAGAAGAAATACAAGATATGATTTTCTAGTGAGATAAAAACCTTTACTTTGTAGCCCAAGTGTTCGGCTTTAAGGCACTGACAAATTTATTGAGGTTTTAGTGAGTCAGGGAGGATGACTCTCAGTTCCGAGTTAAACATACCTTCACAGCACTTGTCAGGTAAAGGCATAAGATTCCACATCTTTCCAAATGTCTCTGAATACTTGTGGGAGACTTTTCAGCCTTATAGTGGTTCAACTCTTTCAAGAAGCTTATTTTCAATACAAAATCAAAAAAACAAAAAGCACACAAATCTTCGAATGATTACACTAAGTCTTAATTTATCCTCAAAAATCTAAGGGCTATAACAATTGCATAAAAATCAAGTATGAACAACATCAGATAACTGCTTTAATGTATAGATTTTCAGTATTCTGAAGACAGCACATTTCAGGGTTCAAAGGATGCAAAGGAAAAAAGGTACAAAGTGAGAGAAGTGCAGTGAGGAAACGTACACCAGTGTTTGCCAAGGGCTTGTTTGGAAAGTGTAAGTAGTATGAATGGTTTGTTAGAAACAACAAATGAAGTTGTTGTGTGGAGAAGAGAGAAATTAAACCAGTTTTAGACCTAACTGTGCAACTACTATTCAAGCCTTTTCATAGATGCTGTCATTAACAACTACACAGTGTGATACCTGAACTTGCAGTTCAAATGGTGAAACAGCAGCAATAACACACTTACGTAGCTTGTACTGACCCTATCAATTCACCAGTTTTGGTGACTGGACTGACACTAGAAATTATTTTCAAATGACACATTTAGTAGCCTAATTCAATAGGGAAATCATTAAATGCATCACTAAAATAATAAACACAAACTTTTTTTTTTCCTTCACAATTTTAACTAGTTACCTGACTTTTAAACTAAATTTCTTTATTGCCACTCAGCTACTTTGGGAAACCAGCAAAAAATAACAACAGTATTTTTTTTTAAAAAAAACAACCCACACTTCAGCCAATTATGCGTATTGGTTTGGATTTTAAAATATTTAGAAAATATTGTTTAGGTTCTCTATATAAATACCGAGTAAAATCTCACTTCAAAGTAAGATTAGATCAAACCTAAACGAAAAGGAAAAGCTGCAATGCTAATAAAAACTCAAGTGTCAGAGCAATAGGAATTCAGAGGTACAACATTTAATCACTTCAAACGCTCCACACACATTACTAACTTATAAGGTTAAAGTAATAACAGGGTTAGTAATAAAAGCAACAGAGCAACCTACCAAATTCAACACACGTGTCAAACTCCCTTGCCTGCACATCATTTGTTAAACGTAGACAGCACATGAAAACATCACAACAGAGCTTGGTCACTGTTAACAAGGCATCGGTACCCGAGCAGAAGCAGGAGGTGGGACAGGTAATTGCTATTCACAATATCCTCTGCGAGTGAAAGTGCTCAATTAGTGCACATCCTCCAACAGGAACATCCTCCCCGGAACAAAGCAATTTAGAAAATGTTCATGCACACAAACTCTAAATTCTTAGCTTCGCAGGACTGTACTATTATATAGCAACAATTAAATCCGCTCCAGGAGTGCAGGATAACCCAAGATAACCATGCAGTGTTAACAACTCAGCACAAGAAATCTGAAATAAACTGTGTCCTGAGCTTTCTCAAACGAGCACTGAGATGACATTTTCCAAGCATTCCACTAAGACAAATTTTAGTAAACACGCCAAAAATCTAACTAAAATCACACTTAAAAATGTACTACTGTATGTCATTAAATGAAAACAGTAGTTATACAGCTTAAAACACCACACTAGAAGATATACCAAAAGCTACACAATACCCATGTACCTTCATACGGTGCTTTTGTCACTACTATGACATAGAAAACAGAGGCACCAATAAAAAAAAAAAAAAAGTTGTCAAAAAAAAAAAAAAAAAGAGATAGATCTTCAGTGGATTTCTAGTGGAAACCTGCTAAAGCATAATACCACATTTGCAAAAAATATGGGGTCCTAAGCTGCTAAGACCAGTCCATCTTGCCTCTTACTTGAAAACGGGAGGCAGAAGACTGTCTGCAAACAGTGGTTTCCCACAAAACAGCAGGAGTACCAGGACTACAAATGTGTCCCTACTCAGTTTTTTCACTGCTAGGTATGTAATAGCCACTTAAGTCATCTTTAAGTATACACTTCAATTCTAGATCTATTGTGATGATTTGTGTAACATCACTAACTTTATATTCTACCATCTATTTGTGTATTATAAAACAGCAACCTAAGTAAGAACTCACTAGAGCTGGTGTTTTCTATACATGCAGAATTACACAGAACTGGCATTACCTCATTAAAACTACCTCGCTCTCTCATGCAACACAAAATGAGTCAGTGTCGAGTCTTGCAGTAGTTTAAATGCCAACAAAGCTTAAGCACCAAAATGTGTTCCACTTCTAAGAAACACATTAGAAGGAATTCTTTCAGACTACGAACAACTTTCCAAAGTGAGGTCTGCTACTGCTAATCCCTCCAGATCAAGGGGGATTACATTATTACATTTGTTTATTATTGTTCATTCAGAGGGTTTTCCCCTAGAAAACACATTGAACTGAAAACAAAACAGTATGTGCTGTGCAAAGAAACCAAAAAAGCACCTAGGGTCCCGTGGACTAACAAGCTTCCACAGAATACACTGCTTAAAAAATAAAGATGCAAGTTATCTGTTAGAAGAAACGTTAAAGCAATTTTAGCAGTATTTCCAATGTACATGTTTTATTTCAGCCATTACTTCTGGCTCCTACAGTTCTTACAGGGCCATCTTTGGCAACCAACTCTTTACATATTCCCCAGGAAGCAGGTCGCAGTTCTCAGTTTACCTTTTATTTTCATGAGGTAATAGAGCATTCAAAGTTACAATGAAACTACAGGCTCAATCCAGGACACAGAAACGGTACATGAAGAACTAGTTTCAACATAAGCCTTGAGATAGTTTGGGTTTTGTCTTTTAGTACTTAGTGGAAAACTTTTATTGAACCTGATAAAAAGTATCAAAAACTGCGAAACTCTTTGGATGTTGTGTTGCTCAGTGTTGACAAAAACCTTATGATAAAAGTTAGGAAGCAGGATGTGTCAGTAAGTCAGTCAGCTTCAGTAATTAATACTTTAGCCCTAAAGCTAACAGTATTCTTGTTTCTTTACAGGCAAGATGGCATGTATTATTTCTGTGACAACTGCTAACAAGCGTGTGTTCAGTGCTGTCTACTCAACCGGCAATCGCTCTCTGTGGCTGAGGCTGGAGTCAGAGCACCTCCCGCAAGACTTCCTGAGGGTCTCCTGTTTTTATGACCTACTTTTCTATTTACTGAAGTCCATTCTGCATGACGATACCTAAGTAAACACAACTCCTGTTCCTCCACCAAACCCCATCCTTCAACAGATTTTTCACAACTGCTTCTCAGCCCCAGCCCCGTGCCCAATTCGAGTGGCTTTGCTTCATTCTCAAAATAAGTCGATCGACTGCGTGAGAAAGGAAACAAAAGGGGTTGCATTGGAGTGGTATGAATGTATTCTGATACCCCTTCAGGAAGCCGCCGCACATCCTGTTTCTGCTCCCGGCTTTGAAGTCCTCCCGGCCCGACCCGCACTATCTCTTTTCCTCCCCGGCCCCTCCTCCCCACCTCATCCCCTGCTTTCCCACGTTACTGCACGCATAGGTATTTTTAGTCAGCACTTCCTAACCACCAAAATAAAGCCACCGGCCTCCCTCTCACTCGCACATACGCTACACAAAGAAAAGAGGCGCATTAATGACCGTTTCCAGAAGGGCCCTCTACCACCAACTTCCTGCACATCAATAATTTCGCAATTTCTGCTTGACAAACAGACTCCGATGCCCGAGGTAGGGGCGGGAGGGGGCATTTCTCCTCGCCCGCTGACTCAAGGAAAACCTCGGACCAACGGATGCTTCCCAGCCGCCCCGGGGCTCCAACGGCCCCGCCGCATCCCTCCCTCCTTCCCTGCCGGCCCCGGGGACGCGCAGACCCCGGCCCGTCCCCGCCCGCCCTTCCCGGGATGCCGCCCCGGGGGCTCCCCTCGCCGCCTGGCCCGGGGGACACCGCCGTGAGGGGCCGCTGCCCCCTCAGCGACCCCCGAGGCCTCAACGGCCGCCGCCCCGCCGCGGTGAAGAGCGGGAGCGGCGGCGGCCCGCGCCGTGGAGCCCGGGCAGAAGGGGGCACCTCAGCACGGCCGGCCTCCCGGGCGCCCGCCCCGGCCTCACCTCAGCCCGCCCCGGCGCGCCCGCAGCGCCGCACTTACAGATCTTCCCCCGGAGGTTCTGTAGGACCCGCACCTCGTCGCCGCCGTCCCCGGCCGCCATCGCGCCAGCGCCGCCGCCTGCGCAGTGCAGCGCGCCGCGGGGGGAAGGGAGGGAGCGGCCCAGCCCGGCCCCGCCACACGCCCGCCAGCCGCCGCCGCTCCGCCCCCGCCGACCGCCGCCCTCGGGGGGCACCAGAGACCGGGAGCGCGGCGGGGGGCGGCCAGGCGCATGCGCAGGGGCGGCCGTCTCCCAGCAGGCTCTGGTGTGGTGGCCAGGCCAGGCTGGCCCGGCCCTAAGGTGTCCAGCGAGGCCGCCCGCCTCTGGAGGTGGTCCTGACCCCTCCGCCCCCTCACCTCCGCCTCTTTGTGAGGGGGCGGAGGGGCTGCGGCTGCGAGGCGCGTTGTTTACCGCGTTGGGGCTCGCCGCGTTGAATGGCTGCGTGGAGGGCCGGGGCTGTGAGCGCTGCCCGGCCCCGTGAAAGGCGCGGCGGGGGCTCAGCTCTCACGGGTTTACGTTTGCCGGTTCGGTCACGTAAGGAATGGCATAAAAGAAGCCGGAGAGGGTTCGGCCTCCCCTCCGTGCTGTCTGGGGCCCTGTGGCACCCGGAGGGGCTGGCACCCGCCGGTAACGCGGGGGCGGCCGCAGCAGGAGCCCGCCTTCCCCGAGCTAGGGAGCCGCTGCATCGCGGTTTATACTGACGCTTCGTGAAGATACAGCCCGTGATGTGAAACTCCCTCGGGTCTCGCTGACTGAGTTTGCCCCAGCCCCTCGTGGGCGGGGGGGTGTCTCCGTGTGACCCAGCCGGCGGCCGTGTCCGGTTTGGTGACACTGAGGGCACCCCAGCCTCCTGCCCTGCAGGCACAGAACCCGGTGAAAGCTGTTAGCGACCAACATGTCCTCCAACAGAGGCAGTTTGAGTGGGCAAAAGCTGGTTGAGAAAGCAGCAGAGGATTCTTCACTCGACACCTAGAAAGCCCTCTTCAATCTGTCCTGCTACGAGGGGAAGTTTGGAGAGTTGCCTGACAGAATGTCTCTAACCGCCTGTCATTTGTCTCTAACCGAAGCCCTCTGCCATGGTGCACTGGCCATTGTTTATTCCTCCTGCACCAATCTGGCCATTATTATTGTATGGCATTAAGGCGTTCAATGACAGTCAGGAACTGCCATGCCTCATTCCTTGATGGCTTTTCCTGCACCCAACTTCTCCCCTGCTGCCCCTGTGGTGGCAGTGAGATTCCTTCCTCATCCCGACGCTCCGCACTGTGGCTGGGGAGGACAGGTACATGTTTAAAGCTGGCAGGCCTTAAGGGGTTGCTTCACAGCAGTAAGGGGTATATTTGTATGCATGCAAAACCCAAATCTGCACAGGTTTGCATAAGCTAAATTTTAACCTATTAGAACTGAGTAGCTCCTCTACAGTTCTAATTGAGGATGAGATGACCTGCAGCTAGCTATTTAGGTTGGTGAAGTGAGGCTAACCCGGGCAGTCAGAGCTCTCCTCTCGGAAAGGCAGCAGGGCAGCTCCCCAAGCACGGAGATGTGTGCTTAAACTGGGGATCACAACATTCTAAAAGCTGGATGGTGTGACTCTCGCTCTCCCGTGCTCTCTCAAAGGCTACGATTACAGCTGGAGTTTACTGTTTAACTTGGCATCAGCTTCCTTCAAAGCACAGACCTCCTATCGACATCAACAATGCAACTTTTAGTTTTGCCATTGTCTAGTTCCTGACACTCCATTTCAAAAGTGCCTTGTTTTAATCTAACATACTATGTTCAGACTATTGTTTCAATTGCATAATGTTCATTTTCAGCCTTATTTTAAATAAGTTACATTTTAGGAGTGTCTCTATGTCAGGTGGGTCCGTTCTGCTGAGGACACATGTAAGACAAACATCAGTATGCTAACTTGCAAACTCAGGCAAAAAATATTTATTTAACAATGAGGACCCAAGTAGGGGGTTCTTTGCTCTTGTAATATAACCCTTAGATGCTGAGTTACCAGTGACAACTGCTATACTAGGGAAGTTTAGAACAAATAAAAGTGATGATGACACTTACTGGTTTATTTCATATGCTTCTGCCTGTAGTTTACCTGTGTCACGTTATCTTATTCCACAGCAATACCATTCAGTATGTTTGTTCTAATTTGGGGTATACCATAAATGAAGACTGACTGACATTTTGTTTAGATGCACAAACATTGGGATGATCTACTTGTCTTTATAAATAGGCATTTGAAATTGAGAAAAATGTATTTGTTACATGTAGCAAACATCTAAATTTTTTAGTTTAGTTATACATCTCTCCTGATGACCAACCCACAATGACCTGCATAATTTAGCTTGAATTTAATTTTTAGTTGAAGTTACAGACTAGTGACACCTAGCTGAAGTGGGAAGTACTCTGAATATGCGTAATCTTCTATTTTGTATGCCTCTTCATATTTCCTTACACAATTAGGTATTTGCATTCTGAGCTGCTTCTTGATAGCAGTCACAAAAAGATTTCACATACAGTGTGTAAAATACACAATCCATACCACAAGGTTACTACCAGAACTGAAAAGAATTTCTAAAGTTTTGGGTCCTCATGAAAACACTTAAGATTTTGCAAAGTACTGACTACAGTTCACCTGCCTTCCAAGTCCTTTAAGGTTCTCTTCACCCCAGCGCTGTGTGCACCCTTAATGGTACGATGCCAGGAGATACCATCACTTCCCTTGAGCTCTGGCGCATTCTCCATTCACTGTTCTGACCTTAATGAAGGGAACATTTGGTAACTGTGTTGCTTAATCTTCTAACTATTAGAAGATACATATCTCTGCATCTTATAGATTATATAAGTATTAACAGCACTTAAAAAATGGAGAGACTTAGAGAAAAATAGGAAGATGTTATTTTAATTAAGCAAAAACAGAGTTATAATCACTCTTTCTAAAAATAAAATTAGACTCTTTATCAATCCTTAACATCTGCATTTAATATTTTCTTCTAAACAAAAATACAGATGTGATTATGTAGCAAATTACAGTCTTTGACAACGTATAGTATTTACCTTCTCTTACACTTACTTTAATTCTAATTTGGTCATTAATACTTGACTCATTACTGCAACATGTAACTTGTAGTAAAAGTGCCACGATTGAACTATAAACATGACATTGCCATCTTAAAACTGCTTTGCTATAAACTGTAGAGAATATACAGAGTTACAAAGTCATTGTGTTTTTATCAAAATATACAAAGCCCCCCAAGCCTAACACAAGCTATCAATATTTTTCTTATGAACTATACAGTTATATAAAATATTTGTAAAATTATCTTTATATTTATAAACATTCTACCTTATTTGCTTTGGTCTATAATTATCATCATACAAGTCCACTTAGAAGTTATCGTTGTGTACTTTCTTTGAAACTTCATCACGCTTTCCTGTGTTTATTCTTTTATTACCCTTATTTAAATGGAACCAAAGCTGCCATGAAACCAAAATTTCTCAAAGGGTTCATAGCATTCACCAATGATAGAATAAATAAGTGGACTACATCATCACTTCAATCAATACTGTATTATCATTTCAATTGTAGTTTTATTGTACCCAAGCTATAGTTTCTTTTAAAATATTCAAGAAGACGAAGTAAGTAAACAAACTGTGTACCACATTTGCACGTACAATGAAGCTGAGGTTCACCAACCTTCGTCCTGACTGAATTGTTTACCACTTCTTAGAGATGAACCTACACGGCAAACTGGAAATGCAGATACAGTACAACAGAGCCCTATCGTATAAACTGCAACTTGTACACATACACCCTCCCTGACTTTTTAAAAAAATCTCATAATTACATAATTAATCACATTTTCAAAAAATAATATGAATTGTAATAATTTGGTGATGTCTTTCAGAAGCCTATTCTCCTGATTCTGAGCAAACCATGAAGCTGTTAAGTGTCAACACAACCCTCTGTCGCGGCGGGACGAGGGAAGCAGAAAGGCAAATTCTTCCTCCAGCAACCCATTGCAGGCACCGTTCTGCTACAGGCCAGCTCTGCTGGGCCAAGGGATGCTGCCATGAAGCTTGCCCGGGGTGAGATGGTGGCATAGTTGGGGGCATCACTCAGGAGGGACATACGAAGGTCAGATGCTGTATTTAAGGCATGGGGATGACAGGGAACCCCACAAACTGGCCCTGCGTATACACAGGGATTGCCTCAGGGATAGATAGATATATATGGAAGCAAGAATCTGAGTATTTACCTACTCCTCCCAAAATCAAAGTATTTATGGGTGGTTGCTCTGTTGTTTGTTGTCCAGGCATCATTCCAGGATGAGAAAGAAGACTCTGTCTAAATCTCCTCTTCTTCTGCTGAGAACAATGGTATTTCTAAAAGACAGAAGTTGTAGACACACCAGGAGATGGATACATACAGGATTTCTTTAAGCTGGGCCATTTCACAAGAACAATTTTCTTTAGACAAATGCACCTGAACAGCTCTACCAGCCATTGACAGTGGGATTTATGCAGTTTGGAAGACTGGCTATTGTGAGTTCCACTGAATCTTTATTAAATGTCTCAGAGATATCATAAATCTGGAATACTTTCCACACAAGCACTCAGACTTAACTGTCATTATGGTAACTACAAAACTGATTATGGAAAGGAAAAAAGGTTTAAACTCCTGAATATGTTTTGTAAGTGTTGAGTTACAGAAAAGCACACCAGAACTCAACTGTACTTCAGCATACCCAGGTTCATGAAACATTTCCCACTTTCACTTTAGAATACACTAAATTACAATTATTTTATTTATAAACAGATTACTTTTAGTAAAAAAAATGCAATATATGGTTTCTGCAGCAAAAATTCCTTCTACAGAGTACACTGTGAACCTACATATTTATTCTGCCTACAATGATTCTGACTCAAAAACAGCACTGTACAATAGTTCTGTGACTAGTTTCCTGTAATGCTGAGTAGAAGGGGTTTGGTTGGTCATACTTTTTTTCTTTCTCTCTATACATTAGAAGTCTATTGTGGCAAAAGTAATTTGGGTCTTTCACATTAAGCTTGTATTATTGCAAACACTAGGTTTTCTTTTCTGTATTATTTTTCCTTCTTTTGCATATATTGACACGTTTAGATGAATAACATTGATCTTAGTAAATTATACTAATTTGAGTGGAGATGTTTTCCCATTTAATGCATCTGTATTTTCTCCAATATATAGTTTGGGATTTTTCTTCCCTTTTGCACAACTGTTACTCAGAGTATAACTTCTGGAGTTACATTTTGTGTATTTTTTACTTCACTTCCTTCTGAGCCAAGGAAATGTGGATTTTCCAAAAGTTTAGTGCTTTCATTGCAAAACTGCTCTTTCCTATCCTGTAGACCTGGACTTTTGAACAGATGTTTCTTCTGGTGCATTCCCAGAGCAGCTGCTGTCTTGCAAATTTTGGGGCACTGAAAGCAAGCGTATCCTTTTCCATTATGCTCCCGTACATGTCTTTGCTCGTGGTTCCTTTTGGTAGAGAGATACAAGAAGCTCTGAAAGCAGAACTGACAGTGGTAACGTTTTTCTCCAGTATGAATTCTTTCATGAATTTTGAGTGTTTCATTTAAAGTGAATGCCTTATTACAGTACTGGCAGACAAAGTCTTTGACGCCCAGGTGAATACGTTCGTGTTTCTGTAGATTTCCAGGAACCGAGAAACACTTACCACAGGTTTTGCAAGTGTAGGGCTTTTCCCCAGTGTGACACCTCATATGCATTTTTAAAGTGGATGGACTTTGAAATTGTTTTTGGCATAATTCACAGATGTAAGGCTTTGAAGTAGCTACATGCCAGTGTACGTGTTCTTGAATGTCTGCAGTGGAAGACTGATCCCTTTCACAGAGCTCACAATGAAGATTAGGCATTTCTGTGTTCTCTTCTTGACTGATGGCCTTTTCCTCGGGAGCATTCCTGAGCGCATACTCTCGACTGCACGTGCTGTGGCTCTCTGTAACAGCGTTCTTGCTTCCGTGCTTTTTCCTCCATTTGGCCTTTTTCATTTTTCTTAGCTGTTTGGATTTCTTTTTTGGTTTGTAATTATAATAGGGTCTCCAGGGTTTATCACTGGAATCCTGGTCACTCACGTCATCACACATTTCTGTCAGCTCCAGACTTTCTGAGTTATATAGCCTAGATGGGCTCCTTTCTTTTATCTCCATTTCTGATTCCTCAGTTAGATTGTCCTGTTTGGACTCGTGTTTAGATTTTCGTCCCCTTTTACAAAACAGCTTAGATCCTAATATATGTCTTTTTACAATAGCCTCATTACCAATTTTTACTGTTATTTGACAGAGAGGCGCAACATTGCTGTCAGTAGATGTTCCAGGTAAGGCAGGCTTTGCAATGTACGTTTCAGTTTTACTCGATTCTTGGACAGTACTTGTTGTTTTGCTAGATGAACCTCCAGATCCTGTGACGTGCTGTGTGTCCTCAGTTGCTTCTGCTCTGTTGTACAGCAGTGTTTTCTTTTTCTCCTTAATAGGTTTTGATTTTGTAATGCACTTCCCATAATTATCTGACCCATATTTACAGTCATCGCTTACAGACTGACTAGGTAGATTACTTGAAGATTCTGTCTTACTGTTTTCTACAGAAGTGACCGTTTTACTGTGCATTATTACTGATGAAACTCTGCTACTGTGCATTATAACAGAGGGTGCAGAACTGCTGTAACTGATGACTGAGGTTGAATTCTCATTCACCTTGGTTAAAGACACAACTGAGGAATCACACTCCTGAGAACCAGAGTCATTTGCAGCAGTGGGAACTCTTTTTTCAGCTGGGAAAAAGTCCCTTTGCAGGTCAGAATTTAATATACCTACTCCCCAAGAGGAAGAATTCTGAGTTTTCGTGGAAGATGCTGTATCATTACATGAAGCTGTATCCAAGGCGAGAGTTCTGTTGTTTGTGATTATATTACTTTGATAATTCAGTGGTGGTAGCTCAGAGCTAAGAGAACTCGGAATGAAACAGTTAGCAGAAGCAGTTTCATTAACCTGGCTACTTGTTTGGACATTTTCATATGAAGAATTTCGGTAGGACTTATAAGGTAGTCGCCTGCATTTCATAGGTAAGAGTCGATAAAGTTTGTATGGGTACATACTTGGTTTTAAGCCTCCGTTGGCTGTCTTTTTGTTTACTGAGAGACGATGGTCAATTGCATGGAAAGACTTCTGATGATTTTTCAGTATATAGTAAGTCATAAAAGTCTCCAGACAAAAAATGCATTGATACCGTCTTTCTCCAGTGTGCCAGATCTCATGTCTGGTGCGATACTCAGCTAATGCAAATACCTTATTGCAGTAGTGGCAAGGATACGTTCTTCTCCATGAATGCACATTCGCATGTCTTCGAAGACTAGACAATGTTACATAACTACGCTTGCAAACGATGCAAGTATATAATATCTGCCCATCAACGACTTTAACCAAATGATCCGTTTCTGGTAAAGTGCAGTTTGCATTAGAATAATCAGTGATGCTGTTTTCAGACAACAGAGGCTCTGTGTTTGCATATGAACTTCCATTCCTTCCGTCTGTAGCAGCATAGTTATCTGCAAAATTTTGTTCATTTCCATTGTGAACCGATACGGTACTCGATCTCACGCAGACTTGTTCATGACTTTCCAGTATATTTAGACTTGCAAATTGTTTGCTGCAGTATTTGCATATGAAAGTTTCCTGATTCTCGGAATGGAGCTGAAGATGAGAACTGAGTAACGCCCTATCATCGAATGATTTTGCACAACAGTTACAATTGTAAACAGGTGGAACAACGGTTGCCACGGATCCAGAGACATTAGCAGAACTGTCTTCCTCTTCTCTGGATAAAGGGAAATCTCCTGCTGTATTTTGAGGTTTTGGGAAGGATGTAATTGGCTGATCAGTAACTGCTTCATGTTGGGTTTCTGTAGTGGTTACCGTAGAGGCCGGTACTTTCGCGATAGCCGAACCCGTACCCTGGGGCTTCAAGGCTGCCTTAGGAGTACTCCCTGCTTGTTTTCCCGCCTTAATGAGTGGTGTGGCTTGGAGATTCTCATAGTGGTCTTCACCCGTCTTGTATGAAGGGCTGTTCTCCTGTTCAGCAAAAGGTGCTCCTTGAAAATTATCTCCTCCAGAAGAAACTGCATAGGAGTGTTCGGCCAGTGTACTGGCTGGCTCCGCATCTTTGCAAACGTCGCTTCTGTCGAGGCTGACGCTGGGAGCTGGTATTGTCTCAGACACCTTTTTAAAGCTTGCCCTCAAATCAAGTGGAGAAAACAAACTGTTTTCTGTTTCAAAAATTGAGAATGCATTAGTAATTCGTGGTCCATTTGTCACAGCGGAATCTTCATGCCTCTTTTCATGTTTTTCCTCTTTGACAGGCCCTTTTTCACTAATACAGTATGCATAAGGGCAGGGGGAATTTGAAAAATTAACATCTGTAAGATCTTCTAGAAATGATATTCCCAATTTTTTCCCTGCAGCTGCAAGGTCCGTTACAGTTTCCTGCCTCTTAACAACTACCGTGGAACTGTAGATGTAATTCAGTATTTCTGTAAATACTTCAGCTTTGAGATCATCTAACTCCAGTACATGACCTGAAATACATATAGTACGACTCCAAAAAATGTTTTTAAAGTAAAGGCTTGAAGCTGCCAGCACATTACTATGGGCTTTAAATTTAGTATCTTCCACAATTATGGTGACATCACATAAAATACCCCGAATGCGCTGCTCATTTAAAATGGAAAGTACAGTGTCGCTGTGGAAGTCGTCCTTGAAATCCTTTGAAAGGGACATGACTGTCATCTACAAGAAAAAGAAAAAAGCATGTAAATATATTTAGAAGGCATTTTTCATCCATTTTAGTTACAGATCAAATTTATAGTTCTATAGTTACTTTATATATATATTTATTCTATTAACTTTGAAATTTTAACAATGAGTAAAATTTTGTCATTGCATTTCAGGTTGAAGTCATCTAAGGTTCACTGGTGCCAACACCACTGAAGGTAACCTGTCTACAGATCAAAGATGTGGGAACACCAGTAGCTCCTCAGCAGGAGGCAGAAGATCTCTGTGCTCTGTCACCCACCCCCTGCCTTTCACTGGGGCCCACAGCTCAGCTTTCTGCTGTGCCACTGGGAGCATCTGCTCAGGGACTAGGGGAACCCTGGAGGTAATTCCCAGGAGGTAATTCCCAGCCATCAGCTGAGCTATTTGCTATGGAATTGCTGTGGTTCTGTGGAAGCCAAGGACGTTGTTTTCTGAGGCTGATTGTCAGACAATGACTTTACAATTTAGTAAAGGATAGCACAGTATGCAGAACGCTATTTAGGTAAACAGAATATTATTTTTAAATAGTGATTACATTTTATTAGATAAATAGTTTGCACAATTTAAAATGACTGAAAATTTATAAGTAACTGAATTTATAAATTCAGCGAGTAAAACAGAGTAACTTTTTTCTTTCAGTTATAGTTTAGATTTACAGTGTTCACACTTTATAATTTGATAGTGTATGTTCTTAATTTCTACCAAATAGTAAAATTTAATTGCACTAGTAAATACCATTAAATAACTGCCAATTTATAATAATGAGGTTTAATGCTGAAAAAAAAAGTTTAGATTTGCCAGGCTGTTACTGTATGAATATACTGGTTTATTTAATTGAGACAAAAGATGCAAAATATGAATGAAAAACAGACTGAAAAAAATGGGTGAATTTGACAGTATGTATATGAAGAAAATCTCTGATTTAACAAGATTATTTTTTTGTCTTGTTCAAATTTAGATCTGTACCATATAATAAGGTTTGTCCTCCCCCCCCCCCATCTCTGACTAGTGTTTGTAACTACTTGTTATGGCTTGAGGAACCCATAACAAATTTATTGTCGTGTAGACAATTATTCTCTCACTCAGTGACCCCTTCCCACCCAGGAATCAGGGGAATCAGGAAAAAACAAGGAAACTTGACGGTTGAGATATAAACGTTTAATAGAACAAGACTAGCTACTTAACATTAATACTACTAAAGAACCAATATTGATTCCTGAGACCAATATAAAATATACAAAGATTATACACAACTAATTCTACCAGCAGGAAGCTGAGCACTCCCAGCAGTGGACAGCAAATGCAGGAAGAAAGAGAGAGAATTTCTCAGCAAACTTTCTAATTTATATTGAATGTGACCTTCATGGTATGAAATAATCCTGTTGGCAGCTTGGGTCAAGTGCCCAGGCCTTGTTCCTCCTCATCCCTGCGCCTGGCAAGGCTTGAAAAACACTAAGACCTTGAAACCCACATAGCAGAGCTGTCTCTAAAGTAAACACTTTCACAAATTCAGACACTAGAGTCTTGTAAAAGTGCAGTTTTCCCAAGCATTGTGTTGCTCAAAGTAGGACAGGGAAGAAGCCCAGACCATTCCTAGTTGCTTCTGTGATTTCTAGCCCATCAACATCCCTTGTGTCTTTGCTTGTGGCACTCCATCTGGGATAGCAGACCAAAGAACCTCGCTCGCAGGCCGTCCCACAAACATTGATGTGCCACCCTCAGACTTGTTTCTGGCGAGCCCGGTTTCATCCCTTTCCCCTTTCAAATCGAGTTTAAAACTCTTTCAATGAGTCCTGCCAATACCTGTGCAAAAATCCTTTTTCCCCTTTGAGACAGGTGTATCCTGACTGTCACCCACAGGCCTGGTCCCGTGGAAGCCGATCCATGATCAAAAAACCTGAAGTCCTGCTGGTAACACCAGGCTCAAAGCCAGGGACCGATCTTCCTGTTTCTTCCTTCATTATACCCTGCAACTGGAGGGGTAGAAGAAAACTCAACTTGTACTCCTGATCCCTTAACCAGTCATCCTAAGGCCCTGCAGACTCTTTTGATTGCCCTCAGATTTCTTGTGACTTCAACACTGTCTACCTGAAAAAATAAAAACCAGATAATAATCAGAGGACCGTACCAGGGTGGGAAGTTTTCTCACCTCTACCTGGGCGCACCTCCCCTAGGTGTACCTTCTAACACGGTTGAATGGCTGAGAATTTTCAATGAACAGAATTCAGAAAAATCATAATTGCGATTCACAAAAAATACCTCTGCTGCTTAGATATGCTGTGGATGTCAAGGAATTAATTTATTGATATAACTATGATAGAAATATCAATGTATATAATTTTGATTATCTGGTCGGTCACAGCAGCTGTGAATCTAGATACATTGTTTCATCCCTTTAAATCTTAAAATCAGACTTTATAATGTGTTTCTTTATTACACTTATTTGGCTTAAAATAAAAGATAGTTCTTCATTTGGAACAATAACCTGAAATTCACAGTAGTTCGGTATGTTCTTCTGCTTTGGTTCAATATCTGAAAATTCATATATAATTGTAGATAGTTTCTATCACATCAAGTCTTCCACAGAGAGAATACTGACAAGAACACTTCTCTTCAAGCAAGCAGCCACTATCCCATAATTGATTCTTTTTTCTCATTGACAATGTCTGAGATTACATCTGACTTGCTCATGTGATGTGGTATTAGAAACCAACTGTCAGACATCAAAAACATTTCACAACAGGAGCCATTGATAGAGTTATTTCCTGAGTATAGGAAATAAATGATGTCAGCTCTACCTCCCAGTGAACTGCCCCATAGGAACTTGCCTGTGTTTCTTCTGTTTCTTTATTGGAGACAGCTGGTTTTAGTTCAAAGACACATCATCTGACATACTGTTTGCTAAAAATATCACACTGCTACTTCTATACTAAGAGGCATTTATAAGCAAGGCCTATAAACCCAAGTGGTTCTAGACCCAAGTCTTATTCAACTAGTTATTTCAAAATTTATTATCCTCCTAAGGAGAAAAGTGAGTATTTTAAATTTCTACTCGCATGTACTTAGATTGTCAGATTTTGTAGTCCTCATTGTTCTGGTACGCTCAGTAAAACACCAAACTAGATTCCTTGTGTAAAGATAGTAGAAACTATTATTTGCTATTTGGACATTTAAATTCTTTGCTGAGGGCTAAACCATTTGCTATATGTTGCATTAGAAAGTTATACAGAAAAATACCAGAGCAAATTGATTTTCAGAGCCAACCCTTTTGGTCCTCTGTCTCAACCTATCCATTCCCCAAATAGACCATTTATTCATGTCTCTAATGATTCTCTACTGCCTTTTATTTTACCTGTCTCGCTTCTTGCATTCGTGAAAAATGTGTCTGAAATGCTATAAAATCAGAATGCTCTACCTAGCACACACATAAATGGAATTATTTTATATTCCATATGCAATTCATACTGCAAAAGGAAAAACCTGCTCTTCAGTTTCCAGGGGAGTTCTACTAAGACCAGGACAGACAGAAATCACACTTTTCAGATATATTATTACTATTGCTGGTGTTAAATATTTTGTATTACTACACTCTAAAGTCCATTTGGAACATTACTATTCTTCTGCATGGTTTTTATTATAGATCATGGAAGAAATTCTAGGATTATTAAAGGTCAACAAAACTCTTCAGTCTATGAAACCATCCTTTTTTGACACAAAAATGTGTGTTACTTTGATACTTTTTACTCTAAATCGAGACATAAATAATTTCTTCAGAATCTGAACATTGCTTTTGTAGTAAAACTTCATAGTCTCTTTGGTGCACCTATAGAGAACTTTAGCTCCTGAACAGCAGAATTTTTGATTGGAAGTTACATTACTATTTGCAGATTTTCTGCAAGAACAGTAACAGACTTAACCTGTCATTAAAAGTTATTGAATCACTTTGAGAACTAAGGTTTAAATATTCATCTAAAACTTAGGTGTAAACATCAGTAGGTTGATTAAATGATAATGTTACCTTTTCTGACATTAGCAGTACACTGACAGTCCAGCATGAGAGTCGTAAGTGAAAATAAGTAATATCAAAAGTTAATGGAGAGATCAGAAATTGATCCGCCCAAACCACTTAAGCCTCACTGCTAATTACAAATACCCGAGCATCCAGCTCTACACGGACACTGCAGAGGGAAGAAGCTTCTGTTAATTTTTATAATAATATTACTTTGAAGTAAACAAAGAGAAGTT